>JAWNGG020000113.1:2362-432276 GCA_036937485.2 Tetragonisca angustula
CCCCCCGCCGGTGTCCATCAACTCCCGAGACGAGATAACTTGCTTTTAAATATCGCGTGCTTGCTAATTTACGTCAGCTGGCAACCTATTATAACACGATTGTGCCACGTTGCCAGCTATCTCTCTCTCTCTCTCTCTGTTTCTCTCGGCGAGTCGAGAGAATGCTTTTGATGTCTGACTGTGTTTCCCCTATTGCCCGCTCGCGATATCCCGAGGCGCGAAAGACGTGTTTTATGCACTTTGCGCGAGCTTGGCAAGACCGCCACGCACGACGGGATATTTTTATCGTCGAGATCTAAAGAGTCTGAATCTGAATTGAGAATTCAACACTCACCCTCGATAATGGGACGCTGCGGCTTATAGGACATGTCTGCAAAGAGAAATGAATTAATTATTAGTAACATTAGTCACGATGCGCATCGTACGTACATAAGCAAACTAAGAATTTTTAACGAGCTTTTTTATTTAGCAAGCACACCGAGGCACAAACAGTTTCAACTGTTCTGTTTCTTTTTACGACGATACCTTTTATCCGGGGCAACGCTTGTACAGAAAATAAGAACATCCGTTAAATAATATATCGAGACCAGCCAACGAAGGAACGCTTGTTTCAGAGAAGCAGCGAGGAACTTTCGCTCGTCGTAATTCATAATTATTTCGTATACTTGATTAAACGCGCAGCACGTAAATTACTGTAGTAATGATAATTTTATCTGGCGTAACGTTTGCAAGAAAAAAAAAACATGTTAAATAATTGAGACTAGACAATAAAGAAATGCTTATTGCAGAGAAACTTTAAGGAACCTTGACTCGACGTGATTCCATTATTTCGTATATTTCGTACATCAGACATACAGCACATAAATTACTATGAGTAATAATAATTTTATCTGACGCAACATTTGCAAGAGAAAAAGAAATTGGATAATCGAAACTAGCCGATAAAGAAACGCCCCCTTTTAGAGAACGTAATTCCACCATTTCGTATGCTTGATTAAGCACGTGAATCGTTAATCAAAGACGTGTGTACATGTGTATGCAAGTAAATTAACAATGATCAATTAAGAAAGCACCATAAAAACCGCGAACTCCGTGCAAAAAAGCCGAAACTAGCTTTGAAATCGACCGAAAACCTCAGGCGACAATCTCGCGATGCGTCAAAGAAGATCGTGCAGATGAACACAACTGCTTTAATCGCGTGCGTAATGAATTCGCGTGTTGACAAAATCAAAGTGTCTTGCCCGAGGCTGTGCCCGATTCTCAGCCTGCTGGCAAACTTTCCCTCGACTTTGTCGCGGCCTCAGACAACCGTAATTAACGTTTCGGAGAACGCGCGGATCAGCCCCGATCCCACCAAGGTTTCCCCGAACAACGAAATTCAAGGAAGGAAGGAAGGAAGGAAGGAAGACTCGCGCGAATCGAGGGCAAGGCAGATAGACGGGGCAATTTCGAGGAGCAAATAACAGGGAAATTCAGGGTGGCCGAGTCGCGCAACATTTCCTCCCTCGGCTCGGTTCTGCAAAGCTTCGCCCTTCGTGAAACTTTTAATTATCCTTTCCTGACCCGGTCCTTTAATGAAGATCCTGCCGCGTCTGCCGCACAACCACGTATGACGTTCCAAATAATTACAAGTTCTCTGCATGAACTCTGCTCTCGGCGGCGTCTGAAGGATAGGGATTTTCTCCCGTGCACCGCCGACGAGCCGCGAGAGCGTAAAAAGGGCGAGCGCGTTTCCGAAAAGGACGTGAAAGAAAATTCAAAAGCACGAACCGAGTGAAAGGTACTGACTTCAGAATTTATTTCTTCTTTGGAAACTGTCGATCCGCGGCCGTTGAAATCGACAACTGACGGTACATTTTACAATTGAAAAGAGAACGGTGTCGGTTTGCGAACCTTGCATCGTTCTGCTTGGGTAATTGCAGACGAACGTCTCGAACCGATAATTCCAGTTGTAAATATAATGAACTCACTTCGGAGAATCGGAGAAAGAAGAAATCCACGACATTATGTCGCGTCTACGTCCGCGATACGACTGAAATACTAACGTTAACTCTCGAGCACTCGACGCGATAACTCTCGCAATTAAACACACGTTACGGCCAGAAGATTTTTTTTTCAGCGGATGGTGGTTTTTGTTGTAGCGGCGGCACGCGTGCTCGCAACGTTCGCGCAGCCCCCGTTAAAATATATTAACGGAGAAATATCGCTCGTTCGTCGTCCAGTAATTCATCACGCATATGCATTTACGGTAATCTACGCTGGCGCGCCGGCAGCACCATCGGGGAGGAAAAAATGGTTTTCGAGAGTCGGACAAATGTATTTTAAATCTGCGACCGCGGTTGCGTGCGCGTTCGAACAACGAAGGGGAGAGGTGAAAATGCAACAGTGGCATGGGAGGGTAATGCAAAAATCAATGAAATGGAAATATCGCTTTTAATTCGATGGAATAGTTTCGTGCCTGTTCCTTCCCCCCCCCCTCTCTCTCTCTCTCTCTCTCTCTGTTTCCTTTTTCTTTTCACGTTCACGCGCGTTAGCGAACAAACGCCGCATTTCGGAAATTACTTGTTGCAACGGCGACGCAATTACGTCGTGTCGACGATTCATAAGAACACCGCGAGCACAATTTCGCATCGCGTTCGTTGATCGTCGAATTTTTATCCGTCGCCTGGAAAACGAGCTTCCGCTGAAATTGTTTCTTAATTGAACGCGGAACTCGTCTGTTCTCGCGATACGTCTAATCAAACGATTTTCTAATAGCAGTTCACTCGTGGAAAACCGTGCTCGTTAGCTAGAGATCCGATGGGAAGCCCCGATGTTGTTGGAAATTTTTAACAACTATTTTCGTTAACACGCCGTATCCTCGTGCCAACAACGGACGCACAAGCAATTACATATTTTTACCAGACTTCAGCAAACGAGAATAATAACGCTTTACACGACCGTTGCCTAACAATAGCCGCAAAAATTTCTAGTTAAATAACTTTTTAATGAAAGCGCTTTTCGCGAGATACGGCCCCGCCGCGCGGACATGCTCGTTGTTCAAGCCAGGATCTTTCTTCCATTGATTCTGAGAAATCACTTCTTTCTTTCCGTTTTCCTTTCCTTTTTTTTCGAGACAGCCAACCGGGGGATGAAAATCAAGCGGGCAAGGGTGTTGTAAAATTCAGTAGGAAACACGAGAACCAAAATTAACGCTTAATTCAGATTTATATTTATCAATATATACCACTGTGAAACGTAATTACATTACAGTGTGCAGCAGGGTGGTCCAAATTTCAAATTACTCCTCTACGTCTTAAGCGCGGAATTTTATTCGTATTTCACTCAGAGTACAAAAATGTTCAACAGCGCAGGAATTTCATGCCTCCTTCAACTTTGCCGCGTTTCTTTCTTTAACGATATTTTTCTAACGATAATAAATATCATTCGATATTATATAAATATGATATACTATTAAGTTATATAATTATCGTGTGTAACAAAATCTTATTGATCTGCTTGATCCATCATGTTTCAAAATTTTGTGTTAAAAGCTTCCCTGAAACATTCTCTTCGTTTTCCAAAGTACGAACAAGACCAAAACAATAAATACCATCGATTAATAACCTCGTGTCCCCTTTTGTTTTCCAAAGGGGAAGAAGAAAAAAATTCCGATCGGTAATTACTGTATAAACCTTGTTCGTCGTTCCGAACAATTACACCATCGCCGTTTCTCAGTTCCAATCAACGTCACTCAGCGTCGGGGCGACGAGTCAAAGGAACACCAAACGTAACAGCCAAGTCCCAGGCACAAAAGGCATTCACCGCCGCTTATGAAAAATTACTCAGGGACGCAAAAGGAAGAAGCCGTCTACCATCGCGCCGAGTAAGGAAGTAGACCGCGCGCAACGCATGCGTTCGCTCACACAGGTAAGTTTGCACACACGTAGATCTCCGCGCACTTCGTGCCACGCGCCACTACCAAACCGATCATATGTATGCAGCCCGGCTCGATGAGAACTCGTACAGGCCGATATCACGCCGATATTTCCCTTTCCCGTACAACTGCGGGTTGACACACATGGGGAACACGTGTCGCCACTCCCACAAACCGGCGGATAACACAGTTACGGCCACGATCAACCACACGCGCGCACGACCCACTGCGTGCACGCGATTATATTTGCTTGGATTTTTGGCCACATCGAAGAGAGAGAGAGGGGATTGATGTTGCGGTTGATTCATATTTTTCTGAACTCGAGCGGAGGAACGGAGGACTTGAAGGGAAGTTTGTTTCCGTTTGTCATAGGTATTGATTATTAGAGTACTATATTTTTTTCCTTTTTTTCTTTTCTATGGTGTTTAGGCGTCGCATCGACTACGAGATCATTAGCGACGACGGTGGGATTTAGTAATTTTAGATGATTTTAGATGAGTATTTCTAATAATTAGTATATATAATAACAGCACTCTAATAATATAACAATGTAATAACAATACTTTGAAACACCTTCGAAGTGTTATTACATTGTTATATTATTAGAGTACTGTTATTATATATACTAATTATTAGAGTACAGACGAAAAAGGTATTGATATCAACTGTCAGACCACAGCGAGCATTACGTTTCGTAGAGTTTCGCAACTTTGAATTTCCCGCAATTGCGCAAACATCCACGTGCAAGCATAAACGTCGGTGTAATCACGTTGAAGCAAACGGAAGATTCTCGGAACAAGTAGCGTTTGTTGCGTAAATAGAATGGGCACGAAAGAGATGTGAAATCTGATTTATCGTTGGAACGGCCGGGCTCTGGCCGGAGAAGCAGAGTTTCCCCGATATTTCGAAATTTTCCAATTTTCCATCAGCGCCTCGATCGTCCTACATACGGCGAAACTTTCTCGCCGTTCTTCAGTTCCGCGGAAACTTATCAAACCGAATCAGAGCGTACACAGATGGACAGTAAAGTTCAGGATGATCTCGGAACTAGATAACCGTGCGAAGTCTGAAAAATTGGCAGTCTGCTAAGCCGACTGGCCTGCCCGCCGCTGTGTATATATATATATATATATTGATCTCGACTGGTAACAAGCTCTGGAAAGTATGTCGCGAGGACAGAGGAAACACGGGAACGGGATAATGGTGTTTCCGTTCGCGCGCGAAATTCACCGAGAGTTCAACCGAGTCGCGGGCCAGACTGTAATTCCAAGGACGATTTGTCGTTTGTATCGCGGTGAGAAAGCTCCGCGACCGAGAGACCAACGACTTGGCGACGAGGTCGAGAGCACGGCCGACCTAGGTGGCTAGGGAACGAACTCGATTCGCCGGTGGAAAAATTGTTATTTTCGCGGTGCCACCTAAATCGAATGGATTTACAGCCTCGCCGGCTGTGTTGAGCCGGGCATCTCCTATAACGAAGCTATTTTCGAAAGAAGAATTTCACGCGTCGTGCCTCGCAGACGCGATATTTCATTCTCCTTTTTTGCATTCGACAGTACAGCCCGGAGGGTGTGCTGCAGCCAGCGGTGAGAGAGAGAGAGAGAGGGGGGAGAGCCGCCCGCCGGAAATAGCGGCGAAGCACTTTCGATTTTTCGTTTCCTCCGTTCTGTGTACGAAGCCGTAGACGAAACGCGTATACTTTTGGTTTTCTTCTCTCTCTCTCTCTCTCTCTCTCTCTCTCTTCTCTAGTTCTTCTCGATAAACCGATAGTCGTCAGATGCCGTGCCAGGGGGAAGAATTCGCCACGCGAACAAACGTCTCCTTCTCTGTATTCCGTAATAACCTGCTGCATTATTTATGTCTCGTTCTAAGAACAAATGGGCAAGCGAACGTGCACGTGTACACGCGCGTGCAATGGAAATGTTAAATCGACGTGGATCTCCGTTTTCCAGAATGGAGATTGATCGCTGTAAAGACGCTGTAATGGTGTACCTATTAGTACCGGGGAACAGAGAACGCACTAATCGACGTCGGGTTAATCAATACAACAACTCGGCCGATAACGTCGATAGAAAGTGAGATACGTACGTACGAGAGAATTTAGGGAACAACGTTGCAGCCTCGAGTCGACCGAACGTAAGGTTCGCCGAGATCATCTCTATCCCTATTGCCAGGCTTCTGTTACGATGCTTGATGCTGTCTGACCAAAATCGCCCGCATCCACTATCTACCGGCCGAAAGCGGGATTTAAATTGCCTGATTAATTCCTAATTGCTATTCGATTAAGACGACTTAGATCAAACAACATTCTATCTGGTGGATCGTCATTGTAAATTATTATTTGCATTCGTCGAGAAATCACTTCCTCGACACTAAAACTACCAAAATGCTCAAAATTAGACATTTGAATGTCTTTGTTAAATATTTCTTTTGACTTTTGTAGATTTTAATGATTCTTCGTAAGACACATGTAAAGCTTGCGTATCCTATCGCGTTACAAAGATTTTCTGTTTCTTTCACTTTATTCTCTGTCTCGGACAGAAATTTTATGTTTTCGTCGTCGGTAGTTCTAGCGTTAAGAACTAATAGTGTGACGAAACAAAATGAGGGAGAGAGAGAACACGGTTTGATAGAAACTTGTCGTATCCCACAAAACGAATGCATTTGTCTACGTTAGACGAGCGGACGACGATTTCTGAAAATCCTCGGTTGGTGTAAATCTCTGGCGAATGCCAGAAAGGACCGCCACAAAATCGGCGCAATTCGCAAACAAAAGGTTTCAATTCGTCGTTCAACCTTCGCCCCCCCCCCTCCCCTCCCCTCCCTAAAACTTCCTCAAAAGCTCGGGACAAAGCGGTCGGTCCGACCGGAAGTCGGCTCGTTACTTCTCGAAACTTAAACGACAACAGGAAAGTGTGTAGGGGGAGACGACGTTCGATCGGGGGTCATTCGCGTTTGCGATTGATTCCGGCGATATATCAGCGAGAAACTTTGAACCGATCAAGCAACGGCGAAAAATGAAGAAAGTTTCCTTTCCCGTGTTCGTACTCACGTCCTTCGTAACTGCGCCCACGTGCGCGATATACTTGGCCCTCCATTCTTCGTCCACGACCTCCTCGCCATCACGACGTCGCGAATCAGTTTCGGAGCAATCACACGTATACAGCACGAGCTGTAACGATGCGACTTTGCCGAAAAATATAACGCAAACTATTAGGACGTTTGAACGTCGTAATTTAAATGTCGCTATTTTTCGAAATCGACTTGTTATAAATATTAGTGTAACTTATTTAACGTAACGTTAAACGTAAATTATTGAATAATAAACTCAACTCTCAAAGTCTTAATCTCGCAGATTCGAAAGACTTACTTTGCGATCAAAAATTTTTCTTTCTCTATGCTTTCAGTATCGATATTCAGCGCACAGTCGCACAATTATTAACGCAACCTTAATTCACGCAAATTCGAAGAATTTCACGGAACGAAACTTCGTTTTGGCATTTGCAAAAATTTCGGTATTTCGTAAGAAACGGTGTGGTTAAATTAAAATCGTCGTTGAAAATTACACACGCGCAAGACGTCAAAGGAAATCGCGCGAACTCGATTAGCAGCAGTCTCGTCGGATAAATCGGATTAATCGCACCCCAAAGTTCCACGACAATCGTAAGTTTACATCGTGCAACATTCGTCATTGTTAAGCTTACGTGATTCCCGTCTACTCGGAAATTCCATTAAGCCGTCCGCAATTAGCCGCGACAACAATTGACACTGATGGCATTAGGCCCGTGTCGCTAATAATTAAAACTATATCCGGTTGACACCGGTGTTTCGCGATCGGCTAGAGACTACGTAATCGCCGTCGTTACACCGAGTGTTGCTTACTCAACAAAATTGGAAAATCTATTGACTCGATCAAACGAACGCGTAGAACGATGAAACAACAGATATCGTACAATGGGTCAATAATATTTGCGCGTCTACCACCACCAGGCGTTTTTCAAGTTAGCACACTTTCGATTGATATTGCCCATCAACAATTCGCTACACAAGCGAAAAAGTACAGAAGATCGATGACTTTGAAAGTAATTTCTTTAACATTGGAATTTATATTTACCATTATTTGTGTAATTTTCTTGGAACCTCTGGCTTCTCGAGAATTGAATTAGAAAATTCGTTTGTTGAGAATTGAATACTGCAAGGACTACGGCAATTGGCAAATACGGGGGGGGGGGGAGAAGGGAAGAGCGGAAGGACAAAAATTGACGCGACACGGTGTGAAGCATAAACGAGCGTGCGAGAGTACGGGCGAGAAATTCCAAAGTTGCGAGAAACTTGGTTGCCTGTACGAATTGGACCTATCTAATAAGGTGAGCCTGGTCCTTTTCTGTAGTTTTTCCAAAGAAATTTTACACGGGAATCGGAGGGGTGGGACGGCAGTTTACCGGCGCCGGGAGGAAATGGCGCGGAAACGCCCCTCCGCGAGAGATCGCAAGGGAGAGAAGCGAAAAGAAAGAGCACGACAGCGCGGCATTTATTAAATTAAACGTCAGCTTCCCTGACAAGGCTTTCCCAGAGAGGCCCCTCCTTAGCGGCCGACTTCCGTTCTATTTCTTCCTTGCAGAAACGTGAAAGCTGACCGTGTCGGATCGCCGTTCCTACACAATTTCTGCCTGTCCTCCACCGTTCTCGTCGCCTGCCCCGTTCTACCAACCGAGACGCACATACTCACCGTTTCGAATCGGTATACATAAGAGAGAGTTTTCCTGTAGCGTTTCAAACGATGAGTATGAAAATTCAGGCATTTTCACCGTAGCGTTTCACCAGGCCACCACGCGTGAAGAAGTTAAATCCGAAGGACAAAGTTCTTGCGTCCGTTTAATTTCGTCGGTCGTTGAGCATTCCTGTTCTTGGAACGTTTGACGTTCCAAGGATTAAAGGATGAAACAACGCGTATCCAGCGCGCACGTGAGCGCGTGACGCGGCAATCAGCGACGAGGATAACTATCGCGGATGTAAGTAATCGCGACAAAACCTTTGGGGATTCTCCGTGAAAATGACGGTGGAAAGGAGCGGGGATGCCGGAACGGAGCTTCTTGCCGGGGCGAGAGACGGCTGATACCCGTTGGCTTTTTCTCCGCCAGGAAAGTTTTCGAGTTTCTCAAAGCCGTGCGACGGTTCCAGGAACGACGGCGCGAAAGCGAACGGTCAGAAAGACTGTAATGGAGCAGCAGCAGCAGCAGCAGCAGCAGCAGCAGGGGCTGCTGTGCACAGGCACGAGAGGAATGAGAGAAAAGAAAAGAGGGAAACGAGAGAGAGAGAGAGAGAGAGAGAGAGAGAAGGAAAAGGACGAGGAGTTAGCGGGATTTATCGGTCTCGGACTTATTAACTCCTACGGCGAAGTTAACATTAATCTTGACTCGAACTCGGTAACTCGCGAACAATCCCGATCGCTGCCGATTGCTCCGACCTTTTTCCCTATTGGTTCTCCCCCTCTTTCTGTTCTCTCCCTTTTGTGTCGAAGGAGTCGCTGATCCTAGCGAGACCGGTAGGAGAGCTAGTCGTCGACGTTCTCTCCTTGCGATTTACGATCGACCGATATTTTTTAACGCGTAATGCACAGCGGACATGATTTGTAACATGCGCGGTTTCTCGTCTTCGTCGAGATGACAATTGATCTTTTTCGAGAAAACGCGACAGATCTCGTCGAATAGATTCTAAAACGGAAAGCATGATATTTCATTTTAGAAATGATTTGTGATATGTATACACATATATATATATATAGTTTTTTATCAGACTTTTTTGAAATGTCGAAAAAACGCGACAGATCTTATCGAGTAGATTCTAAAATAGACAACGTGAGCTTTCGTGATTAGAAATGATTTGTAACATACGTAGGTTTTTTATCAGACTTTTTTGAAATATCGAAAAAACGCGACAGATCTCGTCGAATAGATTCTGGAACAGAAAGCATGATATTTGGTCTAAGAAATGATTTGTGACATACACCGTTTTGTCAGACCTTTTTAAAATATCGACAGATCTCGTCGAATAGATAACAGACGTAGATATTTCATCTTGGAAATAATGTATAACTTATCAAGTTTTTTTGAAATATCGAAAAGAGGCGACAGATTTCATCGAATGGATTCTAAAACAAACAGCATGATATTTCATCATATATATATGATCGTTTTTAAGATGAAATATGCTCTCTGTTTGAAAATCTATTCGACGAGAATATATATTGTAGCTTTTTGTCAGACGTTTCTTAAAATGTCGAAAGACAGTTCTAAAACGATTATAAAAAAAATAAATAAACGAAATAACAAACGAAACACCAAATGTGCGGAATCTCGGCGATTTATTCGAACTATCGCATCCGTTGGAGAGCGATATTCTAAACAGAAAGCGCAATGTCTCGAGCGTTACTTGCGTCGTGAGTTCAATCGTAAAAAAGGTAGCAGTTGGCAGGGTGCAAGAAGTTTCATCGTCCTTTCTGCGGCGTACCCGGTTTGTAGCTAGTAACACACCTTGTGCACCGCTGTTTCGCGAAACGCCTCTATGGATTTAATCCGGCATGAACCGTCACGGATATTATACATTCGTCGGCGAGTTGCCGAATCGTTTGCCAGTTTAACATCGTTCCTGGCCGAGAACTTTGCAATAAGAAACTTCTCAGCTGGCGCGCGCTTCTGCTCTCCGGGAATGGAAAAAGGAAAGAAGAACGATAGAGATCGTATTATCGAAGGAACTGCGTAACTGCTCGTGAGAAACGCCGTATCGCGATCGTTTCTCACGTCGGAGAGAATTCTCAACTTCCTGACAGTCGTGCACAATCCAAATACACGTAGAGTCGTGGGGAACGATCCACTCGCGGTACTAGAAAATCGCGTTCTTACTTTCGTTGAATCGTGCACGGTGTTTATGCCGTTTCGTTGTTTCGCAGCAGCGCGAACGAGTGAAATTTATCGCTGCGGCTTCGCTGAATTTACATCGATCTCTACTTTATTCCACGCAGTTTCACATTCTTCGTACGTTCATTTTTCACTTCGCATTTGTCCATTACAATTTCAGAATTTCATTCACCAAAGGCCAACGTTCCGTCAACGCGACAATACTTTCGATCAAAGTAAAGTAACGAAACTTTTCTTTCTGATGCTGTAGCTGTGAATTCCAAGGGAATTCCAAGAGTACCCTCGATACTCTTCTCTGTGCTCTTTTTATTCGCGTCGACTTTACAAATTGATGAAACGAAAACTCAACAGCGTGATCCCGCCGTTAGTCCCGATGGATTAATCAACATCCAGCCAATCCCGTATTAACCGTTCCCGCATTAACTTCCCGCCTGTATCCGCGAAACATTCGCAAAAATTCGTCGTTACGATCCGTTCTCGACGTTGCGAACAGATCTCTCGCAACAGGAGCCTCAACGAGACCCATCCAGAGCACCCTCGTCGTTGGCCATGTGCGTCGAATTTCGCGCCACTTTGAACAGCCTCGACTTTTCCAGGCCGCACGCGACGAGAACACTTGATGGTCGTGCAATTACGAGCGGTTACGGGACGTTTATCGCGCCGGGAGAGTGAAATTTCACGATGGCACGCGAGCAAGCCTGCTTCTTTCCCCGTGGCTATTGCGTAAAACGCGGCCGCGGCGGTGGCAAGGCGCGAAACAGCCTCGCTGGCAATTTACCCAAGGATCCAATTTCGTCCGACGGCCGTTTCTCGCCCGACGTTTCCCGCCTCGTTGGCTCGGACACGTCGAGTCGTCGTTGTCGTCGTCGAGGAGGAAGCAAGATGGCCCCCGGCGGTGAAACACGCCGCGCGTTACCAACGATATCGGTAACCGGATGTAGTTCCCTCCGTCGGCTAAGAGGATTGACGGCCGTCCGAAAACCGGCGAAATTTCAGCCCGGTTTCGTAACCGGTAGACCGGTTTTCGCGAATTTTCAGCAACGAGCGTGTGTCGCTCCCTGGTGATTAATGGCCTCGCGCGTCTACGCTCTGCCCACGTGGCACCGATTTTTCGAAAATTCGCAAACGCTCGCGTTATAAAGTTCTCGGCTTCGAGCGTTCGACCGAAATGGCGAGTTGCTCGGTTAATTGAGTTAAATATCGCGTCGAAGAAGTAGCCACCGAGAGCGGGCACTAATTGACGCGAATCGTGTCGCACAGTTTCACATCCGCGCGAAATTCCGTACAGTTCGAACTGCGACTCAACAACAGCTGCTCCCGTAGAGTAGTATCCGGTATGCACTTGGAACTCTCGGACGTTCGAAGGATTCGAGGGAACAACGTTTTCGCTTTACCAGACGATCGTCAAATTTTCTCCGTCGTGTGATTCCTCGTTTTCGCGAGGATCGTTCTCCTCCTCCTCCTCCTGCTTCCTTTTCGAAATCGAGCCGTCGTGTCCCCATTACTTTTCGATGCACGCGCGACGCGCTGCAAGTTTCGATTCACCGGTGATAATCCGAAAAGCAATTACAACGTCGTCGAGCAAGCCTGATCCCGAGGGCCAACGTTAAAATCGGTTTACCCGGCCGCCTCGTAAACGGCTCGGCTCCCCCCACCGCACCGCTGCGACGATATAGCAAGTTTGACGACCCTTCCGGCATTAAGGCCGCGTACACACCGAACGACACGCGGCAAGTGCTCTACCGGCAAAGTCCTTGTAATTTATGTGGAACAAACGCAGCGGAGTTTACCGGCGGGCTCGTAGCCCGCCGGATAAGGAGCAGATGAGATATCTCCGGCCTTAATATGATCGGCGACGCCCTTAATCCCGAAACCGTGAGCCCCACCCCACCACCCTCCCGCGACGAGGAAGCCTCGCTTCACGGCACCAAGGTTGCCTGAGAATGAGGACGAAACGCCGGAATCGCGGGAAACGCTCATAAAGGCAGATGCGAACACGTGCCTTACATACTAAATCCTCATCCTGCGCCAAAGCCCCCTGTGTGACGCTACATGCATCACGACGCCGTGCCGCCGCATATATGTGTGTGTATGTGTGTGTGTGTATATATATATACCAGGTGTCTCTAATTTCATCGCGACCGACGCTCTATCCACGACTAAAGAGATTGACTCGGTCGAGATTGAACTTCCCGTCGTCGTTCGCGCGACTTTGCAGAGTTCGCGCGAAACAGAAAGGACGAGCAGCGACCAGCGTACGTGACGACGATTTTTTGCGGATTTTTGGGTTATCCCGATCCACGCGAAAAGCAAGTGAACTTTTCGACTTTTCCACTCGCTGCGGTTGCACGTGATGGAAGAACGACGACGCGATTCGCGAATTACCAGGCCGACGAATAACGATAACGATTGCAAAGTAACAACGAGGATACTTCTCGGCACATTTGCGCGTCAAATTAATACGCCGGACATTGGATAATTGTTTAAACACCGCACGGTTGTTAAAGAGCGAAGATAAACGCGGGTTGAAATCGAGTTTCGAAAATAATTACGAGCTCGATGAAGACGGCGGCAGTGGTCGGCGCGTGTGATTAAACAAATCGACAATTACAGGGCATTTGCGAAACTGAATCGCTTCCCGTTCGCGAATGTGTCATCAGACGGCTTCATATTTCTATATCAGCCCCGTTTCGTTCGGTGTTTCGCGAAAGTGTCGCGCCCGTTGTTACAAAGCCGCGGACGAAAACTCTGTCAATTTGAAGCTCTGGACGTGGGAGCTTCGTCGAGCGAAGGTGGTGGACGCGACGAAATTTATGCCTCGTCATATAACAGTATCGCCTATCAGCGTCACGTATCAACTCCCGTAACGTGACACAAATCTTCCCGCGTTCCGCGCCGCGTATGATACATCTCGCTGCGATTCGTCAGTGTCTGAAAATCCTTGTGAATTACAACCGACCCCGGACGAGGGCGAATCGAATCTTTATCAAACGTCGTCCGACCAAGTTGCCGTTCCATCGACGAGCAAACATATCGATTCTCGATCGCGACGTTGCACGCTAGCTGGACGTCGTCAAAGACACGTGCGTGGCAATTATCACGCGGAACTCGATGAAAACTGAGTCGACCCACGAATAGTTTAGCGCGAAATGTGGACGCGACGTCGCCCTGTTAAATCGAATTTCCGGAAAAGCCCGGCCGAAAATACGAGACGTTCGACGAGAAGGGAGAACGGGAGAGATCCGACGATCGGCAGGCGGGGGGCGGTAGTAGGAGGGTGAGAGAGCGGTCGAAGGTGAACGGCGCGTTCGCCGAATTCCTACACGCCCTGGCTGCTCGCAGTAAATGTATTGTCCGCAGGACAATGCGGCGGCTGATTGCGAAGCGGTCGGGCGAAAACTTGACCCGAAAATAAACCGAATCGCTCAAACGGCGCTGTCGGCCGCTGCCAAATGCAGCCACTCGGAATAGTGGAGAACAGGAGGGCCTGCTACCGACCCTCCTTTTCAAACTTGCTATTTTTCCGGCTTCCAGGGACGGGGAGAGACCTTCTCTCTCGTTCGTTCGTTCGTTCGTTCGTTCGTTCGTTCGTTCGTTCGTACGCGGTCATCGTTCGTCGAAAGTACCGACGCGGCGCGATACCCCACGGAAATCGCTGAGAGGGGGTGTGGGGGAGGGGTACGTGCATACTCGATGCCTCCTGGCCACTGTGTGAAAACTCTCTCTCTCTCTCTCTCTCACTCACTCTCTCTGGTTTCCTCTTCACTTTCCAACATTTCATTTAGCCGCCCTCTCGCTTTCTTTGTTCGCGATCGACGTTTGCCAAATTGAACCGGCAGCGTCGGAAAAATATCGGAGACGAGATTTTAATGAACAACGCGCGCAGCGAGATGAAATAACAAAGTGCAGAGGGGACGGGGGGGAAACTGTGTGCAACACAAATGACGATACGTCGGCGATGATAATCGTTCTGTAAATGTTCGTCGGAAACGGAATGCGGACGTGATCGATTTATTTGAAAACGGTGGGCGTGTGAGCAGGTTTTCCGTATCTCCAGACTTTCACCGACCGTCATTATCCCTGGATTAATCGTCCGTTTCGTTTTCTTCTTGGCAAATGAAATTTCTGACTCGATTGTACGTCGGTAAATAATTTTCGATATCACGGCGCGTATGGTTTAACGATCGAACAACGAGTTGAAATATCAAGCGCGTCGCCCGATAAATCCTCTGGTACTTAAATTTCCGATAAATTTGCTCGTTAGAGTGTTCTGCATTCAATCCGATGAAATTCGTAAAGTGTACTTTGGAGAAAAGTGTAACGAATTTAAAATATTTGCACGTTGTGCGTAGGCAGTGCGTATGTAAATGCTGTACGAGGTCAAAGAAATTATTTGCGCCCCTTATAAATTTTAATCTACTGTCGAATTATTCCCCGTGCACTCGCCGTGCCACCTGTTTATTAATTCACTGAGCGAAAATATAATTTAGATAATTGATAACCGCCATTCCAGTACAGCTATACGTTTCACAGTTATTTTCACGAGTTGACCAAGGAGGTTATTAATTATTGACTGCACTAATTGAACGATATTAAATTATACATTGTCCGCAGTAGTCGTTCTACGTGCGCTTTTAAACCGTAATTGAATTCGGGATCAAAACATAGATGGAACAAACGTCACTCGAGCTCGGCAAACTGGTTGCCTCGAAACGATTCAGTTTATACATTCCTCTAGAAACGCAACAACGACGATGGCGGCCCTTTAGCGTGTTGCTATCTCATAAACCGAGCGAGGCAAGATGTCTAATGACTTTCCTAGCTTCTGATTCCTCTCCCCGTTTTACACGGCTGCCTACACGTGGGTACACGGTCCTCAGAATCAAATAATTTTCAATGTCTTCCGAAACGACTCGCGCCTGCTTCAGAATGATAAATTACCTTTCCCGCGTAAATTAATTTTAATCTAACATTGAAACAATCTCTGCCACGATGTTATAAACTCAACGCGCAATCATGAAACATTAAACACTTGGAGCGAGCTTCTTTTAGAAAGAAAGAAATGATAAATTATTATTAAAATCTCTTAATCCTTGGAGCAATCGAGCATATTAAAAATACATTTTAGCCATCAAGACGAGCTTTTCTTACTTTCTCTATTCGAATATTTACATGATAACGAAATTATTCTAGTGGAATATTTACGTGGTAAGAAATTGTCGTAACGAAAGATCTTTCTTAATCTATTGCAATTCAGAAAAGACCAGTTACAGGGTTAACTGTATCTCTCTTAAAAATTTAAGGTTTAGATTTTCGTTTCGAAAAATTAAAGTTTGTTTTAAAAAAAAAAACATTCCCCAAGGCCCTTGTCAAAATTTTACCAGGAAATTCGAAAACGATTCTATTTCAAAATGGATTAACAGACTCAGAAAATGATTCGATCAATGTGGCGTACAATTTTAGTATAGATATATAAACGTGCAAATTCGTCGTGCAATTTATGTCGTGTCTATCGTTCTGCGTAATTCCAAACAATTGGACTTTCTCCAATTCTCACGATATTACGCGAAATAACTTCCAACAATGTAAAAAAATTTTGTGATCTCGAAATTCAAGATTTCTTTACATGTATCTCCATCAACTCCATCAACTGAAAGTGTAGAATTCATCTACGATGGCCACGGCGACTTTTCTTTCCACCCTGTGCACACCACGTTACAAATGACAACTGAAACCGATGACTAAACAGCGAAAATTTTCCAAAGAATCTGACAAAGTGCTGAAAAGTCGCGTTTCGAAAATCGACATCCACGCGCGCGCACGCACGCTCCGAAGGAAAATTTAATACATTTCACTCGGTGGTGGTACGGTTTCGCGTGTATCGCGCGTCCGAGCGTTCGCCGTGCAGTAAAATGGATTCCCAAGGTGTACATCACTCTTGTCCACCTCTATTCTTTAAACCCTCTTCTTCCATTTACCGTTCGCATTGTAATTCCGACCGAACAGTTTCGCTAGTGGCAAGTTCGTACGTGCCGGGCATGTCAAATTCGATATATAAAACTGGCTGGGAGACACCAACCGTTCCCGGCTTAACGTATCGTCAGCACGTGTCGTCGACGTCGTCGTCGTCGTCGTCGTCGTCGTCGTGGTCATCGACACAGCCCCGTTATTATGGCGGTCACATGGATCGCCGTAAATAATTGGCATCGGATGCTCATTAACTAAATGGCCCTTTGGAATCAGTTGGATGCGAAACGGAAAAAGCGAAACGATCGGGGAGAAACGGACGGGAAAAAGACAGCAACTATCGAGAAACGGACCTATTATTAGCACGTGTTCCAACAACGGGAGGCAGTCTTTGTGTAGCCATTGCCGAGAGAACTTGGCTAATTTCGTATCCCTCTTTAACGAAGCTCCTCCGTTAACTACCCGGCATCTGTTTTCCACGGGCAACTTTAAATGGCTCTCATTGGTCCTGAGACGGACGTACGGGCACAAAGAAAACGACTTCAGTAAACATCACGGCGAGGAGAATCTCGACGAGAATCTCCTTTAGCTACTTGAACATTCCATATTTATCTCCTTTATATTTATCCTTCTCGTGCATTGACTGATTTCGTCAACCAATGACTCGCTTGTAAGCTTACGAACAAGACGCATTACTTGTGAGTAAATAATTATATGAAACCATTAAATAATAATGTAATTATTTTATTTGATTTCCTTGAGATTCACGTTCAGTATCGTCTAGCATTAGTAACACAATTGGTAAATCAACATTTTTAAATTGAACTTTGGATTTTTGTGAAAAATGAGATTCACTACATTAGGGATGCTATCCGTGTGCCAAGACGGTTTGAAATAAGCGACTTCTCTCGAAAACCGTGACCGAGTCAAAATATATACGACGACGCAACTCTCGTCTCATTTCTGTTAGTCTCGGCAAAGCGAAACATCGGCGACGAAAGAAAATTGAAACATCGAGTCGTACTCGACACAGGACTGCAAAGGGTTAAAATATATATACGCGTCAAGTATTCAAGTAAAGGTTTGTGCATACTAGAACAGCTTTTCTAGCTCCTCGACACGGACACAAACAGATCTCGTGCATTAAAACGCTAGAAAATATAGCAAGTAAGATGGCTTACAGTTGAGATAGAGGAGGATTCCAGCGACGAACACGAAGATAACAACGAGGAGGACCAAGAGGAGTAACAGTATCGTAGGCCTGCACCAAGGATTCCCAACCACCTCGGTCTGCCTGCCGTCCTTGGCTCGTTTCTGGTCGATGACACTCGACTCCCCGCTAACGTTCACCACCACGCCCTTGTACGGATACTGCGGCGTCTTTTTCTCCGCGAGGAATCCGTGATCGTCCTCGGGATCCGAGTAGACGCCGTACGCCTCGAAATTGTTCTTCCGGTAACCGTTCATCTTCTCCGCGTTCGTCTCCTCTTGATCCTGAGTCTTGCGGGCGTAGGCGGCGGAGGCGGACGAGGAGCCCAGCTCGCCGATCTTCAACGTCTGATCGTACGATTTGTCCTGATACCTCGAGGACGAGGAGCCGTCGTACTTGGCCCTCTCGTAACTCTTCGAGCTGGTCAGCTCGTACTTGGAGTCGTACGGCTTGCCGCCGGTCTCGTAAGCCTGTTCCTCGTAGTCGTACGACCTAGGCTCGTACGATTTGCCGGTCTCGTACCTCGGCAACGTGCCGTACATCTTGCTGACTGAGTGGTACTTGCTCTCGTACTTTCGGCCGGCGAGGTCCTGCTGCGCGGCGCAGGACAACTCGTACGCGGAATCGTGCGTCTTCACACCGGACTCGTAGCCCTTGGACGCCGTCGGTTCGTACACCTTGCCCGAATGATGATGGTGGTGATGATCTTTCTTCGGCTCGAGCTTCAACGTTTCCTCCGCGTATCTGGACGCGTACTCGTAATCGGTCAAATCTCTCGAGTATCGCCGGCTGCCCGCCTCCTGAAGTTCCGCCGGGTAAGTCCTGCTGAGCTTCTGTGCATCGCTCCTCTCGTACGGCGCGTCCAAGTCCGACTCCTGATACGTTCTCTGATCCCCCCGGCGATCGTACCTCAAGTTATCCTCCGGATAAATTCTGTTATCGTATCGGTCAATATCCTCCCTGTCGTACGGCTTCCGCTCGTAGCCCCTGTAGCCCCTGGCCCCTGGCTGATCGTGATGGTAGCCGGCCTGATCGTACGGCGGCAGCCCGGACGTCGACTGCCCGTCCTGATACGGTTTCGAGTCTTGGTACTCGAGGTACCGGGACGATCTACGCTCGCTACCATAGTCCATCGAGCCTTCGACCACGTTCGGCAGTTTGCTGCTTAAATTCTCGCCGGTTCCGGTGGACAACGCCTGGCAGGTCTCCGCATGCTCGACTAAGTTAGGCAGCCTCGACAACGAGCTACCTGGCGTGTTCTCCGTCAGGTCGAGCTTCAAACCGTTGCTGCTCGTCCTGCGCATTTTCAAGAATTCGCATGGTTCGATCACGAGCGAACCACCGCGCGACGAAACGACCGCGACGACCGCTCGCTCGTCCGCTATGTCTCTCCGGGTTCTAGGTTACGTCGGCCGGTTACGAGTCATTTCGGTCGGCTCGATCGACGATCGTGTAGCACGACGAGTGGGCGAGTTAGTGAGGCGAGTTACAGAGAATCTGGAAAGAGAAGAGAAAAAGAAGGGGCGGTTAGTGTGTTAGTTTTGAACGTTAATCGGATCAACAGAGGATTTGCCGCTTTTGCGTTGTTAGTCTAGTTACTAAGTTAGCGGGAAGCTAGCCCTTTTTAAATAATGCGGCGCGTCCAAATGTTGAATTGCAGATTAAAGTTAAGCGGCGGATTAATTCGTGTTAAATTCATAAACGTAAACACCAGTGGTGCTCAACGTGACTTGAGCACCGCTGCCACCGCGACGTTCTAACGAGTAATTAACTCCTGAATTACAGATCACGCGGCCGGATAAGCGAGTACAAACAAAAACTATAAATCATTCCGCGCGTACGGCGAGATAATCTTCGAGCTCGTAACTACGTCGCAGCGCGGCGAAACGCGAGGAAACATTTTTTAATTGCGGCGTGAGCTGTGCGAGCGCGAGTCGAATCGGTCGGTTCGCCAAGCTCTTAGAGCTTGCTTATCCGTAGTCCGTTATCGATATGTGTATCTCGATACACAGCGTGTTCGGGACGGCAATATTCCGTAAACGCTGCTCCAGTCTACGATTACAGCCGTATGCTCGCTACCCCACGAATGGTCGATATAACAATGACAACGATAATACTCGATCGTGCGTGACCGAAATGCAACGTTCGTTGCGGCAGACGATAATACCCGGCCGGGGCGCGTTCACGTGCGCTGGCTAAATTTCAAGGAAATTCAAGCCCTGTGTGTCAAATCGAATCAGCGTTTCGTCCGTTACAGCTGTTTATCTCGCGGCTAACGCGAGCGATTACTTCGTGGACCACAATTTCGGACCAGCGCGCGTTTCGTGTTTCGTGTCTACTTGGACTGATGGATTCCATTTTATTTCGTATAAATCAGCGAATCTGGCACCAAGACTGGACTGAGACGAACAAAACTTGAAACATTCAGTAGAGGAATGACGCTGAAACGAACATTTTGGATGATCCTCAGATCGGATGTACAGGGTGAATGGAAGAAAAAGTTCGTAACTTCTAAGGTCGAAACGTGAAAAGAGTCCTAACAAACAGAAGGTCGAAAAATTAATAGTTCAATCAAAGTTACAAACGATTTTACGTAATTTTTCAATACGAAGTTGTCAATGTATAGAAATGGAGAGAGAACACGTAGAAAACTTCCTCTAATCAGAAAAAGAAGAAATTATAAGGTAAACCACTACTTATACACAGTGCGACAGCTCTCGAAGCGAAGAAATTCGTTTTCTCAACCGAAACAAAAAAAACGTTCGTTACTTTGAAACCGTTAATTTTTCGATCCATGTTTATTACAACTTTTTTTTCATGTTCCGACGAGTACTGTCTACTACCTAAAAGTTATGCACTCTTTTCTCTATTCAACCTGTCAATATAAATCAGTGAAACGTTGCAAGGACTGCTAGACTGAGGTGACTTGAAAGAAATTCAGAATTCAAAATTTTCAGAGATTTGGATAATTCTTGGTATCAAGCATAGAAATGAAAGCTTCACTGATTTTATTCTAAATTTGTTTCCCTTGTTTCCCACGTTGTAATTTCTCCGATACAAGTTTCGCACCCTGATCGTCGACAGTTTTAGTATCGAAAAATTGTCTAGCCAACAATCGCGTTAACACGTTTCATTTTAATCTCCCCCTCACAGTGGTTCGACAAGAACTTTCTATTACGGATACACACACACACACACACATATATATCGTGTCTCTCGCGATCGAGAGCAAATAAAAAAGTAATAAAACGATCGCGGCTACGAGTCTACCTTAGACGATTCGTGTGAACCGGGGGGACGCCCGCGCACGTCGATTTCCAAATCAAATAACACCGGTTTGCTGATCGAAATTTACGAAAGAAAAGACGGTTATCAAGGAGGGGGGGTGGCGGGGAGCGGGGGAGAGGAGGTGGCTCCGGGCGAGGCCCGATCGATAATTAATTAAGCATGATTGCGGAGAAACGACAAAATGTCACGTTTCATCGAAAGTTTCCGCGGCACCGGCCCCGGCAAGAATATCGTTTCGGCATAGTTGCTGGAAACTTCTCAAGTAACGTACAATGCTCGGCAAACAGTGTCTCGGGAGGATGGCGTTTATCTTTCATTCGTACGTATCTTACGCGAAAGCCCGCGCTTTCATTAATGTGTAATAGCGTAATCCCTTTCCACGGGATCGGTAGACGACGACGCGGCGGCTCGTCGGCCACCGATAAAACGGAACTTTGTTCCTTGACGTAATTGAAAATCTTTCGATCGGCCGCCGGGGATTTCAATCTGAATTATTTGATCGGCCGGCACGTGAACGTGAGACGTAACTGAGGGACGAATTGTTCGCGTGTGTGTTTCGCCTCAAGATCGAACGCGTTTTCCAACTTTCGAGTTTTCTCGCGTATTTTTTTTTTTTTTTTTTTTTTTTTTCTTTACCAGACGAGAATTGGGGAAAATTTGAGTCTTTGCTAATCGAAGAGGCGAGGTTTGCTTGCTACGTGATGCAGAGAAAATGACAAGTAAATAGAATAACGTTTTCAACACTGTTTGTTTCAAACAATCGATATCAATCTCCGATGGAGATCGAGATCTGATTCCCTCTTACACTTTTCTATGCTTCGAAGTAAAGATGACGTCGAGCGGCTATCCAAACAGCGACGTCGTAGACTGTTAACTACCGACGTGCGAAGCATTAAATTTCCATCGGAAACATTCAAGTAAAAGAAACATGAAATCTTTTATAATACAACAGAGTGCAGAAACTTTTGTTTATATATTTTACAAAGATTCATTCGAGTCTACGAAAATACACTGTCTTATATCTACAAAATATCTAACGAAAACATTCAAACGGTCGTTTTTTATTTATGTTTTTACAAAGACTTGCTCGAGTCTTCAAAAATACACTGTTTTATACCTGTAAAATAACGAAAATATTCTGACCACTTTTTTAATATTTTACCTCTTTGCAGAAACCCATAGAAACGTGTTAATACACGAGAAGAGTCGGATGTTTGCACGAATAATAATAAATATTTTTGATACAAACACGATCGTTCGTAACAGCCTCGTTCGTACACGGCGGCCGATGCTCGTAAGTAGTATTAACCGGTGCGCAGTCAGACAGGGTGAAAGCGCGGCGTGACCAATTACGGCCGGAGTTGGCACGGCAAAACAATACCGATGGCCGATCCGACCTGCATTATCATGCCGGTCGGCCTTTCCGTCGTAAAACGTTCTTCGTCGACTAAACTGTAGTAATAAGTACGACAAGAGCTCAAAGGAGATCGCCGTTCCGCATGCAAATATGATTAGTTCCGGAGCGTAACTTCATTTGCGTATATTAAAAGCGCAGATAGCTCACTTTATGCAAACGACGACAGGATGGGCGTGGTGAGAGGGGAAAACTAAGTCTGAAGGAAGGATGGGAAGGGGGAGGGGGTGAGGAACTCTCCTGTTCTGGGAACGAGAACGACGAGAACGATGAGAAAGCAAAGGGAAAGGAAAAAGAAAACAAAGAGAGAGAAAGAGAGAGAAAGAGGAAAATGTTTTGCCAGGAACAATAAAAAAATCAGGCAACCAACGGACCGAGGAGAAAATGGTTGCCGCACAACGTGTACGCGAGCAGGATAAAGACAACGCCGTTTTCTGAATCCTGATTGCCGGTCGTTAAACGCTCCATCCGGCCGCCGCGCCACCCCCCGCCCACTTTTCGCGCGACCGACGACATTCGCTCGCAGGAAAGACGCTCGTAATTACGAGCCGCCCCTCGTTATGACAATGCAATCGCGGCTGAAAATAGAAAAAACTCCGGCTTTTTTTCAGGCCGCGCGCCACCGCGTGGTTCGTTTAACAACCGCGTAACCGTGCGCGGCGAAAAGGACAACGATTTCCGCGCTATTTTTGTTCGTTACGCTCAAAATTCAAACTCGAGTTTGAACGAACGTGCGTCTGTGGAATATTTAGCTAATTTATATCATATAGTTCGGAAGAGTTCGGGAGAGAAGCTGCTGAAGTGTGTCACTTACGCCAGAGCTGTCCACCGGCCGAGCTCCTTACGCGGCTTTGTCCTCTCCTACGCGCCGCCACTAGAAGCAGACAGATCAACGCATTTTCAGGACGTGTCGTATGCGAGTTGCTGAAGGATTCGCAGGCAAGGAGCTTAGCTTGGACAGCGCTGACGCTCGGTGAAGAGCAAAAAAAAAAAAAGAAAACAAAAAGAAAAAAAGAAAGAAGCAGATTATACAACGTGCGACATCGTTCGACACACATACGCAATGTTGTCACGATCATTTCCGAAACGAAAGTAAAATTCCACGATCCATACGCGACAATCTCCTCCCGCGTTGTCAGTTTTCCTCGTTCGCCACGTTCGTGTTCGTTGTGCTCGGTCGGTTCATCGGTTAGTCGGTGATTATTGTCAGGAAGGAGCGTCGAGCAGCTGCAACTATTCAATGACCGTGCCTTCGGATTAGCAATGTCTCGCGGCAGACGTTTCGCCGTTGAATAGCACCGTGCCAAAACTATTTTCACTAATGAAGCGCCGTTAAAACTTTCCCGATATTCTCTCCCCACGAGAGGCTGAAGGCTCCGGCGATCCCTTCCCACCTCGGTTATATACCGTTTGTTCGCCGTTCGATCGCCGGATATTCCAAAACTGCGCCGCTCGATATTCCGACTAGTAATTGCACTTGGATAGGTTACGGCCGCTCACGTCACTGCGATCACGTATACCGCTTTACCGAATCTTTCGCAAACGACACGAATGGCTTCTGAGCACCCGATATCATGCACTTGCTCTCCCGTGTTCTCGCCCTCTCTAAAAGAGCAAAAGGAATTGCTCATTGTCAGTCCGGTCCGTCTGACCTCGCATCGTCCGCGAAATCTTCGACCGATTTAATTTCAGTGGATCTCAACGAACCAGAGCCAATCGTAGCTGACTATCATTTTGTCAGCAGTGCTTTTTCGACGAGGGATATTATTAATAGCTTCGAAGGTATTTCCCGCGGGCTTGATCCAAAACGGTGATAAACTAGCGAATCATTTTTAGATTATATCATTAATCTAATAGCGTAATAACATATACGTAATAAACTTACAGCTTCGATATTTCACGAGCGATGAATATTTAGTTATTGCCGCGTAATAACGTTTGACACGACGTTCGAATGACAAAAATATTCAATAGCGCGAACGTGCTGCAAAGCTACGAAATTTTAAACATTTTGCACAACGGTAAAAACTGTCCGCTGTTATCGATTAATCCCGACGTGCATGCATATTCATCCTAAAGAATTAACACTCGTACAAGCTACAAAAATTTCGAAAAAAAAGAAAGAAAAAAAACGCTGCTTTTTCCAAAACTATTACCTCCGCGAATTTCCATTCAAAACACCGTCGAATCTATCCTCTTCTCTCTCTCTCTCTCTCTCTCTCTCTCTCTCTCTCTCTCTCTCCCTGGTCGCTATTTCTTCCTCCACCCGAATGCATTTACTTGTTCGAGAAACCACAGTTTCTTCAGCTAATGTCGCCGACATCGTCCGCCTTTCAATTCCGAACGTGACGAGCCGGTTCGTCGACGTCGAACAACGACGACTTTAATAATTTCAGACAGTCGGGACCTCAAGAGCGTCATTCTCGATGGAAATTTCATACTTTCGATTTGAAAGCGGCCAGGCTCCTTCCTCACGCTCGCCGCTCGCGCGACCAAGCATTTTTCGCTGCATTCATTTGACAATTTGGCACGCTCCCGATCGACTCGATCTCCACCCCCTCCCCTCGTCTCGAATCGACTCCCCCCTCTTTTTGACTCTCCACCGTAAAAACCGTTGAATTATTTATGTTTTTCCGGTAGGTCGCCAGTTGCATCACCAGATGCAAATTCGTCCCCCTTTTTGCCGATCCTTTGAATGCTTAATTCCGAGCCTCGCCTCGCGTTGTTGATGAGTCGCGATCGGCTAACGAGCGAGATAATCCGAATAAAAGTCGAAGAAGTCCAAAGACTGTCTCGTTCTTTTTTTTTCTTTTTTTTTTTTTTTTTTTTTGTAATCCGATTATGAACGTCTGCCGATTAATAGAAATCGTGCATTCTATTCTTCGTCGCGAAACATTTCCAATCGGCGATAATTCTGGTGATTCGAATTCCGCGCCCGTAAAAGCATATCGCAGATATCGTACGATTGTAACAATATCATTACGCAGCTAATTCTCGATGGCAGTTATCCGCAGTTGCACGCGCGCGTGAGTCAGTACCTTGCGACGTTCCAGCAACGTGGCAACCGTGGTAGCTTCATCAGGACTCTGATGACACACTGATATCAAACTACTGATACTGATACTAATGCATCACTCTGTCGTCAGAAGCTGATGAAGCTGCAGCGTTGATGAAACATCGCCGGAGCACACCGTTCGAAAAGTGGAAGCCTTCCGCGAGACGGGATCGACTTCCTCAAAAATCTAAATTTTTCGAGTGAAATACGCGCGTCACGGGTTGGGAAAACGTTTCGATGTTCGATAAAACATTCGGCGAACTTTTATGAAAACGCATCGGTAGCATTTTTGGGACAATAACGAATAGAGTTTGCCAGTCAGATGTATTGATAAAAAAAAAGAGCGAAAAAAGAGAGAGGAAAAATGGCACTCGTAAAAATCAAAAAAAGATATACGGTATATGTAAAAGCAAAAATAGGAGAAGTTATCAACGCGTGCCTGCGAAAAACTCGTCAACGTATAAGGCACGTTAATTGCTCGGGTGATCGACGACAATCGGCGGCAAGAAGAATACGCTTCATTATCGAGTCTGTCCGGTCGTCGACAACACGTCGATTGCAAACGATACCTCTTTATCCGTCGATTGTCCGTACGTTCGAATTCCAAGTGTTTATGAAACTTTCATGCCCAGGCCGCTTCCATAACACGTAATTAAACTGATGAACGGGACAACGATTAAACGGTGGTTCGAAGCTGATCGGTTCGGATAGTGGTGCACGCGAGCCCGCACTATCGACGAAAGTTAATCGAAATTGGCAGACGTTGCACACGGAATTGAGAGACACGCTTTGCGTCGTCGAAACAACCAGAAACACGTCGATAAACACGCGGTGCGAGCAATTAGAAAATTATACGACTACGCGGAAAAGCGTGGATCAATCGATCGATCTTGAAAACATTGGCCCTCGAGATCTCGCTCAGAACACACCATATTTCACTAGACGTCTTTGAACGACTTTTAGGAAATAAAAATATGTCGCAATTAGTTAATCCCGCATTGCGAGTAAAATACTTATTCGTCGTTGTTTCTTTTCAAATTTCATCCATCTCTACCTCTGTTAAAACTCGAGAACCCTTTCGCGATAGCTGATAATAACACAGGGCGTCATCAGAGGATAATCAACGCGAAGGGTGATCAAATCAAACACCGTTAAAAAAACGCGTAGTGAGTGCAGACTCATCGCGTCTTCGTTGATAATTGAGACAGCAAACGAGGAGGAACAGGTGGAGCCAGGGGGGAGGGAGAGTGTGCGCGGGGGAGCAAACGGAAGGGAAGGTGAAGTGCAGGTGAAATCGATTTTAGCCGACTGGTACACCGACCTATCGCGCCAGTCTCGAAAGTTACGTATTAGGTGCTTCAACCGTAATAGGTGCAATCAAACGTTAGGATTACGAGTGCTGCACTGCTGGATGAAGGGATGGGGAAAAGGGGAGGAGGGAGAGGGAGGGAGTTGAAACGGGCATCGGTGAAAAGTACCAGTCCAAAGTTTCGGTTGCAGCAGCATAAACGAGCGGTGCAACTGTACGAAAGATCGCGCGATCGGTAACAAAACGAACGTCGAAACTGGCGAACGAAATTCGAGCATTGAACGGATCGGATATTGAAAATTAAACGCAATGCGAGTCGTTAGTGCCAGTGTATTAAAGAACTTATCTTTGTTCTTATTCTTGTTATCTATTTGTGCTCGCTTTAGTGGTATTTCGTGCAAGTTGCATCGAATGAAATTTTATTCAAACGCCTATTAAACTTCGTCGCGATTTTTCTTTCCATTTTTATTATAGAGAAAATCGGTCGTATATAAAATTCAACATAAAATAGACAGAAAGGGAATCCTCAGATCTTCTAGGACTTGCGAAATCCCTAGAAGGAATAAGATTGCTATGAAAACTATAAATGACACTTGGAAGTAAAGATGGAAGTCGATTGGATTTTATGAACGAGTCGGATGAACTGCAGCGATTTTGAACAAACGTCGAATTGTACAAGTGTATAATCGTATAAATTGTACAATAATATATACATATTTTTCTTTACGTTATATTTATTCGGGCCATAGTTATTTGATTTCGAAATATTTTCTTTTATCTTTATATTTATTTAGACGATTCTTATTTAATTTCCACGTATTTCTTCTTTTCTTTATTTCGACTTCTTTATTTATACCTTTTTGATTTTATCTATCTTGATACTTGTATTTCAAATCACCAAACCACCGGTGTCTTCGATTTGATTCGCGTGGGTAACATGTTGGCTTTAATATTCTTTCCCCAGGAATATCCCCAACTTACAAAGCAGAAACGGCAAAACAATGGACAAAACCCGAAAACAAAATGTACCATATACCCATTTTCCCTTGCAAAGTCTTCCTTCTAATAACCATAAAAATGTCTCCATGCAAATGCCGCGAGAATTATTTCAACTTTCGTCACGGCGTGTCGGCACGCTTTCGCTGTTCGCGAATTTTCGTCCGGCCAGTGCACCGAGCTCTGCTCTCTCTCTCTCTCTCTCTCTCTCTCTCTCTCTTTCTCTCTCTCGAGGTTCGTGGTTAAGAAAGCTTCCATTCGGTGTCGTTGTACGTGTGCCGCGTGCGTGCTAGCTCGCCAGAGAGAAGCCTGGTGAGACACACAAAGGACAGAGAGGGAGGAAGCGGGAGGAAAAAAGGAAAGGGCGAGAAAGAGGAAGAAAGTGCAAGGTGCGAGCACAATGCGACAGGTAGAAGACGGTTGTGTGTACGTGTCTGTTAGACCGGTCCCCAGTATGGCACTTTTGTGTCCGGCAAAAGTCCGCAGCACACCCCTGGGGCACTCTCGTACCCTCAGAACGTCTCGGCCGGAAGAAGTTTCGCGTGGTCTACCCCTTGCCTTCTCCACGCGCGCGCGCTCCCCTTTTTCCATATTTCTCGCGTCGTCCTGCCTTCCCCGTCGTTTCCATCTTCCTGTTTCACGTTCTCAGGCCGTACGCCGGTTAAATAAATACTTAAACGCAGGGGGGTCATGGCGACACCCCCTCCCTCCCTCTCTCTCGTTGCCAGTTTTCGCTCAAGACCCTATGTTATTACCCCTTGCCACCTTTTGTCTGCGTTCTCGTCCGCGCGCGCGTGTCACGAGGCAACGACACGACGAAGAAGGAACACACCGCGCCAAGAATGAATTTCCTTAGAAATTCTATGAGACTTTGACGGTCTCCGCCCCACGTGCTTTATGCGCGAGATCGCTTGATAGCGGAATTTATGCAACGGCGATCGTTAGAGCGTTTCCAACGATCGTTGGCTCGCCTCTTTGGAGGTGGGCTGGGCTGGCTGGCCTGGTGCGCGGATGCATGCACGATAGCGTCGATCCATGCTAATTATTTTCTAGCGTGCCTGCGGTTTGTTTATATTAAAGTCGATTACCGCGATCTCGCGACGGTTCTTTGATCGTGTACAGCGGCGTGAGAAAAAAATCCTTGGCTGTGTGTGTCCTCTGATGATGGCTGCTTGGCACGCTTCTTGAATAATATTTTCAACAAATATTAGCCACGATCGGCCGGAGTGTTGTTAGGAAAAGATTCATCAAATTCAGAATTTCGGGTGAAAAACCACGTCCAAAATCCATCTGATTTCCGTCCTTGCACGCTACAGTTTGTAGAATCGTGAATTGTAAATACGTTGTGAAAGTGCCGTGTGCAGTGACAACGTTCCCCAAGAACAACTTGGCGATCGTCCAGTTTTCTGACATCACTCGAGACACGGATAATAATTTAGATGGCGTTTCTCTTGATTATCTTGATATTTTCGCTCGGCTGTTGGAAACATCAACGGGATGTTGACACTAAAACGATTTCGAGGGCTCCTTCGTCGCCGTTTTCCTTTCGCGAGGCCTCGCCGTCCGGAGAATCGACAAATAAAAATCGAGCGTCAACAGCGCAGAACAAATGTAATTAAGGTGCGACTTTCGAAAGTGATCACGAGATTTTCCGATAGCCCAGGCTCACGTGCCCCGCAAGTCGAGAAAAATCGTGCCACCGGGCGTTTTCTAATCGACCACAATTTCGCGCGCCACTCTCTTTCCACGGTCTTACATCGTGGCCAGACTACTTGCCGGCGATAGTCAATCCAGAACTGGATTATCCACCGCGTGCGACAATTTGTCGCGTTCTCTTTACGTGACTAAAAATCCTCCGACTCCGCTTTGTGCTCTTTTCCTGTTTCCAACCCCGCATCCCAGCGATACGTTCTTCCATCGAACGCCGACTCCCTGATAAAATATTTGCAAATCCGAAAATCGTACGACCTCGCGCACGTAAGCGACGCGCGCCACTACTTGAATATTTCTCTCTCCACGCCTGTTGTTCTCTCCCGGCGCATTCTTCCTCCTCTCTCGCGATATCATGCATGCCCTAGTTGGTGTACTATCATAAAGGCGGAAGCGCGGGCCGTCTGTCGAGTCGCGGTTTTAGAATGCGATTCCATCGATTGACGAGCTTGCCGAGCAACGGGGAAGTTGGTCTCGTACCAAGGAAAAACGAAGAAATAACGCGAGAGGGATGGATCGAGCCAAGACGAGAGCGAGAACGTGAAAGGGGATTTCTGAAAAATGTTGGTTAAGTCCTGCGGGAGACTCGAAAGAAAATGAAAAGGAGAACGAGAGAGAGAGAGGTGGAGGAGGAGGAGGAAACACGGACGGAGCGAGAGGAGCAAACAGAAGCGCCGAGAATTACGGTAGTAAAAAAAAAAAAAAAGAGAGAGGAAGGAAAAAGAAAGAAGAAGGAAAATACTCTTCATCGATCCATCCCTGTATAATTAATTAGTTTCGCTGGGCTGCAATTACGCCGCGAATTTCAGCTGAATCGCTCGAATGATTTCCGTGAGGTGGAAAAACCTCCGACGATGACGCATCCACTTCCCTCACCTGTCACTATCTCCGCTAAAAAGGACGATCACCGAGAAAGGAGAGCGTTTTTCAACCTCGGTCAATAAGCCCGTGTAAATAAAGCGTCTGCATTACGCCGACGCCCATCAAATTAGCGACTTATCAACTGACTCGCTAATGCGAGGCGATTTCTCTATCTGAGTGAAAATCGAATGCCTAAGGATCGACTCGTGTATAATACAAGAAGCGTTCGTCTCCTCGCAGTGGTGCGAGATCTTTATATTTGTCGTAAGAAAATTGTTTATTTATTGCCGACGCTTCAGGGGCCAGCGTTCCGAGAATCGCGACCGTTCGTTCAATCAACGCAAAAATAATTTTTCTTGGCGTAACAGGCGCCCCAAGATGGGAGCAGACCGTTGTAAATAGAGGATGTGGTAAATGCATCCGAGACTGCTCAAACATGTATAAAACGAAGAACGCCAGAACGCAAGTGGAAATGGTCCGTCTATGGTCAGACACGTTTCACAACCCATATATCAAGCAGTTTCGCACGAGCACATAAAAGTTTCCCAGCAGATGGAAGAACCCTGGCAAGATGGAGTGCCAGGTCTCGGGCAACGATGTTTAATATAAATTATGCCGATGTAATTAATAAATTGGAAACGAGCTTCGTTCCAAGAAAGTTACTATAAAGATTTGCAACAATTTTGCATTTCTAAACACTTGTCATGAACGAAATTACTCCGATATGAGCTTTCAAAATCGTTGAAAATTTCCTCTTTTTTCTTTCTGTTGATCGTAGATGAGTTTTATCAGCTTCACGTGTTAATTACCGGTTTCTGGTGTTTATCTAAATGAAATTGCTTTATTTTAATAACCGCTTTATTTCAGAAAAGTTATCTTAACCTACACAAGGATTTGCAATCATTTTCACTTCTAAACGCTTATCATCGACGAAATTATACCACTCCGATATGAGCTTTTAAAATCGTTGAAAATTTCTTTTCCTTTTTTTTTCTGTTGATCGTAGATGAGTTTTATCAGCTTCGCGTGTTAATTACCGGTTTCTGGCGTTTACCTATATGAAATTACTTTATTTTTATAACCGTTTTATTTCAGAAAAGTTATCATAACCTGCACAAGAGGACTTGCAATCATTTTTCACTTCTAAACGCTTATCATCGACGAAATTACACCACTTCGATATGAGCTTTTAAAATCGTTGAAAATTTCCTTTTTTCTTTTTTCTGTTGATCGTAAATGAGTTTCATCAGCTTCGCGTGTTAATTACCGGTTTCTGGTGTTTATCTAAATGAAATTGCTTTATTTTAATAACCGCTTTATTTCAGAAAAGTTATCTTAACCTACACAAGGACTTGCAATCATTTTCACTTCTAAACGCTTATCATCGACGAAATTATACCACTCCGATATGAGCTTTTAAAATCGTTGAAAATTTCCTTTTTTCTTTTTTCTGTTGATCGTAAATGAGTTTTATCAGCTTCGCGTGTTAATTACCGGTTTCTGGCGTTTACCTATATGAAATTACTTTATTTTTATAACCGCTTTATTTCAGAAAAGTTATCATAACCTGCACAAGAGGACTTGCAATCATTTTTCACTTCTAAACGCTTATCATCGACGAAATTACACCACTTCGATATGAGCTTTTAAAATCGTTGAAAATTTCCTTTTTTCTTTTTTCTGTTGATCGTAAATGAGTTTTATCAGCTTTGCGTGTTAATTACCGGTTTCTGGTGTTTACCTAAATGGAAGTATTTTATTAATAACCGTTTAATAATCCGTGTCAGAACTTTTGTGCTCAACTTTCTCGCGAATTTTTCACGAACTATTTTATCGCGGATGATTTGCGGTGAATAAAACAGCAAACGATACGTAGGAACGTAGAGAAACGGTCACGGACAAGGGTGACCGACATCGATCATTCTCACGTGATTTCACCGATTGAAATTCGGTCATCGATAGCCGAAGTTGCGGAGAGGTTCGCGAAGGGCATGATATCGAACGGACGTGCAACTCTGATAAGCTTCGTCTCGCCCTACGGTCGTGCGATACCCTCGATCACGTACACGCTGCACCACCGGTTACCGGCTTTTATTAATTTTCCTTCTGCCCAGACATCTATTATTTAGTTACCTCTATTTATTCTTATCGTGCTTCGATATCGTGAGGCTGTCTGATTGCAATGAGTTCCCTGAGTGCTGACTAAGCGAAGAGAAATTGAAAATTGTTTGGAGAATGAAATCAACGGATTGCGAAAATTCAAGAAAGTCGCATCCGGCTGATGCGGCGGCCAGTCGTCGGAAGAAATTTCGGAGAAGATCCAAGGAGCGTTGATTGAACGGATCACCGCGCCCGTATTACAACGCGAAGGTGAAAAATTAAGCTGCTTATCTCGAACGTAGGTGGCAGGAATATTGGTCGGGTGGCGGGGAAACTTTGGCGAGAACCCTAATTCTAGATATATTAATCGAAGTTGAGCATTATTAGCTCCGCAGACCACGGCAACCGCCGATAAGACCATAATCTCCGATCCTTCATCCAACCGCGAACCAAGTTCTGGACAGCTCGTATGTTCCTTCGAAATCCGCGAAAAACACAGTGATTCGAGGCACATCGTCCTCTCGGCGTACGGTGAGAATAAATATTTCTTTCGTAAAGATTATTAACATTTTTTTGAAGAATTGTAATTTTCACTTGTATACACATGGGGTGTGGAAGTCTCGTCGTTCAGAATTTTTTCCTGTGTGATTTAAGAGCGAGGCAATTGCCGTCTGCTACGTGCCCGATGCGATCGTCGCAGCGAGAAGATCCCTAATCTTGGACTAGAGATAGACTAGAAATGCAAGTGTATGGTTGCGAATGTGTGCGCGCGCCCGTGTGAGAACAGAGATTTCAAACATAAGATTTTGAGCGGCAGATCTTGAGAGAGTTATAGAGATTATGTAGTTTTCCCTCAATTTGTTAAATATTAGTAGACTTTTCATCACAAACTATGTGGATTTAATTAAGGGATGTACCGCGTTAAAACGAAACTGGCATCGCTGGTTTCTTATCCTACATGTCCCGGGGAATCGTTAAATCGTTCGTTAAATCCGCGGCTCGTTCGTCCGCATGCGGCTGTAATTTGCAATTTTAACACCGGTTAGAGCGTAATTAAAAGAAGGGATGATAAACACCGGCCGAAACAGCGACCGCCCCGTTACAATTTCCCCGTTACGAGCGCAATTTTTAGCCGGTACACTGGCCGCCCCCGAAAATTCGAGAAATTCTTTTCGTACGGTATTTCAATTCGTACATAGCGTGCTTCTCTCTCTTTCTCTCTTTCTCTCTCTCTCTCTCTCTCTCTCTCCCGTTTAATCCCCGTCTTTGTCTTCCCTCCGCGCGTCTCCTGTTTCAGCCCTCGGCGCGCATGCGATACTGTTGGCAGATTCGGTGGATGAAAAAAAATTTTTATTGGAACACGGGGGCCGACACGGCTGGCCGACAGTAGTTCATCGCCAATATAAAAATTTAGCAATTGCGGCCCGTGCTATCGTTACGAACGTCGTGCCGCGAATTTCGTTTTATTTCGTTTCGTTTCACGCTGGCCCTTTCTCTCTCTTCTTTTTCTTTCTTCTTCGTTTAATTCTCTCGTTGTGCGTCCGCGTAAATGAAATACAAATGTGGACGAAACAACGAAGCAGAGTATATAATTAGACGTATCGGTCTGTTCGGAGTTTACGCCGAGTTGATCCACAACGTCGATAAGAAATTACAAACGTATGAATAATACATGAAATATTTGTTATCCGCCCGACGATACGGCACCTCCTCCTCTCGTTTCCTGAATCGTTTGCAACTGATTGTAGTACGTATCTCATTGTCGTTCCCCCCTTCGAAGTCGATCGAAGACGCATTGTTTGACGAGTCAGATGCTTGAATACGGGAAATTGAACACCTCATTACGTATTCTCTATTGGCGAGTGTAATTGGCAGCGGGGTTCTGTGTCGAGAAAACGTCATGGAAAACGTGACCGACCATTCACGGATTACATAACGTAGAAACAAAAAAAAAAAAAAAAAGAAAAAAGGAAAGAAAGAAACACCGACGAAAATTCAATCGTCGGGTCGTAATTTGCAAACGGGCACAACTTTCGAATTCGTGAAGCAACGTTATTTCAACTACAATACTAAAGTCACTGTTAGCGCAAAAATATTGAACATTTCTTGCACTCTGAATCTTGGTTTGGTTTGTGTTCCCATTGGACATTCCTTTGAATCTTTCGATTTAGCGTTCACTGGATCAGGGCTTAGAAGCATCACGTAGATCAAGACGGTTGGCGTTAATCATTTGTCGATATTTGAATTTTACCATGATTTTTATGTGACCTACAGCAATTAAACGATTCGTCTTTCAAATCTGGTTGACTAGACCGAATTAGCCAGTTCTAATAAAAATAGGCTCGCGGGCGGCCGTCGCCAGAAACGGTTTAATTCTCAATTAATCAAGAAAAGGACACGCAGAATTTTCAACACGTACAGAATCGCTACACCTTTCAACCTGAATCACTAAAGTAATTCGCGAAATTAGCAGTAGGCAAATTTTAATTACGAATCTCATTTTGACTGGGTAAGATGAGTTCACTGTCCACTGCTGTGTGACATTACACACATTACTGAATATCCAGAGCCAAACTTTCCACAGTACGGTCACGAATAAGTCCGTCGTTATACAAAAAATGATCGCTTTCGATGAAAGAAAATCGGAAAATCTTTGATTCTCGTGCGGCCGCGCGACAATGACCGATGCGCTGGCCGCGATGCCGACGCATGAATTTAATATTAAGCGTTTATACCAGCAATAATGCCCACGAGGGAACAATACGATCTCACCTACGCCTGTTTTCCTCGCGAGCCCGCAAATACCCTGCCGGTATTTCCCGCTGTGCGCGCATTGTTCGAGCGATTTCCGGGCAAAACGGTCGGCCGCGTTTCACCGCGTGCTTCAACGCGTGCGAAATTACAGCTCGCGATGCCGCTGTTAATTCCGTGGGCCGGTTAAACGCCCGGGCGCTGATGATAAGACGCGGGAGAGCCGGTCGCGTAATTGCCAATAAAGATCGAATCGCGCCGCGTGCGAACGCGTTACGTCGTTAGAGTGGTCAGTGGTGCGATCAGATGGCAGTTTCGGGCACAACTGACGAGAAAATCGACGGGTACGCCGAAAACGCTTCCTCCGGGAGGAAGGAAAGGGGGGGGAGACAGGGGCCAGGGGGAGAGAAACGACGAAACAAACCGTGGATGGCCATCACGGGGAACGATTACTCTCGCGGTGTCTTTGTAGCCGAAGGCTGAGATCGGAATTGCCTCGTGATCTCGATTATTCCGCGCCGATTACATCGCCCGGCTTCCGGCGTTTGCCGCGTTGTCCACCCATCCCTCGCGTCCCGAGTGTGCTGTTTTTCGCGCGGAAACAATGGCCACCGGGAGAAGGACGGGAAGAAGACACCGACGAGAGACGCAGATGAAAGGCAGACGAAAGAAGGAAAAGAAGGGAAAAAGAAACGCAACCAGAGGGAACGATGGGCGGCATCCCCGAGGACGTTGAAAGAGAGAGGGTTGAGGAAAAAAAAGGCAAAGGGTAGCTTTGCATCGGAAGGTCGAAAGGGCGAAAGACGACACCAGACGCGCATAAAAGGGTCGACGAAGATTATTTCCTGGAATGGCACTGGCAAGTTCGTGCATCCTGAAATGGAACCCCCGGGTTGTGTTACTCTTCCTTCTAATTCTCAACTCCCCAAACCTCTCTCTCTCTCTCTTTCTACTTTTCCTTTTTTCTCTTTTTGCTCGACCTACACGGTTTTCCTACCCTTTCTTCGTGTCGCTGGTTCCTCGTGCTCGCCGGTGTGCCGCGTTTTTCACGTAGCGAGTGAATGACCAGACGCGGGAAAAGTCAAGGGGTCGCTCTTTGACGATCGTTTCGCGGCAGACAAAGGATGGGTAACGAATGAAAGGGTCTGCACGAACGAGGGGCGAGAGTAACTGCGCTCGTATTTCGTTTCCAACGGCGTGGAAAATTTCCACACCTCCTCTCTCGCGCAAACTACCAACGTTCCTTCTTAATTACCAATACGTCAGATTCCTGTATCCACGATCGATTCAATTCCTCACGTCTACGCAAAGTTGCTCGCTGAAGTTCATTTACCGCGCGTTACGCGGTCGCAAATACATCCGTTAAACGTGCAATTTTTACTGCAAATAATATTTGACACGAAAGATAACTTTGTTCGCGGATGTGAACGTATTACGTATTATGAGACTCTGTTAAATGTGTAAAGAAAGTAGGTAGTACGATGAAATTTATATTAAAAATTAAAACATAAAACACAAATTATATGGAATATTATTAAATAATTTATATATGTTATTATTACTATTATTAAATAATTTATATATATATTAAAAAATTATTTATATTTATATATATATATAATGTGAGTAGTATTTTTAATTAAAAAAAATTAATAAAAATAAAAATACCTATTGTTAGACTTACTAAGATTTTAAATGAATTATTAATATCAATGATATAATTTAATATAATTATGGTTAGGTTATTATTAAATAATTATTTATAGACACAAATCCTCGAATCTTCTAGGAACTGAGAAATCCCTGAAAACTATAAATGACACTCGGAATTAAAGACGGAGGTCAAGTAGATTCTACGCGAGCTATCGAACGAGTCGGACCGATTGCAGAGCTTTCGAATACATTTAATTGTACAAATGTATACATCGTACAATTGTATATCCTTTGCGTACATATGGAAGACGATCTATAATCCATTTCGGAATGCGTGAAACGTTGACGGGGAGAAACAAGCAACGGCTGTTTGCACAACAATGTAACCAAGGAATTTCTCACTCGTCGTAGATGATCTTTCATCGCTTCAAAGTGGCGCAGGGGAGAATGTTGGACTACGCTGCCTCCAAGTTGTCTAACGTCAACTTCACGCCGGTCTATAAAGAAGCGCTCAACTTTTAATCGAGCCTAATTGAAATTAAACTGCACGCTGCAACGGCTTCGCGCCGTTTGAAAAAAAGAGAAATTCATTTATTAACTCGACTTTCCACGTGGTATTACGTAAAATTGCAAGGAGATCGCAGGTCTCCTCCGACCTGGTGAAAAATTCAAGAGCTGCGAGTAATTTGCCAGTCGCGAGGCAGGTATAACAGCGATCGATGAGAGAAACGACGTTCGACGTTCACCTTGAAACAGAGAGAGAGAGAGAGATCCTGACTGAAAAAAAAGAAAAGAAAAAAGGAACAAACAGGCGGAAACGTCCGAGCGGAATGAATTTTCGTAGCCTTGAAAATGAGCGGAAAGAAAGTTGTGAAGCGCGAAATGTGAGTGAGGGAGGGGGCTGCGTGGAAAGTTCTTCCGCGTCTGAATTCTAATGGACGGCTTAAAATATCCCCGGCGAGAGGAGATCCCCGATTATGGGCGGAAAGCGAGTCGTTGAAAAATCTGGTCGCTGGTAGCTTCGAGCCAGCTAGCGGGAGGGCTGCGTCAGCGACCTTGAAAAACTCGGCAATCTCTTAACTTCTTAACTTTCGCGGGCCGTTTTGTCGGTTCTGTTTGTATTGCGGTGGAAGTTCGTTTACGCCGCATTGTTACGCCCCGGCGAGTTCGAAACCGCTGAGTCCGCGGCGAGCGCGTTACCGCGGAAAGAAGAATATCCGCGCTGAATTCAATACTCTCCGCACGATCGAGCGAGAAAAGCGTAAGACGAAGAAGATACGAGATCATCGGCGATTCTTCTTCGACGATTTATGTCTATCCATCTGTTTCCTGAGCGCACTGTTATAAAAATCGTTAACAAGCTGCGCGTACAAAGGCTCGGCGTGAGCGAGGAGAATGTAAGAAGCGATTAACGACTTGACGTTCGGTGTGTGCTCTTCAGTGTGCGAAAGTTCAACAAACGGCTTCCTGAAAAGCCGTTGAAACTAAGTTTTTTCATAACGCGGAGGGGAGAACTTTCGACGTGGTCCCGCGTCCTTTGTAAGTAATACTGTCGGAACGAACGACGAGGAGAACTAGAACAAGGGAAATTCGATGAATGGATGTTCTACGAGCCTAGACTCGTACGGCCTGGCGGTCTTCGCAGTCTCGTGAAATATGAAAGTCGAAATTCTATGCCCACGAGGTGTGACCCGGACTCGATTTCCACGACACCGCGATTACGCGTCCGACGATCTATCGTGGAGACACAGCGATTCCATCGACTTTGAGAAACATCGTGGAAAATAAATTCGACGTTCCGAGATGGAAAGGGAAATTCCACCTCGATGTTCACGCAGTCCGTAGTTAACAACCGAGAGTTCTTTTCATCCTGATATCGTCGAGATATCTAGGCCATCCTCGACGTCAATTTAATTATTCTCGTCCTTCGTATTCACCGAAAGAGAGGGAAAGAAAAGTCCACTCGGCGTTTCGTCGCGATTCTCGGCGAGAAATTAAAGTGAAAAGAAAAATGGAAGAGGCGAACGTAACCTCGCTCGTTCTCCGCGAACGAAGGTAGTCGCGTCAACAGAAGTTAAGCAAGCGAAAGAGCGGAAGAGCGATGAAAGCGAAAATATAGAACGAGCGAGATCGAACGCGGAAAGGAGTGGAAGAAAGCGTAGAACTCGGCAAGCGAGAGAGGAGAGATACGATGTTACGTTCAATTACGCGGAGAACGCAATGGCGGGCATAAAAAGTCCGTGTAACGAAGCGACGCGAGGGAAGCACGCTACGAGGTCAGGATGCGAGTGTTTCGCAAACCGACGTATGAATACTTTGCACGTACACGGCTGTACGCAAGGTAGACACGCTTCGACTCTGTGTACATAATATGTGTAATTCAGGGTAAGAGCATCTACTTGGACGACAACAGCGACAGTCTGTTCAAAAACTCGTTGTTCCGCGTGCGTGCGAATCGCTTCACGACGTTCCTCGCTTTTACAATCTTACTCCAGCTACTGTTCCGACGGTGTGATTCTAACCCGTTCTTTTTATCTTCTTCGTTGTTCCTCCGTCGTCTGTGCCGCCGTCCCTTTGTCTCGCCCCTTTGCTTCCCCTATCCTCGACGCGTCGCGCCTTGCATACAAATCCGGCCATCCTCCGGTCCAAAATTACCCTTATCTGGCTCGTGCCAATGCCCGGGCCAATGTGTATCAGGAGAGAAAGTGCGAACGTATCGCGCCGGCGGGGATTCGGTCGATATATAAATCCCAAGTTTTTCTCCCCCCCTGTCGTTTAAATCACCGAACGGAAGCGCGCGAACGCCGCCGCAAACTCGAGATAGCAGATTTAACCTCTTGGACGGGCGTTGAGATTAGGAAGGGACGCGAGCACGTTCTCACACCGCCGAGTCGAACGGAGGAATGGTGGAATATACTCGTTGGTATCTTGCTTCGGAAAATTTGCGGTAATTCTCGAACCTCTTCAGATCGTATCTTGAGGAGGTTATTAGAGAGAGAGAGAGAGAGAGAGAGAGAGAGAGAGAGAGACGAAACGGAGAACTGTATCAAGCGCTTCCACGAAAACTCCTGACCGAGGGAGGTTTTATCAGTTGAAGGCAAAGTTTTGAATGGCGGATGCTAATCGGGACGTAGAGGGGCCGCTAATGACCAAATTGACACGGTACGTCGCGTGTTAGTTGGTGAAACAAGAATCGTTAAGCAGTCGCGGGCTTATCTCTTCCGCATGACGACGTCCCCCACCAGTCGAAGGATCGCTTCCGGTATTCGCCTCGAGTTCGACGCGCGCGCGTATATTTAATTCCGGGTCGCGGATGTTCCTTCTCTTTACGAAGTTTAATAATCGAAATGGGGGAACGTAAACGCGAGAGGTAGATAGAAGCGGCGGTCTTGTAAACGAGATATGATATTCCACCCGGTTTCACGTAGGATTTCGTGGAATTTCCTTTGCGTAGTTGCAACTGGTACGTACGAAACGAACGAAACGTATCAGCGACAAAGTGTTACGCGCGTGACGCGACAAGAGATCAAACACTATTAATTCGTTGTATTAAGGTAGCGCAGAAAGAAATCGATTTACATATTACGAAATGCAATATAGCTCGCGTTATTTACAGATCTGTGGATTTATCGGTGTTACAGCGCGCGTTCGCGATTGTATTTCCAGCATAAAAAATGGATCTCCAGACACGGGGCAAACATTGATAACGGAACGGTAGCGACATCAGTTTCAGCGGGATTTATGCCAAAGCGATAGATTCCGCGGCGAGGTTCAAAAACAAAACGAAACAGAAATAGAAAAAAGAACGAAACGAAACAGTCGCACCCTCGGGAGAAATACCACGCTAGACGCTGTATAAGGCTGTGTAACTTTTCTAAAAAATTTGAATTCCCGCCGCGAGAAACGGATGATTCGATTTTTCGCGAAGATATTGATGCGAAGTCACAACTCGCGTCGGACGAACTCTAACAGAAAGAGCATGTTTCAACGCCATTTACGATCGATGAGCCAGTTTCTCGGAGGTCAACTTTTCACGGGTTGTCGAGCCAGTGATTTCGAATAGTTTTTTTCTACAGAAGGAAAATTATCTATTCCCACGATACGTCAATTCTTTCTAACAAAGAATAAGACATTCGATTAAACAATTTAGAATTACCAATAAAAAGAACAGACGGACTAACAACGTTTACTATCCAGAGCACTGTGTGTGTATTTATAGAGGGAGAGAAAGAAATTCAATTCCCTTCGATATTTTTGCATTCTTCTTGTCAGACGGAAAACGGAGAATATGAAAACTTCCCGTCGCATACATCGCTTTTCCAGGCTGTTTAAAAATATTTCCTCGGTGGTCGGGGACAGCATCGTCAGAGCGTACGTTATAAAACACCACCGGTGGTCCACGTAACAGAAATTTGAACGTGGCCAATCTACGCGAGCCGTCAAGCAGACGCGTGCAACTCGTAACTCAATTCGGACGAGCGTTTGATAATGCACGCGAATGCAAATACAACGGACATTCGCAACGGTCCATTTGCGAGAGCTAATCTTTCAGAAGAGAAGCGTTTCCTCGAGAAAATAACGCGAGTGCGAAATACCGGCAAAATGTGATCGTCGTGTTTCTCGAGAAAGGAATCGATGAAATTCCGACGAAAAAAAAAATTGCACGAGCGTTCTATTGCGACTTTTAAAAAATTCATTTAAAAACCCCTTTTTGATTAAACGTGGATGTAACGCGCAACGGTGTCTCCGCATTTGTCTGGCATTCGGGTGGAAAAATGTGCTCGCGCCACTGTTTTTTTTTTTTTTCTCACCGAGTTTCTCAATTATCAAAAAATGCGACGGGACGAGGTAACACTGATATTCTTATTTTACGAACGAACAAGAGGGACGACAATGCGGGTTTAACAATAATACAGGCAGCTGAATACGCGACTTCGCTGTTTTCCGTGGTTCCGTGGAAAAATTTGCGAATGAAAAACATATTTATCGTTTTTATTGTAGGGAAAAGCAGCAGCGCGTCTCTACGAGCCATGCGTTCTCTATTTTCCAGACAGACAGGGTTGCTGAACAAAAAGGAACAAAACCAAAAATGCAAAAAAGAAGGAAACTACGCGGGAACAAGCAACGGGTTTCACTTTCAAATTTTTCAAGGAATTCGCGCAGCGTATTCGACCCGGTTGAACTCGATTTGTTCCAGGTTTTTCCTTTTCCCGCTCGTCGCTGATAATTCTTTTTTTAAACATCGATCTGGGAAACCCGATCGTCGGCATAACTTTCACTTTGGCAATTTACAATGCTCGTTCCCGTCTGCGCCACTCGATCTTCGTTGCAAGGTAAAATAAACACGACGACGAATTTTACAAAGAATCGATCGCTCGAGTTTCCCCCTTCGTTTCTCCACACTTTTTCCTTTTCTCGCTTCATCCTTCGGTTTCAATCGTTTCCAGTCGCCAAACTTCGAACTTCTCGGCCCCTCGTGACGGTAACTCTTCGGTTACTTTTGTCATCCCCGAACTTTCGCAATCTTTCTTCCCTTATTCTTCAATTCCCGGTGTCCTTCGATCGCAAAAAATACACAGGCGCTTCCGCTGTTTAAAATTAAAACAATGGCGACGCTCTTTCCGCATCCCCCGAGAAGAGAATTTCCACGGCACCACTGCAACTTGCAAGCACACGCGCGACCAAACGGGAAAGCAGAAACGAGATCGAACGAAAGATTCGGCGACGGTGTATAGAGTTCCCGAACGAATCTATAGGACTTTAAACGCAGCAAGAGGATTAAAGGGATATCGAGGAGCATCGAAATACAAATCGAATGAGGCTGAATCGCCTGTTGCATGCAGATAGATGCGAAACGCGCAAAGCGCGCCGGTGAAAGGGAGATAGGGTTCAATGAAAAAAAAAAAAAAAAGAAAAATATACAGAGATAGAGAGACACAGAGGCAGAGAGATAAAGAGAGACGAACAAAGAGGAATAAAAAATGAAAATCATCCTGCTTCTCGTGTAATCTCCGCGAGTGTTCACTTCCCTTAAACATCCCCTCGGCAAATCGTGGCTCCCATGTTCGCGCGAATATGCGGGTCGCGCGGACACACCGAAGCTGCTCGCAGGCCGAAAATGGAAATCTGCGCGTTTTTCGAATTAACCCGGCCGGTAATGGAGCAGAGAGCCATGGAAATCCGGCGATTCAATTTTCGTCTTTTCCCCTTCCCCATTCCTCCCCCCTCCCCTCCCCCTATCTCCCGCCATTTCAATTTTCATACTCGTAAACGGTGGCGCTCGTTTGCGGCTATTTACGATCGAATTCTAGTCGATGCCCCGATAGTCGGTGACGTTAAACACCGGCGCGCAGAAATGGCCTATTTTATTTCCAGTCGAGGCTGAAGCACCTGTTAAACCGAACGAAACAATGGAGAGTGCTTCGCGACGTACCCACTCACAGACACACACACACACAGAAAGCACGGTGATAAATTCGGGAATTTTCACGACCAGGTACGAGCGCTGCTTTTCTCCAATTTTTTTTCTCTTTTCCTTTTTTTTTTTTTTCCACGTCGGCCGACCATCGGGGTCATAGTCGCTAAGTCGCGAAAATATTTATCGAAGCTTAACAGGAAAAACAAATAGTCCCGAGGAACGCTGCGTGACAGCCGCGGTTTCTTCTTTCAATTTTCACAACAATCCGCAATTTCCGCGTCTGACGAGCGATTTAAAAACACGGGACACGGAACGCCAAAAGAGGTGGGGAGAAAAAGAAACGAGCTGGTAGCTTGTTTTAAAGAGCGTCGAAACCAGATTGCCACCCACGCTCGGAACCTCGCCAGTTTCCACCGTCGCGGCACGGAATAAAAGACGACGAATTTTACGACGCCAGAGCGCCGTTTATGATCGCGCGACACAATCGCGTTCCTTCTGTCCCGCTTATTAATTCCGTGAAACGTGATTTCTTTTTCCTTTTTTTTTTTTTTTTTGTTTTTCGTTTTTCGACAACTCGCGCTGAATGAACTTGGAGTATTGTCGTCGAACGAACGTAAAGTTTCGATCAAGTTTCGCCATGTTCTCTCTATTTCTTTTTTATTTTTCTTCCTTGAGAATGGTGACGTTTTTCGCCGTCTCGAAACGTCATTTCTACAACTTGTTCGTCACGAAGCAAATCAATATCATTGCAATACGTAACAGAAAAGTACGTTGAACGTTAGATGTACCTCGCACTTTGTCTACAATGCGAAATTCCGGGAGTGGTATCGCGGCTTGAAAGCTACGTTTCGCTCGAGAGAGAGATACGAGATTTCGCACATAATGGAAACATATCGACAACGATGGAATTGGGAAATCACGGAATCCTTGGACTCGGCACGATTGAAAAGAAAGAAAATGCTGGTTCGTATATATATATATATATATATATATAGATGTATTCTAGTCGATAGTTCGTATTCGTCGATATTACTCATTCGGTATCGAGTTATTTCTAGTCATTTCTTATCAATATTTTTTATTTATATTGGCGGTACATCTGACAAGATTCTGCCAATGGAGTAGGTGTAGATGCTAGTCGTCTCAGTTCCTTATTAAACTGGACTAGATGCAATCTTTAGTTCCTCTTCAAATCATAAAGCCGAAGCTTCGAACTACCGTGAACTTCCGGGCGCGTGTGAACGAGGATAATGTTCAATTTGCCCCTGAACAACAAGAGAACGACAGCAAAGTTCCGTGGAACTTCCAAGTTATAATTACCAGGTAGTTGGACGTTTCAGTAATTAAAGCTAGATTCTTCGGAGTTGATTCTTTAAATTGCCTGGCTGTCTCCTCGCGGTGGTGACTCTTTCACGACGCTCGAATCGAATTTACTGTCGTTTTACAGTTACTCGGCGACATTTTTGCGCGCAACGCGAGATAAAACGAGAGGTAAAAATATTTTGGATGTAAATTCTAGTTTATATTTTAGTTATATCTAGTTAATATATCTAGTTAATATTTTAGATGTAATGATTTAAGATGTAAATTCTGTCTTTCGAGATTGATACCTTTATTCGAAAAGAGTTTTACGGCACGACTCTCCCCGTGAAAATTTGTCACCTTGTTGCGGAAACATAATTAGCAGAAAAAAATTATCAATTTCCACGAGGGTGAACGAGTTTTGTAAAACTTCGAATAGTCAGCCCTCGCGTTCCAGTCGGGAAGAACGAGAGATTAAATTGCACGGATTAAATTGCTGAATGCGAAAATCATGGTAAATTTCGATATTGATTTTCCTGGAACTCGACCAGGAGAAAGATCGCCACCCCTGTCGACCCCCATGGGCCACCACGTCGGTTCCAATTGAAAAACGACGCGACACACAAGCATCAGGCACTTCCCGATAATATCGCGCAACCAAAACTTCACGTAGTCATCGTCGGATCGTTTAAGTGCCCTACCTGTTTGGTATTTATTCGTGCGAACGATGATGTGAAAAATGGTTCGCTCGTGCAGCGTTCGATGTTTTTTTTACATTTTTTTAAAATATTTTTTCCACCTTCGGTCCTCCTCTTCTTTTCGAACGTCGTGCGGATTTCATTCGGATTTCGAGCGTATCGTATATTTTTCACGATCTGGCTAATTGAGGAACGTTCGATTGTCGAATAAGATTCGAGCACCCTTGAATGCAAATAAATCAACGAAGGTAACTTATCGAGTAATTTGCCCGATTACCATATCTCGTCGGTCTCGTGCAATCATGCCAGTTGGGCAAGGCAAACGCCTTGATTGAAATGTGGGACATTCTTCGGACGAAACTAGCCGGTGGTCAAATTGTACGTCAGTGTCGTTAGGCTTGTCTGATAAGAATTATTCGACATGCGTAAATTCGAAGTAAATTTTTCGGAATTTTTAAGAATTTTAAAATTATCGGCAGTGCACGTTCATCTTTAAAAAAAGAATCATTCACGTATTCTTTAACCACAATATACGAACATTTTCATTTACTAAAATAACAGCGACGTATGTATATACACATAAGTACAGAAAATCCTTGGAAAACATTTGTAAGCAGCAAGGTACCGTTAATGCAATCTGTCTATCTTTTCACAATAATCGTTTTTGTAGTTAAAACGAACGATACGCGCAATAATTAAATCACGATATATCATCCTGCAACAATTACGTCAACGACCATAGATATGTCCACAATTTTGTATCCATGAACAAATGGACAAAATCTATACTTCGACGTGCACCAAAATCCCACCGAAAAGCGTGTCAAATGAAAAAAAAAAAATTCCTAGCTCTCACAAAAAAAAAAAAAATCCATAACTCGCGAGATCCATAAAAATTCCACGGTCTTGGTTAGCAAAAAGAAGACCCAGCCAATTAGTCGTTGGCAATCGTTTAAACGTCGCGTCGCCGAGAAAAGTATGATTACCGTTGGATTCGGGTGGGGAGAGAGCCAGGTATAGTGAATCGCCCCGGGGCAGCGAAAACTTCTCGCGTACGCGGGAGAGATTCACGGCACGGTGCAGTATTTTTCGAGCGGCGAGCTGCCATAATTCGTTGCCAAGTTCATAGACGAGAGAGGGTGAGTGAAACGAGAAACCGTAGGGAGAGGAGGGGAGACGCGAGAGACGACAGCGAAAAAGAGAAAAACCCGAACGAGAGATCCGAAGTTTGGTAGGTGGCCTCCCGGCCTCGGTGAAAAAGAAAAAAAGAAAAAAAGAACAAACGAAAAAAAAAAAGAAAAAAAGACGCATCTCCGAGCGCAATATATCAAAGAGATACGCGTGTCCGAGCGAATCACGATCCGACGCTGGCCAACCGTCGTCCATCGTGTGCACGAGCAACGCGCCACCAGCAACACGCCGCTCTGACCCCCACCCCCCACCCACCCCCAGAGAGATAACCTAATGCTCACCCCTATTAACACGGAGGACCAGATCCTCTCCCTTCCCCGAGTGCCCGCCACTCCGACATCCAGCCCTCGAAAACTTGAACGCCCAAAGCGTTCTGCAAATTATGCATCGTTCTTGCAAAGTGTTGGAACGCGTCCACCGTTCCGTGTTGATTTTAAACCTTTCGCTGCGCTAACCTCCAAGCTAAACACGCGGATCTTCCCGAGCATCGGACGAAGCAATTATTTTCAACGTGCGACTGTTCGAATATCTTGCGCACTTGATTCGTTCGAGGACTACGGCGGGAGGGAACGTTATTTCACCGAGGAATCGACAAAGCTTGGAAATGCCATTTCCTTTGAGGAAAAAAAAAAAAGAAGAGAAATGATTCTTTGGAAGAACGTGTTCAGAGATTAACTTCCTCGTCGTCCAATTGGCCAAAACTGACAGAAGACCGGACGACGAAACGGAAAGCTGCGTCGATACCAGGAAATTTACAATTTTCACGCATAATGGAACGGTAGGAAAAGGAGATAACGAAGCGAAATGAATCGAAACGAGCACTATCGGAACGTGACTCGAGGCGGCGCGCAGCGAATTAGCAAGATTTCGACAGTGGGATTTGTCTTTTAACGTAGATTTATGCCAAAGTCCCCGAGCTCTGGATATTCCCGCGATAAATTTCGACCTCCCCCCCCCACCCCTCTGTAGTTTCGTTTTAATTGCCGACTTAATACATCTCAGCCAGTATTCCAACTCTCGTTCCTGCCTAACGCGTCATCACGCGCTGTTTACCTCACTTCCGTGCACTCGCCGGCACGTTCGACTCGTTACATTGGAAAATTCCTTCTATTCGAGAAGCTTTTACGTCGCGCGCAACAACCAAGGAGCCCGGATGCTGTCGAGCATCCAAAGGACTCGGAATATTTCAGGATAATTCGATTTCCACCATGATAGGGCTCCATTGAACGTAGCTAGCTGGGGAAATCGCTGCCCGTGACAAACACACGAACGACGGACCGTGTATCGATCGCCGTTAAGAACGCCGATTTGGATTAGGTTTGTAACGCGGAAGAAGGACTTTGATACCTCTGCCAGCGTTGCGAACTGATTCTCAAATTCGACGAACAATCCCCCGTGACAAACAAAGGGAATTAATTCTTGCACCCGTCAAAGTGTACAATCGCTCGATTCATAAATTGGTATCGTCGAACAACTTGCGACTCGAAATTATTCAATTTTGGAACACTTGTCCTGGCGAACTTCCGTCTAATTTAATTAAGTGAGAAATTGCTAACACAACGATAAATCGTTCACGATCGTGACAAATCACAGAGAACGTTCGACATAGGATGTGGAATGTGTGCAATGTGACTATGTTATTACATGCTTGTACTCCACGAATTTCATGTGTTATTTTCAATTGTTTTTCACGTGTCGTGTATCCACAACCGTTTTATTCTTAAACACATTATACAATATATATGTATCATCATTCACATTGCATACGCGAGTACCCGCTGTAACTTTTCTTCTTTTAATAAATATACTTTTTATTATAGAGAAGCATCTATTTTAAAACACATTATATAATATATATTTGTATCATCATTCACATTGCATACGCGAGTACCCGCTGTAACTTTTCTCCTTTCAATAAATATACTTTTTATCTATAAAGAAGCATTTATTTTAACATCCTGAACCTCTAATATCACTTCTCGTACGGTGAAACACACGTGTCCAAACTGCAGAGACGACGTTCGATCGATATCGAACAGTCGTCCGCTGATGGCAATAAATTGCAAGATAAATGGACGAACGGTGATTATTAATCCATACGTGTGGATTAATAGCCGAAGGGCACTTTTGCACGAGACGGGGGGAAGAAACGTCCCAAAACGACGACGCGACGCGCTTGCATTCTTCGCATGACAGAAAGACGTACATCACGCTGGTTAGCTGATCGCCTAGAAATGGCCTCCCCCCTTTCGTTATATTACGGGCACATTAGTAAAATTCAACCCGGCGATCGTTTCGTCGGCTCGTTCTACGTACACGTTTACGAGCGACTGACGAGATTAGCGATCGTCATAAATCACGGTTAAGTCTGAGTTATGACGCATCGCGCAGATCTCGGCGAGAAACGCTCGGGAATCCATTGTTTGGATCCGCTGGAACACGACCAGCGGAAACAATTCGCATGCATATACGAGTTCGAATGAAACGCTGGCTCGGTAATTTCGGTACCGGCGTGGTACCGGCTTCAACCGGTTAAATCTAATTACCCTGGGTATCTTTGGCTTTCGTTCGATAGACGAGATAGTTGAAATCGGTCCCTGGTGATGCGCGCTTCGTTAAAAATTTCACGCTCTTTTTTCCATCGTTTTTCCTCCTCTCCAGTTCCTTCTTTGCCCCTCGGTTCGAACGTTAGACCGATCGTCTAATATTCGTAATTTCCTAGGGGATTTCCGCGAACGAACCAGCTATAGAGACGTGGACGTACCGAGACGCAGACTATAGACGGTAAACGTTTTAATTTTCATCTAGACGTCGGAGCATCGATAGCCTCGGCGATCAGGTAAAACTGGCCGTGTCGGTCGGTGCTCTGTCGTTAATCTACGATTTACCTGATGCCTTCTGATTGCGTGTCCGAGTTCGCCGGGTCGAAACTGCTGTTCCTTCTGGGATAACGGTTGACAACCACTGCTTCCTTCCTTCGTAACTCCGGATTAGCGTCACTATCGAGAGTACTAAATGTCCGATCGCTATCGTATAGCTGACTCTGATAACAGAGGAGAGCACGCACGCCTAACACGCCCGATTCTCGTGCTAATCACTGTTTTAATCCAATCCGTGATAGCGACGAGGGTTACTCGTGACGATAAATTGCCCGATAAACTCTCCGGTTTCTCCGCTCTTCTTTTTTCTTTTTCTCTTTACCTCTCTCTCTCTCTCTCTCTCTCTCTCTCTCTCCTCTTCGTCTCCCCCCTCCTTCCATCCTTCGTGTCTACATTTTCTCTTCTTCTTTTTCCTCTCGGTCTACCGAAAGGCGAGACACTTTCAACGGTAAAACACGTAGTGGCCCGTGATACGCGCAGTGCGCTCTGCAGTTTTACACGAATCTCAGCCGCTTAACCGAGATCACCGACGAGCCGTAATCAGTCCAAAATCTTCCTTAGTTAACGCTTTCAACACGGACGATTCGCTCGAAGAACGCCACGGGGGCTACGGCTAACCACGTATCGCGATGCACGAGAGTAGAACTTCTCCGCCGAGTTCGTGGAAAAAAAACTTTCCACGAATGGCACTACTTCGTTACTTTGCATCTTCGATCTTTCGTTTTACGGCGAGATTCCGTGACACGGTGTATGTAAAAAGGAGTAATGGAAATTTTAAACAAATGCGTCGAGAGCGTTGTTAAAAAAAAGGGGGAGAGAAAAGAAAAAGGAAAAAATAGTTAACACATTGTTGACCGACAAATTTACTTACTCCCATGTCACCGTATATTTTTCGGCAATTAAACAATTTGTACAAACTTCAATGTACTTTATTTATACATAATGAATTGGATTGAAACTTTGTACATATTTTGAATATAACTTTTGATCATTTTTTTGGTATAATAAACTATGACAGCAATAACTTCTTCAAAGTTACTATCACTATGAGACTCTGTAATATTTCCTTTTTGTCGTTTTGGTGGGTTAACGGTGTCGGATTCACAATTGAAAAACTATCATCTTCGAGATCACTGCAAAATATTTCGATTCATTGAAAAATTCTTCGCCGTCACGATCTGTCCAGAGTTTAAACTGTCGCAATATTAGAATGATAATAAAAAGAAAACTAATTTTTTCTTTATAATAACGTCGACACGACTATTCCACATTACGTTCTGTTATGTTCTAAAAACTGCAACAGTTAATGCAAGTGTAATCACGAGTTAAGTCGTGATCGGTCGACATTGTGTCAATGTCTTGAACGTCTGATCATAGGGCGACTTGTACTACTTCGCAACTGCGAGCGACGATCAAACGCGCATCGCTCGAGACGAGAACCGGAAGCCGCGTTTCGGTTCTAATAATCAGTAAACGGCAGTCTATTTTAGTTTCGAATATTCAAGTGCGTTGTTGAAAATTTCAGCGAATTTCAAATTAAACGGCAAGTGACAGGTCGACCTGCTTTCCGTAACTAGATTAGCCAAGTTCTGAAATTTTGCACACCATATTGTAGTACTTCTCAGTAAAGTGGAATTCCTAATTTCATGACCTGAGACATGCACTTCAGGACACGAATTTTAAGTGCCCTACATTATTCAGTTTAAAGTGTCTGTAACCTGGCGAGTGACTCAAATAGCTTTAACTTATACAACGGCAAGTTCGTCGAATTATTCGTGGAGAACTGTGTGTATTTAAATATTCAAAACGGGACGAGCTTTACCACGCTCACGGACGCAGCGAGATCCACGATCGAATTGAAAGCGACAAGAAATCGTCAAGAGAGAATAAATTATACATTCCGCGTGTCATATTCCAATCCCGGCTCCAATGTCCGACTCGCCGATGTTTTAATTAATAAAATTCCAATTCCAGCTTGAATCTCCTGATGGATTTCACGTTGATTCACGGAATTCGACGAACCGCTGTTGGAAACTGGAGATCACGATATCTCGCGACGACGAGAATGAAAATCGGATCGTCGACGACCTAATGGACGCAACATCGACGGTACACCGCGAGAAAGCTCAGCCTCGCGGCCAAACACGATTATTCCGGGATAACGTCCCGTCCGACCCAGCGTTTAACGATTTCATTTTCGCGGTCGATGTCCTTCGCAACGTCCGGCCAGTCGAGACCGATATTTTCCCCCCTCGCCTCGCGTCCCAAGTCGCCTTCGAATAGCCGGTTTATTATAATTTATCGATGATCCCACATTTCCATATTACGAGCCTCCACGTTATTACCAGGCAGCGGTCGCCTCGTACAAATCAGTCATCGTTATGCGCACTGGCAGCGACGTAATTATAATTAACAGTTTATCCGCTGGCGCTGGCGCGTGATTTGCAACGCTGCAGAAAGAAAGTTACGAACGCCGTGTGATTCACTGGCGAAACGACGGCTCGCATCGAAATGCCTCGCTCGCCACCGCCAGTCCTGGTTCTCATGGCGCTTGAATCGCCGACGAAATTCACCAATTTCGACATTCGTCGTTCGCTCAAGAATGCTCGACTGCCGACGTGAACGATCGTGTCGATGGATCCTTCCTCTTTGCGAACCGACAGTGGTGATCTAGCGATAATTCAATGGCGAAAGCGTTGATTAAAAGACCGTAACCACCGTGGCGAGATAACAGAGCGATGTCTTTTGAAAATATGAGACTCTTGGCAAGCGTGTTTAACGTTACCGTAATGAACTATTTTCTCTTCTCAGCGGCCAATTTTTATTTCTACAATTAGTATTAATATACCAGTAGTGATAGTAGTGTTTAATTACAAGTATTAGGAAATTTTATCCGATCATTTATCTCCCAAGTCAGACTTTCAGTGGATAAAAACATATTTAGTCAGACAGTCGAAAACGGTGTGAATCAGTATAACGTATATATTTCTACGATTATAGTAGTAATACTGTTTAATTGTTTAAGTACAAGTTATGAATTGTTTGAATGCAAATTATGAAATTTTATGCGATCATTTATTTTCCAAGTCAGACTTTCAATGGATAAAAACATTTTTGGCCAGACAGACGATAACAGTGTGAATCAGTACAACGTATTATTTATATTTCTACAATTAGTATAATAGTAATACTGTTTAATTGTTTAATTACAAGTTATGAATTGTTTAAATACAAATTATGAAATTTTATTCGATCATTTATTTCGCAAAAAGGCAAACTTTCAGTGGATGAAAACGTTTCTGGTCAGACAGTCGGAAAGTGAATATAAGCGTACTTTAAACTTTTCTATTGTTATGAAACTCAGATACAATCTCGTACAGTATCGTTGATTTTTCCTTTCCTTTTTTTTTTTTTTTTTTTTTGCATCACTTGCTATTAATTATTCTGGTTAACAGAATAACCTGATCCTATTCATAACAATCTTCAAGTAAACTTTCATCAACATCAGAATTCGCATTGTTTCGAGCAAAGATGTAAGTTTACATCAATCAGACGAAATGGGTTCGTTTTTTGACGTGCAAGTGGGCACACGTCACAAGCGTGGAGACGCGTTCAGTGAACAGTGACGAACGCGCGTAGGTGTGCGCCCCTTTTGTGTACCGATTCGTAATATCCACGTGCAACCCTCGTTCGTTGTTCCGTTGCAGATTTTCCGAACTCGTGGTACAATCCTAATACCCGAATTCCACTTTGTCGGCGCAGCAAGAGTAACAAATCGTAAACCACTGACCCGTCGCCGGTAGAACGTAACCGGTTTTGTTTGTTCGACCAACAATCTACGTCCCGCAAAATCAATTTCGAACTATCTTACGGGTGTACTCTTACTGCCATCGCAAATATCGTTTTCGAATGCCAAGAAAGAAGACGTGATAATCCGACTTTAAGATTTCGTTTCTCGTGGCCGTAAAGTAAAAATTAGACTGCGCAATTCCGTGGAATATATGCTTAAACGGACGGTTGTTGATTGACCACTTGCGCTGGCAACTGGTTCGCGGACGAGTGACCGAACCGTATACAATAGAGTTCGTCGCTTTCTTCTTCTTTTGAACTCGTCGGTATGATATCACCGGATAGAAATTATTAAGAAGTAGTAAACTTATCATCTGTTTTGCCTGGGTTACATTTAAATATAATTAAAATTGAGAAAAACGTTGCAACTTGGGGCAAGAAATTCTGGAGGTCGTGCGTGGTACATCATTCCAGCGCAAGAGGTTAAGAGCAAAAGCGGACGAGAAATCAAACGAAAGGAGCACGAACGCGTACACTGCGTGGCACGCTTCCGCTTCTGCCCTCCGCTGACCCCGCGACCATTTCACCGAAAATGTGACAAACGAGGCAAGGAATACAGTTGTTTCACCAAGGCGGCGAAGGATAAACGTTTTAGAACAGTTTTTGCAAACTGAAAACGCCGGCTGGCCCGGGCGTTAAAGGCTCAAAGGAAGATAACAGGCCGGGCAAAAAGCGTCATTTTAAACGTCACGGCCACGTTTAATTGCCGTAGGAAAATTCATTCTTCCCTTTCCGAGCGGGCACGGGATCTCCGCCGTAAAAAAAAAAAACCAAACAAAAAAAAAAGGAAAAAATGTGGAGCAGACCGGAGGAGAGAGAGGAAGGGTGGAAGAGAGACAGACTCCCTCAAAGCACCGCCGCTAGAGACGTGTACCAACGCTGCGTGTCGAGCATTTTCAATTAAAGTTCGCTTAATTTCAGCCGTGTCAAAGCTCTATTGCCTCGCATTATCGTTACCTTGTATTATCGTTGTACAGTGCTTAACGAACGCGACAATGGACCGTACACCGAGGCCCACAAAGGGGAAATATTAACGCACTGACGAAACCGGACGGTCAGTAATCGATTCCTCCCCGTTGATAGAACTACCTAACTTTTCCGTTAGGCAGAATTTTTGCTCGTTTCCCCGTCAATCATACGCGTTCGCTCTGCCAGCTATTGAGAACTACAATCAGGTATGTCAGGTAGGAAGTACATTCGTGATTATCGTCGCCGGATACTTTCGAAGCAGATTTGTGGAACAAAGTTGCCCCCGGAACGATGTTTTCTTAATTACGAAATGCTTCAGCGGAGAATTTACGGCCACCTGGATTTAGAAGGGCTCAGACGGTAATGTTGCCTGTTTTATAACCGTGCTTAGTGGCTTGTCTCTCAGTAACGTACTAGATAACATGGCCAAAAACGGGCATAGAGGTTCGTTCAATTACGAGGGACCATACAAACAATCCGCTCCGCTCGCGCACGCGCCGCACAAGCAAAAACTGGATAAACTTTAGCAAACTTTCCCTCCGCCAGTAATCCTTACACGTCTGCCTGTATAAATTCGTTTGTTAAATTGAAATCCGATGTAAAATGTAAATAAAACTGAAGTTTTAATCTCTTTTCTTTTTTTTTTTTTTACTCGAAGTTATTCTGATCGATAAACTCTGTAGCGCTGTATTAACGCAGCAATTGAAACTTCACAGCTTTCGCCCTGAATGGACAATTTTCAACTATCCATCGACATCGTCGTCGTTATGATCGAAACTTGAGAAAGAGCGTGGAGCAGTACGCTCGTCTGACAAACGATCGAGATTTTTTTTTAAGGTCATCGCGTGGAAGCGCACGCGTCCCGTCAGAGGCGGCCGCCTCGGTTTTCCATGGATACAGCCTTTACGCGCGAGTTTTGCATACAAATTGGCGCCGCGGAAGCCAAGCCGGGGACGAGCGTGGAACTTGTTTACGATGACGAGTGTTCTCGTCCAAGTTGCGAGCCTCGGCACGACCGGGGGCGAGGCTCGGCTCGGCTCGGCTCGTGTCAGCATATAAAGCACCGAGAACCGTGAAGAATTTTAATTGAAATTACTTAATTAACGCCCGGCAGTTCCCAGTAAGCGTGACGTCGCTTCGCGTAACTACGGGAACTGCACATCCTCCGCATAACTGTCAAAGTAGCTACGATCGCCGAGCAGCTTGTGCGTTACGAGCATTACTCGCGATACGACGCGTCGCCCGTAGCAATTTCCAAGGTATTTAGACGTCGTACCGTCATACTAATTTCGAATCTTCCCGGAGCATCCGTCGTTCCGTAATCGCAATCGATACCGGCGATTAAACAATCCTTTTAATTTCCCAGCGGTGAATCACGCTTATCGCGACTCTCTGCGACGAATAACCTAGACGCTTGACGATTTATTGGACACGTGGGGGTAAGAAAGTTATTCAGAATTTTCTCTTGTGTGGCACGTAAGAGAGACGATTATCGCAGCGAAAAGAAACCAGACTTTGGACTATGAGTTTGTCCAGTCGCCCTAAAGCGATAAAGCGCCAAGACGTAAAATACAAGCATACGGTTGCGCTTGCGTATGAAGACAGAGGCTCGAAGGTTAGATTTTCGATTAGAGAGTAGCGAATCACGCTTCAGAGTGCTTAATATCTCTTCGTCATCGGCTTGTGTTCGGAGCTGTTCAATTTCCTTAATAACACTTAACTCAATAACTGTTTGTTACAAACCCATCATGGATATTTAACTTTGTTCTTTCTCGTTCTTTCCTACGCGTTCGTGAAACTCGACGACTCTCTTTTCGGTGGATAGGGGACGACGCGTGAAAAATCGTTCGCATACGCGATCTCTATCGCGAATAAAACCCGATCGGCCTGCCGGGACCAACCAACGCGCAACGATCTATCCGTTTGACGAACTTCTTCCGTATCGATCAAAGTGTGCATTCCCACAAAGAGCTTCATAAACGGTTCGACCGCTGAATATTCATGTACGTACACATAACAATGGGAAGGCTGACGCGACAAAATCAGAATTGATTACGTGTCAGTCGAATTCCAGCGGCCGCACGCGCGAGAGAATCGCAATGTTTTCACCGTGATCGCGCGGTGCACACGTCCGCGCACGTGTCGTATATAAAAATTTCTACTGCGTAGCACGCGGACGGTGCGAGTATGGTGCGAGTAGGCGTTCATCGAAACGACGACGACGTTACACGCGTGAAAAGCACGCGTCGCGACGCGGCTCGCCGAGAGTGGATGGAAAATGCATTTCTCCTACGGGCGAAAGGCTCGACGCCCGATAAAAAATACATACGACAGTGAGACGAGTGCATCGAATGATATTTTATGTAGTTGTTGCGCGTCCTGCGCGCCGGAATTATGCAGCAGACGAGCAATTTTATTTCCCGTGCGCGCCACGTGAAAGGATGATTGGAAATGCGTATACGTATACTGAATGGGAGTGGGGGGAGAGGCGGACGGAGAGAGAAGCTCGTGTCTTTGAGACGCGAACTTCCCTCGGAACGAGCAAGCAAATTAAATTTGCCAACCGCATGAAAAGAGGCTGGGATTCTTATGCCGGGTACAGAGTTCTCCCCTATCCTCCTTCCGGCGAATTATCCGGCCAACTTCGATGAAAATTCTTTCGTCGATAAGTATTAATCCTTTCGTTACGAGCGCCTGATAATATACGGCATCTATTGACGCATTGGAGTAATCACGTGTTTAAAATACACAATGCACTTTAGCCATCGAAACGAGCTTTTCCTATCTTCTCTGTTCGACAATGGGATATTTGTACGATAGAAAATTATTGTGATAAAAAATCTTCCTTAATCTATCGCATTTTGGAAAAGACCGACTATGAGTCTTTTAAAAATTTAACGTTGGATTTCTGGTTGAACGATTAAAGTTTGTTTGAAAAAGAACCATTCTAGACTCTTGTCAAAACGTTATCAGGAAATTCAGAAAAGTTTTCACAGTGGAATATTTATACGATAAGAAATTTTTGTAAGAAAAGATTTTTCTTAATCTATCGCAATTAAAAAAAAAAAAAAAACTCTCTTGAACATTTGAGGTCAGATTTTGGCTTGAAAGATTAAAGTTTGTTTAAAAAAGAAAAAAGTCATTCTAGGCCCTTGTCAAAACGTTATCAGGAAATTCAAAAAATGTTCTATCTCAAAGCGGATTAACGGGCTCAGAAAGTGATTCGATCAACGTGTCACACATTTGGCGTGGAGTCCCCCGTTAACGGAGCGGACTATCGTGGCGAAAGGGTTAAAAGTGCCGTGCGAACGAGTCCCTCGTATGTAGGTCCGGAAATGTACGATGTAGGTCACGGATCACGACCATCGACAGCTGGCCGATCGACAGTCCTTCAGTCTGTACACCGAGATTCCGATACTTCTCGTAACAAGTCCGAATGAAATTTATCGTTCGTATCGAGCTGTTTCTACCGTGACCGCAAGAGCTCCAACCAAAGTTCCAATTATTCGCGAAAAACTATTCGCGTTTTAACCAGACCATTAGTCGACGAGAGGCGACGAGGATGCAAACTTCGCACAGACGTGTCTAACACCTTAACGGATTGCGAAAGCGGCGACACAAAACGTTGAAGCAGCTCTTCTCCGAGTCGGGGGAAAAATCACGAAACGAGGCGGAAAAACGAGAAGAAAAGGAAAGATCGAGGAGGAAAGGGAACGCAGGAGGCGAGCAGTTCGTCGGTAAAGTTTGTCGGGCGATATGCCGGAAACCGTGGTTGAGGGTAACCCAGCCACGAAACCAGCCACGTTCTGTACTGGATTACGAAACGGCCGATAAGTTTCCGGTCTTCTGGAACAATTGACACGTCGTGGTAATACGTGTCCTCCTCTCCTTGCGCCGCCGTCGCCGCCGCCGCCCCCAGCCACCCCCTTTTGTTCCGGATAGCCTTGAGCCGCGACATATCCCGTGCACGAGCTCCCAAACTGTCGTGGCAAGTCCTGACTTTGTCGTGCAGTATCTGCTTCGAGTATTCTGCACGGTGTGCGGCGTGTGCAGCCGGCCAGCTCTAGGCATCCAGCACTCCGCTGCTGCTGTTGGTTCAATGCCGAGAATAGAGTGAAGTTGTTCGAGCAGTTTCAGCCCCCGGTGACATCGGCCGCACACCTTCCACGTCGTCGGCGAGCAATTTCCAGGCGTCCGGCCGGAGAGAACGTAGCGTTCGCGCGAGCGGAATCACGACAAAAGAGGGAAATTGAAAGTCCCTTCTCTGTTTCCTTACGCGCGGCGGCTCGCGATTTACAAACGAACGCGCCATTACACTCGGCGTCCCCCAGACACCGGCACGCTCCTTCCGTTCGTGATTCTTTCGCTGCCACTGGCCGTCCTTTGTGTTCCTCGCGCCCTCTCCCGCAGACAACGCAGCGTGGCATGCAGCTCGGTGTACTTCTGCTACCGTATTATCCAAGTTTCGTTTGTTGTTAATTTCTTTACTGCGATATCACACGCTTATTACAGTACTTACGCGGGTACTGCGCCCAACTTTCTCCGGATATTACGCGTTTCTTCCTTTTTCCAAAGAACCTTGCCGAAAGAAGCTTTCGCCATCGGATATCGGCAGGCGTTTTTGCCTTTCCTGCCGAATGAAAATAGATCTCGAGGAGGATTCGAACGAGGAGGAGGAGGAACGTCTCCAACACCGGTGAGTGCAGACAATTAAGACGTCCGAATTAGAACTTTCGTGGAACGTCGTTGATGCGACTATGACGGAAACCAATCACGAATAACGAACGTCTCGGCGATAATGGTCGAAGAGGGGGGGGGTAGGGGGAGAGGGAGGAGGGGGAGTGAGATTCTTCATTATGTCTCGTTAAAACAAATGCCTCTTTCGATGAGTTACTTATGCGGACGTCCGCTGTTCACTTGGAGCACTCTTAGCGCCCCGAGTAACCCTTAGTTCGCTGTAAATCCATTTGGTGTGAACGATTCATCAATGTGATGGATCGTGCCGAAAGTCCAACGTTTACGAGGATGAATGTACCCTTAAGTTATATTCGCCCCACGGCCGAACGCCATTATTTAAGTTCGGAAGCTACGAGTCGCCCGTACCTGACATTATCGAAAGAACGACCGTCGATTGGAAAGTTAAATACGCCTTCGATCTCAGCCCGGATCGATCCGAGATTCCCACTTTACGTTTCCACGATCCGTTCGTTGTTGCTAAAAGACGCGTCTCTTTCGACGCATGGATCTACAGTGACACGACGGTCAATAAAATTCGAGATATCAGTTACAACGAGATCCAGGCTATCTACGTTGGTCCAGACTGATTGTCGGAATTTCCTTTGACCACGAGTTTCGTGTTATTTTCTACTCGTATCTTTCCACGGTGACTGACTTACTCAACCAAATTACTAAAAACGCTACAAACTGTATCCACGAGTTCTCTCCCCGTGTAATCATCCGATAGTGTCTACGTGTGTGATTCAAAACGAAAGTGTCTACGGAACGAGGCATTAATTTCGTTTCAAAAGTGGTTGGCTGTTCGATTCTGTTTGCAATGACGAAATTGGACGGGATTAGGGGAGACGTTACAACCGTCCGTGGACGATTTCGCGCGCGCGCAGGGTGGTGGTAGGGGGTGTAAAAGTAATATTTGCCAGGCGTAGATTTAAATAAGTAATCGGATTAAAGCTCGGTGCCCGTATTCGGGTTTGGTTGCGGGATAGGCGGTCCTCCTACGGCGGAAAACTTGATAATTTAATTTCGCGCGGCAAAGGAAGTTAATCCCGCCGTGACGATGGGGTAGCACGAAGTAAAAGAGCTTCCGCTGGATGCGGCAACGACGTGGGTGGTTGTATCCGGCAGTTCCGTCGCCGCGACCAACCCAGGAAGTAACTTCTGTTTGTTTTGTTCCGGCTACAGTTGACAGGAGTTATGTTTAACTCGCCTTACGCGAGTACCAAGCACCCGGCCGAAGATGAAGAGGAGAACGTCGGGGAAGATGGAACGCAGGGCTGGAAAGTGCCGCCTCCTTCTCCCCCCCCCTCTCTCTCTCTCTTTCTCTCGCTCTTCTTCTCTCTATTCTCCAACGAGCTGCTTCGCCTTAAGCATCTACCACCACCATCATCACCGTTCTCGATGGGAGAAACGTATCCAGAAATTAATAAGGAGCTCCTAGCGAGCTTCTAGGACGCGCTCGCTGGCGTTTCGAGCTCTTTCGCCGTTACCAAATTGCTCGACAACGGCGGCGAAGCTGCGCGCGGATATTATTGCCCGATAAATTTAATCCGCGAGAAGGAAGACCAGAATCTCTTGAACAATTGATCGATATAATTTTAAGAAACGTGTCCCACCGTTTTCTTCCGACTTTCTATTTTCACCTCCGAACTTCATTTTTCTCTCAATTATTCGAACTTATTCCCACTCAGGATGGAATAAATAAAATAAAAAATTAAATGTTTCGCTGAATTATTCAATTACCTCCGGGATAATGGAGTTTAAATTAGAAATTCCACTTGCTGCAGCTGACGCTACGATTGTCAGTTACAAATATCTAGTTAGAAACTTCGTTAAACGGCGAAATTTTAGCGGCTAAGGGACTCGATGACTTAATAAGAAAACCAATGAAAGCACCCGGTCACACGGACCGCCGCTGCAACATCCAGCACAATCGACGCCGCAGCCACGGCTGCGAGGTAAAGAGTAATTAGCTCTCGGGGCTAACGTTCGTTATACAAGCGGCACTCGGCGCTCGACGAAGTATTCGAGTGATACACGTGCACGGTTCGAGATCGAACGTTTCATCGAAACGTGACCACTTTACGCCATGTCGAAGTACAGGATTAAATTATGGTGGCCTTTGATTCCTGGCTTGGTAGGAGTAGCGCTGCTGTTTCAACTACCTCGAGAGCCACGCCGGCGACACACGGGCAAAAACGAATTCAGCACGAATCGGAGATTCGATATACGAAAGCTCAAAGAATTACGTCAATTCAAACGAATGGTTTTTGACAAGCGACACGCTCTGCCTTTTCCTCTTTTTCTCCGACCAGCTTTGGAAAATGGAATTCGATTAGAACCTAAGGAAAATTGCGATTGTTTTTTCATTGGTCTCTGTCCTGCACTGTAAATCACTCTTTCAAGAGTTTAGAAAAAAAAACACAAAATAAAAATAAACTTTTACTTTTTATAGATACATACATACATACATTTATATATACATATTATATATTTTATGTTTATATATATAGACTGATCCATTAATACGAAAACCGGTAGGTTAGAATGAAAAAAGGCGAGAAATCACGAACGCACAACGAAACGGAGAATATAGCCAGTTGGTGTTGCAGAAACGTACGGGGAAACGAGATTTAATTAAAAGACAAAATATGATTACCGGCGTAAGGAATACGTTGGATCAGCGATAAAAATCGGGCGAATCGCGTGTGGTGGAGCAGGTGCTCCGAATGGTTGTATTCAAATAAAAGCGGGAGGCGGAAAAAGGAGCAAAAACCAAACAAGGTGAAAAAACACGGAAAAAGCTTGGGAAGCAAGAAGAACGAAAAAATATCGCTTCACGAACGTAGCGAAACAAACTGCTCGTTTATTGGAAAACCGAAAGCTGACATCGACGGAGGACAGAGGGGGAGGGAAAAAGAAAATACAGTTGAACGCGCCGTTTCGACGCACACGAAGTCACAAAAAGATAAGATAATTAACCGATTTGCATTGCGCGTCTTGAATCGCACAGACAGCAAAACTGTCGATGGGTCTGCGACACTGATCGCACGTTTCACAGTTTGTCAAATCACAGTACTCTCTCTTAATCATTGACTGATTTGGACGAAATATCATCGAATACAAAGAATAGTATCGCTGACGATTAAAACGTGAAACGCGTATTAAAGAAATTAAAATGCAAGAAACGAGAACAAGTTCGTAATACAGTGAAGAATACAAGCTTCCATTTATATATTTTACGCATTGTTCATTCTGATGACGACTCTGATCGTTCTAGCGTTAACAAGTATAAAATTCTTAACCAATCACTTTCCGCCGACTATTTGACAATACTTCGCTTTCAGATGCAAATGGATTTAGAAACTCAAAAAATTCACCTCACCAGAAAAGAAATGCTCGATCGAAGTGTATCATCCTACGTAATCGTCGTTCTTTGAAATTACCTCTGAATTGAAATTCGAATCGACAAAAGCGATAATCAAGAAAGAATAATCGACAGGGAAAATCGACGATCGAACGAAACAAGATCCGAGTTTGAAATTTGGAACGCGCATCGTAGGCTTCATTTTCGCGTGTGCGATCAGCAGATTGTCGCCCCAATCGGAGTCAAGCCGCGTTTCCATTCCAACTTGCCTCCTTTCGACAGGAATTTCAATTACCAGCGAAAACGTATTGAGCGTCAGACGCCGAGCATATTATCTTTGGGTAGCAACTCGCTGCTGGAAATTAAGCGGCTGTTGGTTTTACGTTTGGCTCAGCAGCGGCGGTGGCAAGAATCGTTCGCGAAACACCTGGTTGCTTTGGCAAAACCAAGCGTCACAAATCTGCACGGTGGTCTCGATATTGGTGGAGGCGAGCCTACGTAACCGTTGCTCCTTATCGATTCGCCAGATATCAACGATATTCGGTTTTCACGGTGCTTCGAGTTAGCGGGGGGGGGGGGGGGGTGTGGGGTTCCATCGAAAATTGAAAATGATACGCCGAGAGGGATTTCCCGTTCTCGACAGCTGGTCGAAGGTTTAGCTTTCAATCTGGCATTCAAGCCCCAACATTTAGATTTCACGTGACGATTAATACCCCGACCGGCAGATTTGTGCACGCTCGACGTGCATGAATAATGTAAATGCATTATGTTTGGAAAGATGGTGGCCGTAAAACGTACGAGTTACCAATGTACAGGGCACAATGTGTAGGATTGAATTCGATATCGACAGCGCGGGTATCGCAGATGAGGGATGCGATACCCACGAGTTATGGATCGAGAACCCCCGATATATCGAAGACCTCGAGATTCTGGAATCTGACATCGATGACTGCGATATCGAGGGACCGATGACCCAAAGGATCTCTTGGCTCCCGACAATGACAAGCCTGCGCCCTCCGATCGAAAGATTCAGCCACTCGATGACAATCCCCAGTATTGTGTCGCTGACGTCCATAACTTCGATACAACACACACACACACATACACACGGGTACGTCGAGCCAACGATTCGTGTGTGTACTTTGCTCGTACGAATCGTCCCGAAATTCTCCGTTCCACGTGCGTCAAAGAAATTCAATTAGTCCGCGGCAAAGAAGTCTCGACGAGAGAGAAATTAGGAGGTACTTAAGGCAGAGCGAATAAAGTCGTGTCGAATCTCGCACCGCGTGAAAGAAAAAACGAGTGTCTCGCCTCGTTAAGACCCTCTCCCCTTCTTTTCATCCGACCCTGATCAACGAGTTTGTCAAACCGTTCCCTTCGCTTTCTCCTATCCAATTTCACCGCTCCCTCTCTCTCTCTTTCTCTCTCTCTCTCTTGAAAATGAAGTCTACTCCGACTGTAACCCTGACTTCGAATATCCCTCCACGCCGGATAACGCCCTTTCTTTCCAACTCCACTCTCGTCGATCGTTCAACCCTCTGCTCGCTGTCTCAATTTTAACCGTGACTCGAGCCGAGTCGAATCGGCCAGAACCCTCGGCGTTCTTGGGCATACAGCCTGAGAGAACACCCTCGAGTCCCCAAGGAGCTTCCAGCGGGACACAGGCGAAAGGGAGCAAGCGAGACCGGTAAATGCACGAAGTGGTCGGATACATATACAGCCACCTACGTGCAAGGGGAGTAATGAAGTCGGCGAATCAAGACAGAAATTGAATCCATTCGATTTTACGCCCCGATTGCTTGTACCGCTTCGAGAGCATCGTACTCTTGCCTGCCTGCCTGTGTTTGCGCGCCTACGTCCGTGTGTAGCGTGTCTGGTACGTACATCACCAGGCGAGTGTACGCACGCTTCGCAACGTCGTAACGACGTGCTCTAATAAGTGTACGAGCAGGGTAATTCCACCCGGTGGCAAATTAAAAGGGAGAGTGTACCGAGAGAATTTTAATCTTCCTAATTTGCAGTTGAACAAGAAGAAAGGGGGATGGAAGAAGAAGAAACAACGCGAAGAGTAGCGAGCGAAGAAACGAGCGAGAGAGGGAGAAGTGGGAGTGGATTATCAAGATATCGATTCGCGGAGGAGGTATCACCCGCTTCGTCTCGGAGATCGGGAATTTCGCCGAGGGAAGAGGATTCCACTAGACACGCCAGACCAAAGGGGTATCGCGTTCCAAAGACAAACAGAGGAGCCACGGATTGTTCTTACCGCGAATTCGAATAAACAACGCGACGGCATGCGCGGCCGAGCCACGACGAGACCGACGTCGAGTCGTCGAATCTTGGCACGATTCCTGCTTGGCAGTTTCGGCACGCTCGGCACTCCCTCGAATCACCTCGTGTCCCCACGGTGACGCGAGAAAGAAACGCAAAGATACAAGAGATACAACTGAGCCTCTCTCATTCGCCGAGAGCAAACTTCGACGTCGCGAATCAATCGCGATAATCGATAATCCGGAATGTTTCTTGATTACGAAACGAAACACACGTCGGGATGCAGTAGAGAGACGGGTCTCGAGAAGCAGGTGGAACAAAGGATTCTCAAAGAGATTGGCAATAAGACAATACCAAGGGTTTCCACTTAAGCGGGGAACGTTAAGCAAGAATGATAATGCGGAGAGCAACCGTGGAAAGACGAAAAAGAAGTTGACGACGAACTGACAAACGAAACTGTCTGGTGTGCTGCTCGCGCAGATTTCTCATTTGCAGGAAGGATAATCTTGCAGGGGAAATGCGAGAAGTATGCGAGGCACGTTGGAATACTCGTAATTTAAAGAACGCTTTCGTCTTACGTAGCGTAGCGGAGGTTCACGAGGTCGCAGAAAATGGACGAACTGAACGAATGGAAAATGAGGGAGGGAGAAGGTCGAAGGGAAGCTCGAAAGAGAAGATATAGAGATAGATAAAGAAGTAGCGAGGAAAATTCGTTCGTAATGCATAAAGTATCGACGGAAGAACGGAGACGCGTCGGGCGTGTCTGACAAGTGACTCGTAGATACTACTGCGAAACTCTGATTTCAATGGACGCAGACGCAGTGTTTACAAGAAGTATCAGTACGTGGCATATTTTTATTACTTGCATGGCATCGAAACGTATGTAAATATATACACCAAATATGTCACTTTATTTACGCGCGAATGAAAATCGTAAATAGAGCCTGTCGGTAGAAAAGAAAACGAAAATATTGAAAAGCAAAGCTATATAATTATAATATAAATAATAGAAATGCATATTTATTTCACATGGGTTCACAAAAGAAACAGGAATAATGACATTTCAGAAAACAAAAGTAAATTTTTATTCGGTGTTACTATCACTACTGTAATTCGAAACAATCGATCTTTCAATTGGCACAAACTTTTTCAACCTCGTCGCTTGAAGTATTTGAAAAGTATTGTTCAACTTCATTTTCATTGTTAATGTTAATTTTTCCGGATGATTTTCTCTCAAACTTATCTTTCGCCAAGTTTTCATAAATTTGACGTGCTTGCACATCGCTGAATAATCATAACCGGCTTGTAGAAAACAAACGCTGTGAGTTTTCTTTTCGACGTTACTGTTATTGTTACTTTTGAAAATTCCAGAAAAATATATTTTAATTCCAGCCGCGTAAATTGATATCGCGTATAAAAAAAAAAAACACCTCGTAAATAATGTTATAATGTTGTAATTTACCGCGTGGAAAAAGACTCGCCTAAAAGAGATCTTTTGTAAATGGAGGGACGGCTGTATTCGAATTTAATAAATTACACAAAAATTCTGCGAATACTTTTTATACATTGAATGTACGTTCCAAAAAAAAAAAAAAAAAAAAAGGAAAAAAAGCAAACGGAACATCTTTGTTCATGACCATTTATGCGACAAACGATAGAACAGTACGATCGATCGAAAAAGATTCCCTTCGCAGCGAGAATACGCGACCACGTATTTTTCAGGAAACAACGAACCATCCGATACATCGATACGTAACATTTTTTTCCCACAGCCGTGTGTAGCGATCGATACACGGAGAATTTAATTTCGTAATTAGAGCCATGCGAAACGTTAACTGGAAACGGTTGAGTTCGATATACAATAGGTTACCGTGAGGGAACAATACCATAAATATTAATACGCGGCATTAAATGTTCGTGCGTATCGCCAAAACAGACCGCACCGTACCATGCCATTGTTTCGGGCACTAATATTAAATAACAGTCGTTCGGCGATACGATGGGCAGAGGAACGGCAGCGGTGGGTATGGCAAGGCAACAACGGGAACGGCAGAAATTGCGCGAAAACGCGCGCGTTGCTAACGCTGAAAACCGGACGTGGCAGCGGCATCGGCGGCAACTCCGATCTGTATCGGAGGTTTTCGAAAGAATTTAAAACGCTCCTAAATCTTCTGTGTATAGTTTTGTAACCGATCCAACTGCACCGCGTTTCGATTCTCATCGCCGGTATTTTCTCATACGCCGCTGACCGACAACAAAGCGAGTGTTGCAGCGAGTGCTGGCTGCAACTACGGGAAAAAGTAGCCCGACCCGGGTAGCCGAGCAGCGTCAAATCACCTGGGCAACAGTCCAGCGCCCGTAACCAACCCGATAAATCGATAGAAACGGCCACGGTGGACGGGTGATTCATCGATACCCAGCCGATTCCCAATTTCCATTCGGCACGAGCCAGCCCTTAATCCACGTCCTTCCGTCGTACAGCTCGAACCATCGGCCGTGACCTCGAGCCAGCGTTTCAATTCACCGCCGCGCACCAGCCAAATAAATTATTTTCATTCTCTCTTTATGCAAAGCCGGCCGGTCTCCGCTTCCGGGCAGAGAGAAAGGGAAAGGAACGAATCGAAAGAAGCGTAAATGCGTGAACGTAGACGTCTGTCTACGCGACGATGACACGACTGACTGTGTCGTTCATCTCGACGCTTGGCGAAGGAAAATAAATAAACGTCTTTACGGGCAGAATGGAACGACTTTGCCGTTTCAGGAGGATCGCCATCCTTGCAAATACGCGCGAGATGATGATTCACGGGATTAATTGACGCAGGTGTGTAATTACAGGTGAACGTGGTGATCTTTCTTTCTTTGCACGGGGGGGGGGAAGATAAATCTGATTGCGAGAGCGGAATTTATCGCAAAACGGGAGATTCAAGAGCAGACGACAGGATACAGATGACGTAGATTTAAGCCTCTTAAGTGCGTAAATTTTACACGACGAACTTTTAGGAATCCTTGCTTCCTTCCCTTCTTCTTCTCACTCTACTTTCTCCTTTCGTTCGAGAACACGCCCCGAACACAAATATTCGACGTGGCCCTCCAGAGAATCCTTTATCATCCTTCCCCGCGAATGAAATATAAACACGTTCCCGATCACGTCGCGTACGAAGGGAACTAAGGAGAGAGACAAAGGGAAGACGCGATAACGAGAGGCTCGAATTTACCCCCAACGTCGTGGTAAATTATTTCGAGGCGCGCAGTTTGTTTTCAACGGGTGTACGAGGTTCACGGGAGGGGTGGTTGAGTTTCCGGGGCGTTGCACCGCTGAGAGTGACAGATTTAATTAGGCACGCAGCGTTACTCGGAAAAAATTGCAATGCCAGCGAATCAGGCGAAAAGGGAGGGAGACCCCGGTGATAGGGAGGGCGGAGGAAGAGAACGAGCAAGATAGAGAACGAGGGGTGCAAGGCAGCATCTAGGAGATGCTGACGACAAGCCCCCGGACGAATTGCTGGCGGCGAAGACGCGTCTACCGCCAGGTATCTTCGTACCGGCCGGGACGCCAGCCGGTAGCTGCAGCCGAGGCTTTAATGAGGTAGGCGAGAACGTCGTGTGTAACAACTGGGACCTAAGTGCTTCGAGAAAAGAGGGATCTCGCAGCGTATCTGCAGGCTAGATCCAGAGATAAACAGGTCCACCGGCTTTTACGAGAACCGGGGCGAATCCGTCATTGTTCTCCGCTCGAATCTCACCTTCTTTCAAACTTCGCCGCGAGCTTTCAAACGAATTTTCGTCGCGGAGAAAGCTCGTTCGTAATTACCAATCGCGACGATCTCAACAAACTGAACGATCAAAATGATCGAACCGCTCGACTTCTTCGCAGTATCAAAACGATACGTTTCAAGCTGTAATTGTTTAATGATTCGACGAGCGAGCTATGCTCGTGGTATGCGTTTGAAACGGATTGCCAGAGTTTCGCTTCGGAGCTCGATATATATCGACACGCGTGTACTCAATCGAGAGTACTCGTTTAGGAGAAAGAAGCGGCGACAGAAAGCACGAACCTCGTATAAGAAGAAAGTTACGACGCCGGAAATCGGCTTCGTGCGAGCGAGCCTTCAGCTGTAAATCTTCGACTGAGAGGGTGCTTATTAACGACATCCGCGACGTGCACGACTCCGTTCAACGTTCGAGTTAATGAGACAGCCGGAAGATCGCGTGTTGCCAAGAAACGAACATAGAAATCCTGACTTAACGATAAATGCTTCTCTCCCCCTCCCTCCCTCTTTTATCTCTTGCCATCGCTCCCTGTCCTTCTCAGTGGAAAGACCAGGGGGTGAGATGCGGAGATAAACAACGTCGCTTGATCCACGTAGAGGAGAAAGGGAGGCCATTTAGTCGGATAAGGTATCAAAGAGACGTACTTGAGAAGAGAGCGAACTACCGAGAGCAGGCGCCTCTGCTCTCTCGAGCCCCTCTCAAATGACCTTCTATTAATACTATCTGCAGATTGGTTAAGATCGCACACGAGTCGCCAGAAATTTCCGTTTCCCGCGATTCGTGGAAAGCACTTACTTCTGTTCAGAAATATCGGACACAGGAACGAGGTAGAGTACATTTAGAGATGACGCAGATGACGAGCGATAATAGATTGGACTAGTTCCGAGAATACACGTGTAAATTTACCGCGCTCGTAATTGGCGTCACGTGAAACTATCGCCGGTTATTGTAAGAACGAAAAGCCTATGCGCGTAACATTTTGTGAGACTACCCTGACGAGTCAGTGTTGATTCAACAACGTTGACTCGAATATTTCCGCGTCAACTTCTTCCCGCAATTTACACGCCACTAAACCACGTGGATCGGGGAAAGATAAATACGAGGGTTCGCGACAATCGATATATATATATATATATATATATATATATATATATATATATATATATATATATATGCTGCTATGCATGTAGATATTTGTCCGCGTTTAATAATCGGTAAGTGGTCGAACGCGCGGCAAACACGATCGTGAGAAGGTAATAGTCGACCGTAAACGATGTTGATTCGCAAGGAAAGAAAGTGCGACGGTTAAAGGGCCGGTAACCGAAAGACAGAGATAGAGAAAGAGAGAGAGGGGGAGGGGGCAGAAAGAGAAAGACAAGAACCTTTACACGTTTCGATAACTACGCGACTGAATATTTGAACAAGCGTTAACCACTGACATCGTTGATTATTTTTACCCGCTCGCTTCTTGCCGCGAGCACTCACTAGGAAAAATCAATGCCCGGCGAATAGTACACGTCCACTTTCTCCGTGAGACTACCACAAGCTCGCTCTCCTATGGACGACCGTATTAATATTAAAGTCAACGAGCATCGGGAATGTTTCTCGGAGGTAAGTCACTCCGAAGATTAATTTAACCGGCATCGTTTCGAAAAATCGAGAGAGAGGTTTCGCGGCTCTCCCTCGAGGGGCAGCGGGATCGATCGGAATCAGCGAAGCGTCTCATTTAATCGATGAGCAATTTCTTAAAAAGGCAATCAGTTGACCACCGTGATTTCAATATTCCCAAAGGGAACTTGTCGCTAATGTTTCTAACGTTTCAAATTTAGAGATTTCGGAGACTGCTCGCTCGAATTGTTGCTCATTGCATCTATAGTATAGCGTTTAAACAATGACGAAGAGTTGGCGGGTCAGACGCAATTAGAGCGTCATCCACTCCTTGCCTGAAATTGAGGACCGCGCTTGCCCCACTAACATGGTTCGTATGAGGAATTTTATTTTTAAGAATTTTTAATTACGCACGGTCCACTCGTCAATACGTAAGGAACAGACCTGACGTTCGTTTGTCAAGGCGAGCTTGACCATTTCGAACGTGGCACCGTTTCTTCGTCGCGTCGTTCCCGAACAAGGAGATACGGGAAACAATATTGTCCGAAAACGTGTTTTCTCGTTGCCACGGTTACGTTATACACACAGACACACACACACACACACACACACACGCACACACACACACACACACACACACACACACACACGCACACACGCACACACACACACACACACACACACACACACACACACACACACACACACATACACCTTACACGTGGCGGTTCATCTGGATATGTATGTAAACTCGACGAGTATATAGGTGGGCGCGTGTACGGCGAACGCAAAGTTGTCACGCGAACGCCGAATCGAAGGTCGACAAGCGACGATAAGTCGCCAAGGGTGGAGAGGGGAGAAGGGTGTCTTAGCTTTTGCAACTTCCCGAAAGGCAACTCACGGCAACGGCTGCAAAGTTTCCCCCGGAGAAGCCGTTTCTTCCGATGCAACACAGTCGAGCATCGGATCGGTGTTTCGCGTCATCGGGACATCCGAAGGATCGTCACGTGGAAAAGGAAACGAGGACCGCCGAATGGGATCGAGCCCATCGATGCTCGACGATAGAGGGAGGAAAGGGAAAAGACGATCGGGCGCGCTACGCTCGCAAGTGGATGAAAGAGAGCGGGGGAGGGATTCGCGAGAATCTCTTCTGTTGTTCATACGATAAGGCAGCGGAAAAAAGCGGGCCGAACTCCTCCGATCGGAGAAACGCTCGGGGAAGATGGAGAGAAAGAAAGAAAGAGAGAGAGAGAGAGAGAAGAGTATAACGGAAGACGACAAGAAAGACTTCTGATAGATTTCCCTTTTAGCAACTTTTGTCTTTTAGTTTCTGCACGAAGCAGACACGGCTTTCCAGTTGCTGCTATCGTTCTGACGGAGCGGCTCTGCATACAAGACATCTCCATTTAGATGCCATCACCTTCCCCTCCCCCATCGCCCACACCCCCTCCTCCTCCTCCTCCTCCTCCTACTTTTCCCAGAGGTCCACGTTCGCCTTTTCCTCTTCTCCTTTTCCTTTACTCACCTCTCTCCAACTCACCCCATCACCCATTTGCGCTCTTTAACGGCCACGCTGTGGCAAACGCTGCGGTTTTCTCACCTTCATCCCTCTATTTTTCTCCTTCTGTCGTCTTCGCTCATCTATTTTCCCTCGCCCCATTTTCAACGCTCTCGCGCTGGCCAGCGTCGCCGCTTTCACGTCGCCTTTGCCATCGAACACCGCCTTTCTGTTCCCCCCCCCTCCCTCCCCCTCCCAACCCCTTTCTCATCCTTTCTATTTTCCGTGGAAAAATACAGCGGGGTGACACGCGTGAAACCAGCTCGATCGCCGTTTCGTTCCATCAGCGAACGATCGACGGTCAGACAAGGGCAAGGTGAACGAAAGAGCAGCGGCGAACGTAAAATCGTGCCAGATGGATTCTCTTTGAGAACTTTGAAACGTGCGTTAATTGCGCGAACAGAGGGGGAAAAAAAGGTGACGCGTCGAGGATCGCGCATGTTCGAACGATTGGAGAAGTAACAGCAATGATCGGACGGAGACCGATCGATGGCGAGGAGTCGGAGGAACGGCGCGGCAGTAATCACGATCGGAAGAGCCGCGGGGTGGCTGGCTAGGGAAAAACGTGGCGGATAGGAGAACAAGCAATATCGAATTTCTTTTACGAAGAAAACAGAGCGAGAACCGTGAGGGATATCCGAGCCCGTAATATTTTCAATCCACCGCCGGCAGAGACAAAAGTCGACCGATTATTTCCTGCAGAACCCGCGTCCCGCGTAGTGGTTACATCGACTATATCCGAAACTCACGGTACGATGAACCGTTTCAACGTCGGCAAAGCCGGCGATGTGACTACGGCTCGCAGAAGAGGATATTAGAGTTCGATATCCTCGGGCTCTGAGTATCGATTTCCGCGAGAGATAGGTCACAGTGTTCCAGCGCACGATGGAATCGCACAGAGACAACAGAGACGACCAGCCTGGATGTGGGAGAGGTCAGGCCGGGGAGACGGAGAAAGAAACAAAAGGTGAGTCGTCGTGATGCTCCGGGATCAAAGTTCGTGCACAGAGATCTGGCTCGGCAAAAGGGCTACGTTGGAACGAGGAAAATCAGCGGTGAGCGAGGAGCGTACGCACGCGTCTGCTACGTCGCAATGATCGATCTCTCGAGCACGCGTCGCGCAGACCGTGCACACCCAGACAAAAATGAAAATAGAGGTTACGTCGAAGCGGATGATACGCAGGACGTGGAGTTCAAATTGTCGAACGATTGTTCACGACGAAAGTTTTAGGGAACTGTAACTGGAGATTCCGGAGAAATATCTCGTGCAACTAGGACGAACAGAAGCGGATGGAATAAACGTTAAGTATCTGCTTTACCGGTTAATTAGCAGTCGGAACCTATTTGACAATTTTTACCTCGAGTTTATGTTCCCTACGAGTTAAAACCGTCCATAGTTTAAGCTGCGTATTTAAGTGGCTACACAAATCGAGCAAGAAATTGTAACTCACCTCGTGTACATGTACGATGTACACAAATGAACATCACATTGATCTTTTCTCGCGTTGAGTGTTCCATTAGGAATTACTGACAAATATTTCAGTACGCTGATCGAAATTTCAAGCTACTAGAAGAGATTGTCACTGGCGACGTAATGAATCAGTAAACATCTTTAGTTACATTTGTTATTAGGCTCACAATTGTAGCATTTCAGCCGGTGTCTCCCAATGGAGATAAATGTAAAATTTAAATTGTCAAGAGCATGTTCTTTATATATTTTTTTATCAGCTACACGGTGAATGATGAAAAAAAATATATAAATACCCATTCGTGCCGGGGCAAAAAATATTTTTTGCATCGTTACAATTCGAGAAGATACTTAGGTGGCCTCACTTGCACCGTTCGAGGCACGTTCACTGGAAAAGCAATTGAAGGAATTTTTTTTCTTAATAATCTGACTAACGTTCAGGCTAACGCTGCGAGGCCGATCGAGGCGCATTGAAAATCCTCGCTGTGTGGACTGTTCGCCATATGACGAGTTGACAAAGGTCGTCGAGATTGCCGAGCTAGAAAAGCCCGGTTCCGCGAGCCACGCTTGTGTTAAGAAGCCATTTACTTATTGGAGTCTGTTCGACCCTGGCGTATTGTTTACGAAAACGGCGCGGAATGAAAAACGGGGTCGACTTCGCGGAACTATTTTCCGCTGAGTGCACGCGAATCTCGCCGAGGGTACGTTTACACGCGCGAGCTCGCGTACGCTCCGCGTCGTCGACCGCGCGCGCGTGCAAACATCTCGCGCGTAAAAGTAGCGGACGATTGTTCGGCGCAGAAAAAGAAAGTGGCGAAAGAGAGAGAGAAAGAGAGAAGAAAAAGAGAAAGAGAGAAAAAGACGAGAGGCAAACAGACGGAGCAGGGAGAGAGAACGAAGAAATAAAACCATATACTGTTGTCACAAAACGACGCAGGCCTACGTCGCTTCTCGGAGGCCTGGTTTCCGCGCGACGGATTGTAAAGCGGACCACCTCCTTTGCGCTTGCTCGCTTCGTTCGGTCAATGTGCACGTGAGGGCAGCTTTTTTTTACGCGCACGTAAGGAATTCCGGCTCGCGTGCGCGTTATCGGCGCCGGCTAGAGACCTGGCGACGTTAAATTATAAATAAAAAGGGAAGGGAAAGGAGGAATTGAGAGTGAACGGGAGAAGAAAAGAAGGGAAGCAAGGGGTGAGGGAGAGGACGAAAAAATTGCTCTACACAGGCGAGACGGTCCGCGAACTTTGCGCGGATCGAAGGGACCGCGTGCACCAGCCACGAGAGCCTTTCCACGAACTTTTTACTTTTGCAAACATCGCCGGTCCGGCGTTTCCCTGGAAATTGATTCGTGTCTATCGCGCAACCGTCTCTGGAAATTCAAATAGCGGCGGAAACCGGGACGATTTGATTTTTCATCATACTTTTATTCCGTGTCATTCTTTTTTTCCACCTCCCCCTCCCCCCCTCACTATTTTCTCATTTTTCTCCCTCATCTCTCTGTCTCTCTGTTCTATGCTCCTTCGCTTTTCATCGTGCAACCGATCCGATCCGATTGATTCGAGTGAAAGTCTCGCTTTGAAAATCGCGATCTCTCGTCGGGCGGGACGCGCAAAATACGGCACGTGGCTCGTTTTCATCAAAACTGTTCCGTTCGTTTCGTCTCTCGATACGCCAGCCTCTCCCTTAATACGAATCAATTTTAATGACGAACTTGGTACTTGACGGTGTATCAGCACGTAAACGATAGGGAAAAGTTGCCCGGCGAATATGAGAGAACCGAATATGAGAAAAGTCGGACGTGCTTCAAAGTTGCGTCGACTGCGCGGCCTCCGCGCGACCCGAATGCACATTTTAGCCCGAGATTTAAGCACTTTTGCCGTGGACTATTCTTTCGTGAATGTTCAAAAGTCGGCCGTCAACTGACGAAAAGCCGGATTGAAATAAATGGCGAAACCTGCCCATTGCGAAGCTCGGAAAAAAGCTACGGGTTACCGCAAATACGTCTCTTTTTCTCTCCCTTTCTCTCTCTCTCTCTCTCTCTCTTTCGCCTTTTTCAATTTTTTCCTTTTGCTATTTCTTGTTTCTCTGTGTGGGAAAGGCAGCGCACGATCACAGGCTCGCGAATTTTTGCTTCCTCTCGGTTAACGATAGTTCGATTAAACCGACGGTTTCCTGAATCGCGAGAAAGTGAACGATGTTGGTCACGAAAGCGGCGGGCTGGCATTCACCTGCGCGGGCTCCACTGTGAAATCTTTCAGGAATGGAGAATAGCGGGACTTTCATTACGTGCTTCAGAGTTTCGAATGGGATCACGTGTATATACTATAATCGCGGCGGAAGTCGTGGCGTTTCGGAAATCCACCCAGCCCGTCGTAATGGACAGCGACGAATGAATACCAGAAACGTGAAAGATATCGACAAATTTCAGAGACACGTTCACAAAGGAACATCTTTCGTTTTCTTTGCTTCATTTCGGCCAGTTTCGTTCGCCAGCGCCGTCGATCGAAATTTCAGAGATACCATTCCACGTTTTTTGCATCTCCGTGTTTAATCGCGTCTTAATTGACGGTAGGATAAAACGTCAGTTCGTTTGCCCGAACGTGCATGTAATCGATAGTCGATAAAACATTTCTAAGCGGGCGCATTAAGGGAACTCGAACACGATGAAAATTAAATTACGATAACGAAGTAATACTGCTTTTAAGCTTCATTTAAAAATATAGATTATAAATTCTTCGGCTCGGTTAAGAAAAAAATTTATAATTCACTTTGCATATGCAAGGCAATCAATGACGGAGAATTACGTCTGAATAATCGATCCTTGAATAATCGATACTTGATACCCCATGGTCTAATAAACGAAAGAAGAAATCCCCGGTTAAATTATGCACTCGCAGTAGACAAGAGGGAATTGAAACATTAACGAAGACAGGTACATGTAAGTCGCAAGCACAACAAAAAAATTAGCATACCGGTGACATCGACGATTCGATTTATTTTCACGACGTGACTGCGCCTCGATATTTATTTAGCGTTATACATTTGAAATTACATTATACCCGATAGTCGACCGATATTTCATATCGTCTCGGTGCTTTCGTATTACGTTCGTACGCGCGATGAAAGTGTATTCTATACGAAACCGCAAAAACCGCGAAAGCAAAATACTCCACCGCGAATATCCTCGTTTCTGCGCGAAAGAAGATCGCCAACTAAATAATAAAACCACCATATATAGCCAGTTCTCATATGAGTCTTCTGAATAAAATATCCCCTTGTGTCGTTTCCCAAGCTCGGTTTGCAACAGCGTCAGAGAACCGGTCGGAGATGGGAAACTCTGATGAAACTTTCCCGCATCATTTTCTACTCCTTCTTCTTCTTCTTCTTCTTCTTCTTCTCCTTCTTTTTCCTCCTCCTCCTCCTCCTCCTCCTCTTTCTTCTCTTCCTTGTCCTAGCAACTTCTCCTAGCCAACTTTCTCCTTTCACGTCTGCTCCTCTCACTCTCTCTCGAGATTAGAAAAACGTCGTGGCTCCTCGAGACGTCTTTGCATCTCGAGGACCAATAGACAACCGAGAAATGTATTCCGACGACTCTCGACTTCTTCGCTTCTTCTTTCCGTTCTCGTTCTCTCTCTCTCTCTATCTCGGCCAGCCTCCGCCGACCGGCTTCGATTCGTCTCCTTCAGTCTCCAGAAGACGAGTACACGCGAAACTTTCGCCACGAGCGGAGAAAAACGAAGCCAGCGACTCGCCGACTTTCGCTACTTCGCAAAGTAGACTTTGCACGGGAATTTGCTCCGAGTCACCGGCCGAAATTTAAGACCGAGAGACACGATTATTCTAATAGCCACCTTACCTTCTTCCTCTGTCCCCCTCTTGGCCATCTCTCACCACTTTTCCGACCAATCACGACCGCCGAATATCACCTCGTTCTCATCCTCTCGATCGACCACGCTTTTTCGCGTTCGTTTGAGCGTTTGTTCTTTCGCGACTCGAAGCGGAACGAATGAAACGATCAGAAAAATATTTCCGACGATCCTCTCTCTCTCTCTCTTTCTCTTTTTCCAACGTGGCGCGCGACGTTTCCCGACGTTCTCGACGACGCGTCGCGACGCTCCGACAATGAGACAAATACACCACGAGCACGGGAAACTTTCCCGCCCCCGAGGGAATCCGTCGCGCTTGCGTCCCCGTATATCTCCGATATCCTTGTGTACGTAATAAATCTGCCATTCAGATACCATATGCGTCGGTCGCAGAATGTTTCCATTTATACCGCTCCGTGCGGAATTATCGACGTTCGAGGTAACGTCCCGCTTCCTTCCGTCCGATGGCTGGATATTTTTATCACCGGGCAAATTCGGATAACCCAGTTCGGCAAAAAGTCAAATGTCACGAGTGGGAGTATGATTCTGGATTTAACTGCAATCTTATTAAGATTGGAGAAAGGAAACGTATACTGCGATACGTACTTGGACCAACACTCTTGTACTCTACACTATACTCGATAACAAGTTGTGGTTCACGGTGCGTGTAATTTTTGCCTAGATGAAATATCGACGTTTATCCCGAAATTTGTTGCCCCCGTGTATCGATGCGCGCGCGCGCAAAGCTCCTTCGATCCGTTCGAGGCATCCGTCGACGAAAACTTGATGATTGATTTCACCCGCTCGCCCCTCTGCGCACGTAAGTTGGAGAAAGAAATTGAAGAAGATTAAAAAGTAAAATGCAATCGCGCGCGCCCGATGAAACTGGCAGTGAAGACGACGCCCCGACGCCGCCCGTTGGAAAATCAAATTCGAGTAACGGGAGAACGGGGAGAAATGATTTCTAGAATTACCAGGGATACGCGAGTCGTCAGTTACGCTCGTACGATGACTGTTCCCGGTTGAGAACCGCCAGCCGATAACGCGGCTGAAAGCTCGACGAACGGGCTTGATTTTACATCAACCTGATTTCTAATTACGTCGGGCCAGAAAATCGTCGATGTGTGTTAACCCGACGGGCTAGCCGGCCGCATGGGAACTCAATTCCGCGATGATGGACGGGCACGCGTCCCACAAAGTTGAAGACTTAATAAAGGCTTTCCTGTGCAACGCGAGGGATGGATAGCAGGCGAAGGTGGTAAAGGTGGCGAACGGAAAGGCGAACCACCACCCCGAAAGGCAACCCCCACCGCTTTACCATTCGATGTACACGTACGTGCACGCTGGGCGCGCCCCCGATGGCCCCGGGATACAATTCCACGGAAACGCTTTCCACAGAATTTTAACGAGATAAGCGGCATTAAACCAGCTTTCCATTCGGCCAAGTAAAACGTCTCTAATTCGCCGCGTCAGGCAGCTGCGTTCCATCGCGGCTCGTTTCGCTCTTTTCCCATTGTCGATTTCTTGCCTCGACGGCGTTCGTCCTTTCGTTCGCGAGCTAACGCTACCAGCAGATTATCCTCTTTATGTTTTCTGCTTTCGTTTAACTAGCCGGAGGAGCCAAGATCGCGAACGGAACAAGTTTCCTTTCCCTCCCCCTCCCCCCTTGTCCTAGTTTCGCGTCCGTCGCGTCCGAAAGGCGAATCGACGAATCGATAAACCGCTCTACGCTTTGAAAAAGCGTAAAGACAACGCGGAAGAGCAACGCGGTCACGTCGTAGAAATGGATACGAGCTGCTCGATGCATCGTTTACGATCTCATTGAACACTCGTGAGCGTTATCGCTCGCCCCGTGAATCAATTTGATCTGCCGTTCTGAATAATATACGTCGGGGAAACTTTCCCCAACAGCCGTTTCTTCCAAGATAAATGGTCGGCCATAATCAACACGAATTTCATTTCTCCTCGGTTACCAACTCAATTTGTTCCTTAATATTTAATCCGGCTGTCCTATATCGGACAGATTCGAGCAAATACTTCCTTTTCGACTGGCCCAAGCAATCGTTTCACTCGAACGCTTGTAACTTGCACATCAATAATACGATAGTTTTCAAATTTCGTCGAATAAGCTTTGAAAAGCTTTTTATTCGTTATCGGACGATCAATCAGGCGATCGAGGTGAACGAGATCAGTGGCCTGTCCCGCACTGTTCAAGACTTAATAAACGTTTTCCTGTAATGGCAGCCAGAAGATACGTGAGAAGCAGAGTCGACGAAGAGAGCTTGGATACATGTTACGTACAGTGCGTATCGTCGTTGGACGCGAAAAGGCGTCGTGAAAATACGGGATGGGACGACAGGGTTTATAATGATGGAGAGGAAAGCGGCGAGGTAACGTGCTTTGCGTGAACGGCTAATAGAATTAGCCGAGACAAGTTTCTCAACAAGGCCGTTTCGAGTGGATACTTGGCGGATCGAATATCAAGGACGACAGAAGTCGCGTCGAAAGTCAGAATTTAGAAACTTTGCTCGCTGATCTTCTGTTACACCGGCGAAGACGGAAAGTTTCCACGCTCTTCAAAGATCGATTTAATCATCGTTGCGTCAAAGAGCGCGGGTACTTTGTTATTGAAGAAAATGTGCGCGATACGTCGACAAAATTACTTGGTCCTTTTCGACGAGAAAAATCGTTCTAGCGAAATCTATCTGAATGATCACAGGGCTATTCGAAACGACACAGGGTTGGAGGAAAAGGCCCGGATATCGCAAGGTGTTCTAATTCGACGCAGCCAGGCCGGCAATACAGAATTCCATATAAGTTTCTCCATAAGCCATAATAATTCATCGCCGACAGGATACGACGCTTTAATCCGGCGGATCCATAACGCGCGAGCCGAACTTTCCCGAATCTCCATAAATTTTGAAACTCGCGTCGAATCGACGGGACGATTTTTCTCTAGAAATCGTTTGAAATTCCTTGGCGCGAGGGAACGAAGCGAGTTGTCTGAAGCAAGGTCGAGTTTTCTTTCCTTTCCTTCCTTCCATCTTCTCTTCCTTAAGACTATCGACAACTTTTGATTTTCGTTCGAACTTTGCAAAAACTTAATTTCCACCTTCCACGCAGATTAACCGACGGCTGTCAGGAGGTTCTTCTTTTCTTTTTTTTTTTTTTTTCTTTTTTTCATTGGATGTTCGATCGATCGACCCACATTCGTTTTTACATCGAGCTTCTCGTTATTCCTAGAAAACAATTTGTCCCGAAGCTCCCCACCGGCGCGGCGTCGATCGATCCTCCTCCTGCACGTAGCAGACTCGTATTTACAGCAACCAAACGCGATCGATTCGCATAAATTCTCCATAAATCCGTACACTGGCAACCACGATTGAATTATTCTTACACCGGCCATCGATCTGTTTAACCGAGTCTCATTCATCCGAGAGAATCTCCTCGCCGTTCCATATCGCGCCGCAATTTTATTTGCAAATTCATCATCATTAGTGGCATCGATCACTCAACGTTCATCAATGCTCCCGGCATCGCTAACCGCGCGCGAGAGATTTGAAAGAGAGAAAAACGAGAAACGAACGATCTTTCGGGAGACGATAAAATCGGAAGCGACGTGAAACTGGCAGATATTCTCCTAAATATTCTCCATTTTTCAATTCTCCAGAGAATTTACTTCGACTCTCTGCGACTCGTCCCCGAGAGAACGTTCCATTAAACTCGGCGCGAGGTATTCGTGTTTTTCACCGAGTCGTGGCAAACGTTTCCACGATACGGGAGATCAGGATCGACACTGCCGTTCGCCCGAGAATCGAGAGTACGCGACTGGAACTTCCAGCCAGCCGTTTCTCCGTGTACGTTCGAACGTCTGCAGAGCTTTACACGCGGGAAGAATTCGTCGCGCTCGGTCGCAGAGACAACATGAGCGAAGAGGATACGCTTCGGCCCCGGCTCCGTCTCCCGCCATTACCCTCTACCCGCCAACGTTCGCATCCAGTGACGTAGAAACGCTTGCCGTTCACCCGGCGCGCCACGAGACTACGAAATTGCTTTACCGTCCCCTCGCGAGGTCTTTAATTTGGTTTACTATCGGCCTGCGACCTTCCCCCCTTTCGTTTCAGCCGCAAACTTTGTCTCCGTTCCCTTCCGCCTGCGAAAATTACTTGACGAATTCCTCTTCAACCGAGCTGCGAGCAACAGCGAGGGGAAAAAATGACCGCGCCTTCCCGTGTTCCCTTCCATCGATCGCGGCGCGTGAAAACTCGCACGAAAATGGTTTTTACGTTTGTGATCATTGGAAGAAAAGAAAAGAGGACCGAGAGAAGCTTGAAGCTCGAAGACGGATTGTTTCGTTTATACTTTCCCGATTTTTCGAGAGATTCTTCGTTGTTGACGATCTATACAGAAAGTTTTTCCCCGTCAATTGTTCTTTTAATGAAACGTCAAGATATAATTTTATTAATTTTAAATTAAATTCAAGTTCAAACGCGAACTTAACTTATTATACTTTACTCTAAAGAAAAGAAAATTTTCTTTCTTTTTTTTTGAAGTTTTCTCCCATCGATTGTTCTTTTTAATAAAACGTCAAGATATAATTTTATTAATTTTAACTTAAATTCAAACGTGAACTTAACTTATACTTTACTCTAAAAAAAAGAAAATTTTTTTTAAATATATAATAAAAAAAATTACGGATTTATTTTAGTAGAAAGTAATTTTACCCTGTGATAGTTCGTCGTAGACAGAGAATGACAGAAAGTATCGATGAAATTAACTCTCTACACGATTGTTTTTAAGATACAATTTCTCATTGCCCGTGACGACCGATAAAATACTAAACCACCTGGAGTCAACTCTCAAATCGTCCAAGTTGTTCACAGAAATAGGCAATAAATTCAAGTGTAAATTACCGTAGCTCGTGTAATCACCAACGATGGCAGCTGAGAGTTAAAATTGAACGCAGGAAAGATATAAAGATCGAATCTAGAGTGTAGAGAAGGTATACGATATTGCCAAAAACGAAGAGACGAATGGGTGAGAAAGGTGATCGGTGTAAATTAGAAACAGCTCGGCCTTGTCCTTTGGCCAACTTTTCGACTGTCGCGAAAATCGCGTGCAGGATGCGCGCCCTGTTTGCGGGTGAACGTGTTCGCCGTTCGAGCGAGGAAAATCCGGTACCGAGGTCCTTTGTCTGTCAGGACCAGTAGCTTATACGATGGCACGATGAAGGGGAATTACCAACGACGAAAGGAGAAAGGAAGGAAGGAACTCGTCGACACGGCGACTGGCTCGCGAACGTCGAAAAGTCGCCCCCGTCTTGATTTTACGCGAGGTAATCTCTTTCCTTTCTCTCAGTTCGCTTTTCCGCCCTCCATCTTTCCCTCCCCGCGCCACTTTCCTGCCACTCCGCCCTTCGTTTCCCCCTTTGCCACCGTTGGCTGTCGGCGAGATGGCCGAAGATTGGTTCTACTATAACAGGAGAGTTTGCAGTATGGCTCGATCGCCCTTTCTCCGGAGGTTCGTGTCTTTCGTCGGGATATAAAAGGGTCTCTCCAGTGACCAACGCGGTCGTTCCGACGACAATACCTTTTACTAGCGAGCTATTTTCAAGCTGTCGATGCGCCATGAACCGAGGAGCCTCGCTATGAGCCTAGTAAAATCGACCATTTTATGCGACCTATCTTGCGCGCCGCTGATATCTCTCGTTTAATATTTCCCGTGATTCGAACACAGGACAGGGACAGCTTTTTCAAGTATCGAGGAGATCTTCGTCAACTTGTCTTTTTCAACTTTTTTCAACGTCTGAATAGCGAGCAAAGGTAATTCCGTTCTTAGACTTTCTTCTCCCCTTCACCAGAACGAAAAATCCCGACTCGTTGGCTTGCTACTTTTCGTCGAGCGATTACGCTTTAAATAGCAACTAAAAGCGTTTTGCTCTCGCGTCGTTTCTTATCTGGCGCTGCGCGGCAATTGTAACTCTGGTTACCAGGACTGACCGGTACATTTATTATATCCTTTACTGGTTGCTTAAGTACGTCACCGGCAGAACCGGACGAGCGCGACTCTATTTCGCGGACGGTGGAGGATAATTAATGCAAATGGACCGGCGCGCGTAATCGCGAGATAATAAAGCGATCATAGCTCAAGGAGGGTACTTCGCGGTGACACCGGTGAATTATGCACGATCTCCCGGTAATTTGAGACGATATTACCCTCCGCGGCATAAATTTCTCTTCTAGGCCTGCGAAATTTCTTCGATCCTTGCTGAACCAATTCCCGCTCTGCCGTGCAAATTCCCGATTAATGCCAGCAGAGCATCGAACGTAATATTGCGCGTGCTTCGAATACCGAAAGTATTCGAGTACGAACGTCGGATAAATTACAAAGGAAAAATCTTCACAAATACAGGCGAGAAGCGTGCAACTTTCGTTTCTACATTTTTTCGGGATTATATTTTTTTTCTCTCTCGTTATTGACTCATTTATCGAAGAGTAAAGTCCCCCTGATGAGCAAAATAATAACAACGCAGTGGAAATGTAATGCAAAGAAATGAGAGGACGAAGCAGAAATTTCAGCGGGCATTTATCCGAAATTACGTGGCCACGTAAATCGCGTATTATGGAAAACGAGGGGAATCCCCAACGACTAAGTATTTTGCTTGCGGTTAAAAATGGCGTCGTCGCGTGGTCAAGTGCATCCCCATCGGACGCCTGGCATAACCGCGGCGCATTTCGAGGTGCAGAAGGAGAATGTGATCCACGTACGCGACGCTCGTCCCACGACCGGTATGTACCCCACGAAATATCGGCAAGGGTTGGGCCAGAATGTCAGGTCACAGGGGCCAAAGTCTTGCCCTCGCCCCCACCCCCACCCCCCCCTGGAAAATGGGGGGTTTAATACTCTAAAACCGACACGCGTGCGTGCGGTTGCGCGCCGATCCTAACTCTATTTTGCCTCGGCCAAATGAAACGAAAAAATTCCCGTGCTCGAAATCGGCAGTGAAATCGACCAAAATATAGTCAAACAATTGGACGGCTGTTCCACACGCGCGAGTCACGTCGAGGAATTTAACCTCTCGTTCGCGCATCGCGAATAACGCGTGGTTATTCCGCCGTTTCGTTTGATAAATTCCCCGGTCTATGAACAATCGACGTTTCCCACAATGATACGAAAAGTGCGATCAACACGTTTGTCTACTCCTGCGAAACATTTCCTTTTTAAAGAAAACGTCGCCGATACGTGGATTCTACGTACGGAAAGTTTTAATTTTTAATAACACAGACGGCTCGCGCGACACCGCGAAAAAGCGTGAAAAAGAGGGAATCGCGCTGGCCACGAAAATTTGAAAACTCGACAAATTCCTGTTTGCTGTGAACACACAAAAGAGCGGAAAGTAGTCCAAGTGTATTCGTCGCGGGCGAATAAAAATCGAACCTGCGTCGACAGAATCTTCTGTCAGCGGCGCGTTTCTTTGCGCGATTCGGGATACAGGCAGGCAGGCAGGCAGGGCCCGGTGCATTTGCATGCGAGAAGCCGTGGGGTGGCATAAACCGGGTACAGAGAAGAAGAGGCACGAGATAGCCAGCGCGAACGCGATACACCGGCGCGCTGTTTGATCAGGCATAGTAAACACGATATTTTCTCACGTGTGGATACACAGGCCGCAAATCCAGACGGGTCTGTCTGTCGGTTTACTCCGGCGCGTCATTATTTGCGTCCATGCAGCACCTGGTCGGTGGCGCGGCGGCTGAATTAGAGGGAGGACGCTAGCAACAGCGCGGCCGTGGACAAAAAAAAAAAAAAAAAACGAATCGTCGAGTAACAGGATTATCCAGATCAATCGAGCCACCGACTATAATAGCTGCGTTTAATCCGGCCTCGCTTTGAATTCAGCCGGCTGAATCCAGCCACGATCGACAAATATGTCTCGGATAACTCATCTCCGAGCTGTCGCTTCGTTTCGTACGTTCCCGTATCCGAACGCAGCTCTTCGACTTGCTAAAACCAAACGTATACGTACGTATACGCGGCGGATTCAATGGTGTAAGCGAGAACGTAATTGCGAAACTCGCGAGTCGCGTGCTCGTCCGAGGAGATGCCCAAAACTAGAGAACAAGAAGAAGAGACTAGAGAGAGAAAGAGAGAGAGAGAGAGAGAGAGAAGGACCATCAATCCGGTGGATCAGCGCGCTGTTACCGGGAAGGGGGACGATTTGTATTTCTTACGACCCGTAATCCGTGCACTTTCTCATAAAAGATCGGCCAGTCGCGACTAAATTGATTCTCCTCCCGCTCTCTTTCTTCTCTCAATCCCGACGGAGTTCGCTCGTCCACCTCTCTGTCGTCCCCAGCGATTTTCGCGAAAGATCCCCCCGGCGGCACTCGCCCCCGAGTAAGGGCGAACGAAGAAGAAGAGGAAGCAGAAGAAGAAGAAGGGGCAAGAGGCGAAGGGAAAAAGGCACCGGACGACACGAGCCCGTTGAATTCCCCGTCCTTCTCTCTCTCTCTCTCTCGGGCGAATCGCGACGCCGTTAGTCCTCTAGGCTAGCGAGACGGTAATTGGATAAGTTAATTAGCTTTTTAAATGAAACTTTGTCGAGCTTTTAGATACTCGGACCGTTCTTTTTTCAGCCTTGCGGTCGCGTACCTCATCTCATCCTCGTTGTGCCTGAACGCGACCGGCGGATGCTCGGTTCCTTTCCGAGGAGCCTTAAAGTAAATGCCGGAGAACCTGCCCAGACCAACCATCGTCACTCCCTCCCCCTCCCCGCGACCCTTTCCCTCTCCGCCGCCCCGGCCCACCCCTCCGTCCCTCACATCCTCTATTCCTTAATTGAAGCTATAACGCCGTAGAGCCTCGAGCGCCCTTAATGCAGCCGAGCTGCGTCACTTTAATTGAAAGTGCACGGATTCCTCTGATAGCTGCGGCTGCGGTTTCATCGCGAAGAGAAGGAGAAAGAGAGGCCATGGTTCAGAGGGTGTTAGTCTACGACCAACGGAAAACGAATGGGAGGGAGAAGGGATACGGCGCGCTCGCAGGATGGAGGTAAGCATTTACCTTAATTTCACAGCCGATCTCTGGTTATATGCGTGTGTATATATATATATATATATATATATATATATATACATGTGTGTATATATGTATGTATGTATGTATGTACAGGGTGTTCCGCGATTCGTGATCAACCGACTGGAAAGTGATCTACGCGCCGAAAGGAAAGAGTAAAATTTGTTCGTTAAAGATCTCGTTTTCGAGAAACTCGAGTATAGTTGGAATTTGGCTAATTGCATGCTGGACAGACGCGAATAATCGACACGAGAACATTCTACAGGCAAAAGCAAATGAAAGGTATAGAGTAAAGTTTTCTCGTTCTAGAAGGATGTCGTTTTCAAGAAAATAAATATATTTCGTTAAAAATTACCTCAAGTGCGCGTGCACTCGATAAAGTCTCAAACTCGATTCTCTCGAAAACGGAGCGTCTTGCTGGAAAATTTTGTTCCTTTCTGCCGCGTCCAGACTTGGATAAGTTCCAGCGTAGTCGATAAATTTTCAAACTCGATCCTCTCGAAAACAAAGTCTTTTGACGAACAAATTTCATTCTTTCCTTTTTCGACGTGTTTTTACACGTGGAATCAGAACCTCCCAGTCGGTTGAGTCGCGGGACACCCGTGTCACTCGCGAAATGATCGCACAAAGCTCGTACAGACACTACAGAAACCGAAACAGAGCGAGACAAGTATTTCGACGTTTTTACGTCGCGTCGTGTCTGATGTTTCGTCGCGATGTTGAAGGATGATTTATTACGGGAAATGATTTCGTGTTTCCTTCCTCAGCCTTCCCTCTCCACCTCTTCTCAGTCTCTCTCTCTCTCTCTCTCTCTCTCTCTCTCTCTCTCTCTCTCTCTCTCTCTCTCTCTCTCTCTTCCACACGCTCGTCGCTCGTTTCGCCAGCAAACCGCACAGACTATTTCGTTGAAGTAGTTATAAGTAAATGCGTCGTGTTCCGCAAACACAGAAAACGGAAGAAAGACGAAGGAGAAACGTGAACACGGGAAATGAAATTCCTTCCGACGTCAACGTGCTCGTTTTACATGCTTATTAACTTCGGTTTGGCGGAGTGAATATCGAGCGGCGTGAGTTAGTCGAGTGAAATAAATAAGATCAAAGGGAACTTTTAACGAGAACTTAATCAACGGCCACCAATGTTTTCAAACAGAGGAGTTACGAAAAAATACCGTCGGAGTTCGACAAATCATTATTTACGATATTAATGCTGCAAGTGTACATTCCAATTCCCCGTTTCCCTTTTTTCCTCTCCCTCTGTCCCGTCATTTTTTTTGTTCTATTCCTCTTCTTTTCGAAGAGGCAAAGTTTTAACGAGAAAATTTATTCAAATTCAGCCCCTGGTTTCCTCCAGGTCAATGGACGAGTAAACAAGATGTGACGCGAGATGTTAGGTTAGGTGAAACTCAAGTTCTCACGGCATTATTTGGTGATTATGTATCGGATGATTCGTAGCCCGAGATAAAATTAATATTATCACGCGTGGACGACCGTAGTCTGCAGTGTATATCGATTAAACGTTTACATCGGTGGTACCTTCGAGAGACTAGTTATTCTTGAATATCCTCAGTTCGTTGATCATCCGTCCAGGCGAAATCGAGACTGCGGGACAGCCAGTGATTAATGGAGATAGTAATTTCAATTCACCGCACATATGTTCGCCGTAAAATATCGGCGAACCGGAATCTGGCTCCGACCGGACGATTCGAATACAATGTACACTGCGGCATGACGTTATACGCGAGCTTAATCAATTTATCCGAAGAGCAACGTCGCTCGAAAGATACTAGCAGACCGTAAAGGAGAAACAAAAAAAAGAATATTTCAAGAACGGTATTATTCATCCTTTACAACCGCGCGTATTCGGGTGAAACATTTCTCCAACAAAAAAGATAATTATTCCGTTGAGAGAATCTCGTCAGTTTCAAAAGTTTCAAAATAGCCGCGTATTTGACTGTCGGACGGCTTCTCGTTAAGTTTATTATTCCAAGTTCGAACGTCCGCTTGCTGATTCGTTAATAAAAAAAGTAGATTTCGAAGAGTTTCGCGGAGACGTGGAACGCTTGCTCGACCAGAGAGAGAGAGAGAGAGAAAAAGAGAGAGAGAGAGATGAAATTCGAAAGCGAGGAGACGAATAAAACGGAGCAAACAAAATTATTTTCTTGCCGGCAAGTCAAAGCTCCAAGTACGTGACCTGCGGATTTCGGGTGGTCCAATTACTCCGCTGAATAATTGTCCGAACTTACAAGTTGTTGTTAACGAGTACCGCGGATAACTACCATGACTTCTGTTTCTTGAGGTGAATAATTCCTCGAGCACGGCTTGCCAAGAACTTCCCCGCTCGTAAACAGAACGAGGCCGACGCGCCACGTTGTCGAATATTGAAAATAAAACGGGACGGTCACAGCCGGGTTGGGAAAGTTAACAGCCTTTTAATTAACAAAACGACGCAACGAATGTGACAGCGGAAATTGAGTTAGATCCTTTGGGAACAAAAACTTGATGCGACCCTCGACGATTTCAACTTTTTCATTTTTTCCTTCCTCGTAAATTTTTCTTCCTTTTTCTCTTTTTTTTTTTTTTGTTATTTAGTATTATGTATACTGAAAATTAAAACAGCCTATGATTATCCGAAGATAATTAATTACGACTAATTTTCGTTCTTGATACGCTCATAAAGGAGGTCGGGAAAAGATATACTTGAATAGTCGACACATCTAATAATTGCACGATGATAAAAAACAAACACGTAATACGTGTTTTGCAATGCGAAATCTAGAACGGGCAACGGTCGGCGAATCGCCGAGTACTTTCTCTACACGCGTTTAATTCGTTAATTTATACAATTACAATTTTTGTGAATAACAGAAAAACGGCGAGAAGACAAAAACAATAAAGGAAGCACTGCAATGCGGCTGCTTTATAAAAATCTCTTTTATTAAGAATTTCATTTCCGACCCAATATTCTTTTAATTAGCGAAAAAAATAATAACCAACGAACAAGCCACCTAACACACCTGTAAAACCAGGCTTCACGTACTGCCGTCTACTCTCGGTAGCACGTCGACGAAACAATATACAATATTCCAAAGCGCGAGGAACGAACAGAAACGAAAATCCCACAATTTCTGTCCGTGGCATTTCGATACTTCCTTGAAAAATGCATTCGTTTGAAACGAACGACTGCGTTCACAACGTCATTAATTAAATCTTAGTATTCGTCGGAGCAATTATTCTTTGTTCGTAGTATTCCTCATTTTAACTTGTATCCAACGAAATGATATATATATATATATATATATATATATATATATATATATATATATACATATAAAAATATTGTATAAAACGGAAATTGTGTACAACGGAAATTCATCAAGTGCAAAAAGCGCGATATGAGAAAAATATTTTTTTAAATATGTATCATTTGTTTCGAGAAACGAAGAAACATTGAATATATCAGAGAGAAAGGACGAGCATGCATCTTCAACGTGGGACGCAAAACTTTCACGAGTTAATTAATTATCTATCGAGTACAGAAACGCATGTCTGCCAAGTCGTTGATACTACTATTCGCGCGGCTGAGCCCATGCGGATTTATTTCCCTTCTTCCTCCCTCTCGTTAACTGTAATCTCAAATTATCACAAACTAGTCTAGATCGCGCGTTTAAAAATTAAAGAGAATTAAAAGAGAGAGGAAAGAGAGACGCCTCGTTTATCTTTTATCGCGGAGGATCATCGGAATTAATGATAACGAACGGTTAAATGTCCCGCCGACACAATTACCAGTAATACCGAGACGATAATGACCGCGGAAATAATATTTTCCTGTTTACAAGGGATATATAAAACCGCAAACTCTTTTACTAAATAATCGTAACGGTAAAGTTAATAATTCCCAGTGTGTTTCAACCCGCTTGAAAACAATGCCGATATATATATATCGCCGATTAATATTTATTTTATTGCGGATAACAGCCACGATCATTTAATTACTAATATCCTGCATTGAATGTGCCGTCCAATTAGATAATTGTTGTTGTCGTTGCCGTGAATAAATCGAGTAACAACGGCCGGGAAATATGCACGAAGTACTCGACGAGACTCGTTAAGCGGCACGAGCCGCCGTACAATCGGTCGGTTGCGAGGTACGGAGAATTGGCGGCCGATCGGTACAGCTGGCGTAATTCACGATCCGGCCTCGTTACGGTTTCCGCCCGAACTTACTCCGTCCAATCGCGAATTTTATCTCGAACGTCATCGTTACGACAGCGGCAAAGCCAATCGATTTCAACGATACCAGCCTGCGATAGCAACTTCAAACCCGAACTTTCGCGCGATTAAGACCGCGTTTTAGTCGCGCGAAACTGCCACGAACGAACGTGGCTCGTCGACGACTTTTCTGAAGGCCACTCGCGCGCGATTATCATCGATCGGTCGATGACTGAACGCGAACAAATTTCCCGCGGAACGACTTTGATATTCTAGTAACAAAGCGTGTTTCGCCTGTTCAACAGAGAACGCGATCGTCGTCAATTTCTGTTGTACCTCTTCAGCGACGAATCGAAAAAAAAAACAAAATTCGCAGCGTAATCCCGAATTTTACGGCTTTGCGTTACTTCAAGGTTCATCGATTATCAGAACCAACTGTAAAACTCCGATCACGTCTATCACGTTCGTGACCCGGCAGTCGAATGTTATGCTGTCGGTCAGCCGCGCGGATTGTAAACGAGGCGTTAAATTGATGCGTATAAAACGTCGACGAACGACGAAAGGACTCGACGAAACGCGCGCATCGCTGACAAATTTATATATTACGTCGAACTGAGGGGCTGTTCACAACGAAGAACGTTGCTTCATCGAAATATATACTTTGTAGCGAGGGACAGCGCGTACGTAGAAAATCGCAGTGAAGCGAACGAGAATTATGCCGTGTGGCAGATCGATTGGTCGTATAGACCGGCTCGGTCACGTGACTTCCCGTGGTTCTAATTCGGTAGAACGTAAAACGCGCACGATACTAGCCGAAGAAAAATCGTCGCCGAAAGGTCAGGCTTTTGTTTCTCGATTCCTTCTTACTTCCCCTTTCCCTTGCAGCTTATCACGGACGAGATTGAAAGGCGTGTCAGACGAATCCTATTCCACGAACGAAAATAGCTCGAGTTCGCCGTACGTTAAACCAAAAAATACGAACGAAGATACGTAATTTAAAAAAAAATACGATTAAATCGAATAACAGAGAAACACTGCCATGTCCTTCAACTCGGATAAGAAGAAGATTCATTCGCAGAGAATTACTATCGGGACGGTCTCCACTCGCTTCTTTTACGAGTACCGTGCCAGAATGAATAGCACGCGTCAGCCAAGATGAATCCGTGGCCGAGAATTCGATCGTTCGCCAGAACGAAAGGTTACACACGCCGTGGACCTTGGCTGTGCCGGCGCTGGTAGGTACGTCCGGGCACCCGTTGTTCCCGTTCAACGTTGCAATGAATAGAAGAAGAACAGAGAGAAAGAAAAAAACGCGCGCCCTGAAATTGCGATTTTACTGTGCCACGGCTACGGTAAATATTTACCTGTCAGGCTGGCTGTTCGTTTCTCTCCGGTTTCTCCTGCTCTTTAATTAACACGCGTTGTCCCTCTTCTTTTGTAATCCTGCCCTCTCGTTTCTACGACACTTCACTTTTCCAAGGACGAAAATAAAACGACCCGCTCCGACCCGGTCCTTTCACTGACGGAACACACGTTTCCACCGATCCACCTCAAAATCCTTCCTCGTTAACGTTGGGATTGCACGACGGCAACGAGGCAGAACCTCTTTCGATTCCCTTTTTCGATCTCCTTAGGCTCTCGCGTTTAGTCGAACGCAATATCTCTCTGGCAAACGACGCGGACCACCGGCTAAACGATAGGTATCACGCAATTCACTATCGACCCATCCCGATCGTAAAGCTCGGCACAGAATCCTCCGGCGTGATATTTTTCCGGCTGTTTGGTACATACGTGCCAACGACGGATGCTCGTCGCCTCTGGACAACTATAGATATGACAGATCGACGGATATGTTTCGATACGATTTTTCCTCGCGGACCGACTGGCAGAAACTCCCCTTCCAACTTCCGTTAGTGCCACGAGTAGACGCTTAATGAACTTTAATCGCGTACATCGTATAGGGGAGGCGGGAGGCAAAGTTTCGTCCAACTTGGACCACCGGACACTCACTCGGACTTCCTTATTAACGAAGGAAATTGAGGGGATTTCGTCGAGCATCGAACGCGGAAGAAGTTAATGGATCTTCTTCGCCGACACTTTCCACAGGCGTCGCGACGAGTCCGAGCGGTAACGATTTCGAGGGTCCTTTTTGCTCGCTAAGTCCTACGCACTACACATACACACCGCTGTGAACGCCACTTTTATCCACCGTACACCGACAAAGTTTTCGCGTGATCCGTCATAGAATCCTTCGTGTCTTCGTCCACGACGGTCATGCTTAATTTTCTCGCACTTTCGCTAAGCATCCTCGTGATACGAAGCGCACATTCTGTCCGGAGCGTCTACCGGCGCTCGACCAGATTTCCATACTTGTGCGCACGAACGACTGCCTCGACCGTCCTCGCGAACCGAAACGAAAGAAAAAAAAAAAAAAGGGAACAGCAAGAAACGTAAACGTAAATACGAGGTGCGACTTCACGATTCCCGACGAGCGCGAAAAAACGTGCGTCCTCGGCGTCGAGCGAACGTTGTTGTTTGCATCGTGTTCGACCGACTTGCTGATGATACGAGGGGGGTTACGGTTGTTCGCGGTCGACGACGAGGAACGTCACCGGGACGAAGGCTCGGCACGCGAGTTCGCCGACCGACTGAAGCACGGTTCGACTGTCAGCCGACCCCAAACCCCGAAACTCCACTCGACTCCTCTCCGTTCAACGCGTCCGTCGTCTTCGTCCGTTCCCCATAACGATAAGGGGTGGTTCGGGGCGCAGAGGGCATAAACAGACCGGGGAGAGGGATGGAGAACTCGGCGCCTGCGCCAGGTGTACCAGCCGACGAGACTCTTTCCTTCTACTTTATGCTTGACACTCGCTACTCCTGCGCTGCTTGTGCAGGTGAAACAGATAACGAGTCGAAATCGTAAGTCGCAACCCCCGCCGACTATCTTCTCGAGCTTCTTCTACGCACTATCAAACGTTGCATCTTTATATAAATATATATATATATGTATGTACGACTCGCGCGTGAAAGCTCGATAAATTTACGATTTGCCAAAGCTAATGCCGCGGCTGAAGAACTGAAGCTTTAATCGATCGGCGAAAATTGACCCCGTGACTCACATACGTTCTCTCTCCCCTTAAATTGCACGAGCAGAATTATTAAACACTCGGACACAACGCTTTCTTCCTCTAAGAAAATTTTCTACTTCTACTGTGTAGCTTGCTATGTATTCGACTATATATATATATATATATATATATATATATATATATATATACATTGCTGTAAATTTGATTTGCAATGAAACTTTGCAATTAATACGCTGCAAGGGGATCGTCGAGCTAACCGACAATCGACGCGTACTCTGCCGGGTACTCTGTTCAATTGAACAAGAAGAAACAAAGACGCGGACGGACGCGGGCTCTATGATGAAACGAAGGGGAACAAAGCCGAGGAGTCGATGGGGTATTGTCGCGGAATCAGTCGATGTAACGTAAGCGCGAACAGCAACGAAGTTGTGATTCACGAGCGTCGACGTCGATTAATTAACGCAAACCGCGATAAATCAATCGGATTGTTGTCCCCGGCGTAGTCAACGATTTTCCCGTGGCTAACCCACGGAATACTCTGTTCTCCGTTCCCGTCGTCCTTGCCTCTTCCGTCTGTCCCACTGTCTGTCTCTCTTTTTCGCGTTCCTTCGATCCCGCCTTCAAACCGACGGAGCACCGACGACTCCGATGCGAGAGATCAATCAGTCCTGGAACCACTTCCGGGAAACTTAGCAAGCGCATTTCACCGCTCGACGTCGATTCAAGAGTCCCGAAGCAGCGATTCGTCCACGTTCCCGACTCTCTTTAACCCCGCTCGGATTAAAAAGGACGCGGGTCTTTCCATTCGTGTATATATATATATCTTGAATTCAAGCTACCGATTTTGAATTCTACCTTTCACGCTTCTGTCGACGATTTCACGTGTTTCTTACGCATTCATATCCCGAGATTGGTCATAAATTAAACGTAAAACAGTGCGTGTTGTTCGGATTAATCGTCGAGATCGTCGCTTGATTTAATTTCACTTGGTTCTGGAATATTTTTTTCATCGTTCTATCGCGTAGAGAATGTTGTTGTAGACCGTCCGTAAGCCAGCAACGTTCGAGTACGGAGTAGAAATCTTTTTAGAAACGTTTGCGGCCGTATCATCGCGCTTGTCAAGAAAAATACGGGGCGAGGTTAAAGTCGAAGGGGCGAAGAAACAAATCGGATTTGAGGCGAAAGTTCCTATCTCTCGGGAGATTCGGCTGCACACCGAAGTTGCAAACATCTGAACTACGAACGAATTATATTATTTAAGCTGTATCTCCCATAAACACGACGGATTTACATTGCGTCGCTCCTCGTGTTACACCCTACTGGGTCTCCTGAGAGTCGAGTTTAAAACAACAAGATTCGTCGCGATAAGAGCTGCGCAGAAATGGAATAGGAAACTTACCTCCTACGAAGATAACAAATAAATCTGAAAAGAAACCACCGACGAGACATTTTATATTCAATTAACAGAACGCAAACAGAAAATTCCTCGTTATTTGCAGAACAACTCCGAGTGAATGAACTCCACGTAAAGTACATCCAGAAATCTCACCCTTTCGTTTCGCGAAATAATTTCAAACATCCATGCAACAATTTCGAATAAGTTGTCTCGGCGGCACGCAAACGACTGAATGAAACAAATCAACCGACTCGATCGGCTCAGTTATCCTGTCGTGGGAATAGAATCGACGTATCGACGTATCGACGGTGGTGAACTCGTCAACGGCGCGAGCCTCGGCGGTCATTCAGTAGGAACAATAACAATAATCGAGATAACGCACGCAACGTTACGCCGCGAGATCCGTTTAGCTACGACCAAATTACCAATATTATCAGTTATCGGATTATTACAGCAAATTATTCGGGTTTGCCTTTACCAACTAGGCTACATAGTGCGCGACCCCTCTGGCGACCTCGTTCACCACGCGGCTCCTCGCTCCGTCCTCGCTTCTATCCGCGTGTTCTATCGCCAATGGCTCATCCCACGTGTTCCCTGTCGTTCATCTGTAGTGGAAGGCGCGACCAGGTGCACCTATTGTCCGCGCCAGCGTACGGTAAATTCCAAGTTGGCCCCAACTCTGTACGCAAGCTCGCGTGGAAATGTGACGTTTGTCAGTCTCTGCGTAGAATGCAGAATGGGGAAAAGTGAACGGTACGAGAGAGTGGAGGTGAGAGAGGGAAAGCGGCTAGCTCGAAATATGTATCGCGGCACAATGCCGCGTCGGTTGGAAGTTTTGAAACGCCAGCGACTTTGGCGAACTAACGTGAGAACGTTTGTGCTGGAGTTACGAGAGGCCGTTACAGCGCGGCTACACGGCTAATAAATTCGACAGGTGAATGCCGTTCAATCGTCCCGATAACATCCACGATCCAACTTGAACCGTTCAGTCAGCTCGTAGGTGTTGCTTCGAGCAACGTTGCTTCTTTCGAGCACGGGCTCGTTGAGATTTTTTACCACTTTGCGTACACTTTTTCGGTATATATACGCAATGCAACGCAACGAGTATATAATTCCGTTCTTTCCGCGTGTAATTTATACGGCGGTAATTACACGTGTTCTTTCTGTCGGTAATTTATTAATACTCGTTCCGTCAAAGTTGTAACTGGTTGTATTACCGGCCGCAAGAACGCCGAGGTGCAAATTACAATCGTTCGTTGCGAGCAAGCTTGCTTGAATAGAAATCGCAAAGCCATTGGAATAAAACGTAAGACGTTGCTGAACTTTCGAACTTCGCCTAGGGACGTGGGGAAGGGGGGGAATACAAACTTCATTTAGAAACAGACATACCCGTAAATATCCATACGTAGGTACCTGTAGATAGCAGTAACATGCTTGTACACGTAATACCCCGATAATACGCTAAGTCTGAAATACGGCTATCGCCAATGGCGCCCATTGAGTCTGCAACATGATCTTACGAATACGAGTACCTTTACCGAGGCTCCGTACAGGCTTCGTAGCTACATCGTTAACTACGTCCGATCGAACGTTTTCTCAATCAACGCTGGTAACTGCGCTCGTGATCATACGCTCGCGAACGTATGAAATTTCGTACGCGCGTATGTACGTACGGGCAACGCGTAAATTTCCAATAACTTTTGACATCGTACAGAAACGCGTGTCATTCGATATCTTTTTAGGTCACTGCGGATATCACCGCCTCGTAAAAAAAAAACTTCCGCATTGTTATACGTGGAAAATGGCTTGAATATTGACCAGTGCACGCGCGTACCAAAGGAACGATATCGGTGGCGAACGCAGCAACACGACAGAGGGAGATTTTTCGAAGTATCGGTTTCCCTAAAGGGAAGGTGGTACGCGCGTAGATTATTCGCGAATCAGTCTTAAAACCGTCGGGCGAGTGATTTACGCGCTACGACGGGGAGACACGCTGCTATTTACCCGACAACGTAAAGATATATTTCGCGGTCGTATCATTGCTCTTGATAACAAATTGTTTCACGGCACTCGCCATTTTTATCAAAACCCCGTGGAGAAGACGCTCCGTGGAATGGACGCGGAAATGAATATACAGTGATACGACAGTCATTAATAAACCGTCTTAGAAATCATGCTCCCGATCTTCCGTCGACGGTACATGCCACCGGATCCATTAGAGTAATTTATTTATCCTGACGTCTAATTATTTACTATCTACATCTGAGCGTACTTCGACGCTCTCTCCTTCTCTCTCTCTCTTTCTCTCTCTCTCTCTCTCTCTCTCTCTCTCTCTCTGTCGCTCGCGTTTAAAATCGTAACAAGTCGAGTGAGACGTTACGCTGAAAAATCGTTTCGACGATTTCCACCCTTAACGAGATCCTGTTTCCAGCAGATCGCTTTGATCGATCTTGCTGAAAGCAAGAGTCTCTCTCTCTCTCTCTTTTTCTCTTTCTCTCGTTTAAACGACGGCTTATGAAACTTTGAAACGCGTTACTTGGAGACACGATGTTTCTTCTTTAATCCCGGGACTCGCACATACTCGAACGAAGAATGCCTTCGGGATCCCCGGCGACGCTATCGAAACTTCCGCCCACAGAGGAGACCGAGTTCGACGTATTCTCTCTAGGATACGCGTTTCGTTCGCAGATCGTAACGACGGAACTACGACGACAACGGTTTTCGCGTTAATCGTAGCGACTGGCCGCGGTTGGAAAAGTTGGGAAAGTAGAGAGAGGAGAAACGAAACGCACGCGGCGAGAACGGGCTGTGGGTAGCCAGGGTACCGGTGTCTGCCTGTTCGGGCAGGCTCGTGGATTGAGTTCACCCTTGTTACGGGGACACTGCGACTGGGTAGGAGTCTCGTTCAAACGTCCTGGAAGGGGTTGGGACGTAGAGACGGTGGTTTCAGTCGCCGAGCGTTTCCGAATCTCGGCGGGGTTAATAGTCGAACGTGCCTGGAGGGATTCCCCGGCGCTGCCGCCGCCATCCCACCATTATTGTTCGTTTCTGAAAGGCTGAATCTCAGCACTCAGTCCCCTATTTCCTCCTTTCCGTTACCTTCCCGTACTCTTCCTCTCTTCGACCCTCTCCCCCCATCACCTTGGTCCTACACGTTCGTCTTCGCCTTCGCCTTCGCCTTCGTCTTCTCCTCCTAGCCAGCGCAATCTCGCCGGTTCCACGCTTACGAGCAAGTCGGCTTCGCTTCCGACACCGGTGGCTGCCTCGCCGCGATAATATGTTAATCAGCCCGGTCGCGATGTTAATTAATGGCCGTAGGCAGCGGCGAAACGTCGATCGGCGCGGCTCTGCCTTCCAAATTGCCCGCTATCGCAGCCACGACGTCTTCGAAGCGCGCCTCCAAGCTAGAACGCGACCGGTTTATTTGGAGCCGGGACGGAACACGGGCGTCGCGCGTTACGACATTATTAATAAACGCGAAACAGATTAATTCGATCGACGTCGTTCCGCGCGATTAGCGAACATTCCACGGCCGGCTGTTGAACGCGCTGCAAAATGCATCGCGTGTATCGGGCCAGTGGGGTACACGCATGCGCGCGATCCATGTCAAACGTCAGCGATCTCTCGGCGAGATTCGAAATTCCGTTTGTACGTTCACGGACAGGTTAATTTTTCATAGAGAGTCGCGCATAAATCAATGGCCGTTATCGCGATTGCTCACCACCGCCAGGAGGAGAAACTCCGGTTCCGATCGAATCGGCTTTCTTCGACGGTCGACGCCTCTTCTAATTCGCTCGCGCGAGAGTCATTAACGATAAGACAATTCCCACTCGCTCAACAACGTCGTTAACGAACGAAAGAGAGGAGGATCGCTTCGGCAATTTAATCGGTGGCATCGGGAAATCTGACAGAGAGAAATTGGTCCGAGCGTCGATTATTTCTCCGTTGTAGCATCACAGGCGTGAAATATAGTTCCTCGAACACTTACTCGCGAAGCCGCAAGTGGCTGTGCGCCTAGCGTCTCGAATTCTAGCGATCTTCGATGTTAAGCAGAGTGCGGAACCACCGCTAGGATGGGTGACCGTCCAGCATAGCGAGTAATTATAACAACAAGCGTCTGGGGTAAGAGGTCGCTGCCATCAGCTCCACTGATGAGCCTAAGGCGAAACGTATTTCCTCACCTTACCCAAATCCTACATCCTTAAATCCTCGCACCCAATTGTAAATAGAATGTAAATATGTAGATACCATAGTTATTTGAAACCCTTCATAGTGTTTATTCGGCGACTTTGCTTCAGACGAACGAGAGAGAACAACGAGGGCGAAAGTTGGCAGCTGACGAAGGATCACGGCGTGGAATCGCGACGCGTCGCCGAGACGGTGGCAAAGTAGTCGGAGTTGAAAAGTGATCGCCGGTGCCGGTACACGACCTCGCTCGCGCATAATATCACAGCCGGGGAAGTTACCGCGTCGACAGGTTTCGTCGGTAACCGAGTGAAAGCCCCGTCACGTTTGACTCCTAGTCTACGGGCGAGTTAACTTAACCGGCTGGTTTAAATAATACTTCCACTCTCTGGAGTCTGGAATCTCCGAGTCGTCTTGTTATCCGTTTCGGATATTTTCCGAAAAGCAGAGAAGCATCTCGAAGTCAAGTGTCCCCCAACTTCCTGCCGCGTCCGATAGGTACGCGAAACCAACTAGGTCTCGCAAAACTTGCGCGCCGCCCGGCGCGTGGAACAGAGCAGCAGTATAAACAGGGAAATGTATGAGTCGGCGCGCGTGAAATATGCGTGGGACAAAGCCGATACGTTGAAAAAGATTGCCGCTGCTATGAACAGGGCGTATCTTCGCGCAACTCCTCTCCGGCTTTCTCGTTCGTCGGTCGACGTTTATTTCGCGGTTTGCGTAAAAGCGGATAAAAACGGGAACATTGATTTACACACGGCTTGGTGAACGCTCGTTCTCGCGAAAATTTTGTCGGCTCGCCTCTTCCTCGTTGCCTTTCTCAAATCACCGCCGGTGTTTCGTAGGAAATTTCGTAGACGATGGAAACTCTCGTTCATCTCGTTCGTAAAACCGTGTCGACGAAAATAATTCCGCGCGATTTCGTCGAGGATCGAGCTTGCCCCGCGTTATCGCTGAATATTTAATCGCCACAAGACGACGAAAGGTGCGTTCCTTCGTCGAACTCTATCGCGAACGAGTCGACACGTTTATAACCGTACCGGTTATGGTCGCCCCGGCGAAAGGTTTATTATCTTGTACGCGTTGTAACAAGAAACGTCGTTACTCCTTGTTGGCTGACGTGCAAACATAAAGGGAACGTCGATCCGGCTCCGACAATTCTCGCACGCTGGTGTTCGTAAACGTAAACTGGGGTTAGACGCCGCGAGTCGGCCCGCGTACTCTCGTTCCGGGCTCGGCGAATTTTTAAGGGGGGCCACACGGCGAAAGACAATCTCTTTATACGTTTCCTCGCGTCGTGTTCTCGCCGCAAAATTGCGTTGTCACGATACAGCTTCGTCCTTTCTTCCGCTCAGTCGAGAGGACGCTCCGAGCGAAACGGAAAAAAGAAAGAATGTCGAAAACAAGGCACGATATAGAGAAAACCGGGAAACACCTACGCCCGCATAAAATGAGACCGACGACTTTCACGAGATTTTCCGACGCCGTCTTACTGGCATACGTGCGTTATTATACAGCGAACACAGTATTGCGATTGCGTCGATCGTCACTCGCAGATTGGAAACTTTCCATCTTTCTATCGATTCGTTCTGAATTTTAAAACTTGACATTGAAAGTGTTAAGGCTAGAGGTAACATTCGTGACGTGGATGTGCCGGAACCAAGTCAGGAATTTCTAAATCATTTGACCACTTGCAATTAGAAAATTCCAATCTAGACGCCCCATAAATCTAGTCTCATGTGCGACGAGGTCTTCTGCGCCATAGGGTAGAACACGTGGCACATCATAAACGCGTGCATCCTCGAAGGATCGTGCGTGCAATTAGGGATAGTTTTCAAAAGACAACTCACTCTCATGGGCGGTAATGGGAAATTCTGGAAATCTTAACGCATCCACCGCTCTACGATTCCTCAGAGTGCTTTGGAAAGGGCAATCCAGGGAGAGAATTTTGAGAAAACGAAGACAGATGTTGACAGTAACCAAAAGAGAATCTTGGCAGCAATCCAACAAGCAATTTTTAACAATAGTCAGAGTAGTATTTAACAGCATTCGAAACAGTAGTCAAAGTAGTAACGTTTTCAAGCAAAAATCTAATAGAGGCCATTGAGTAGAAGGCTCGTTACACAATAGATATAGTTTATTAAACATCGACCATAATCGTTCATTTTCCACAACAGTGGGTAATCCTTCGAACCGCGAGGGATGCACCTAGAAACACTAGTCCTTGACAGGAAATTGGGAAATTGAGATTTGAGTTTCGTTTTAAAGTGGCCATCCACTTCTCTTGTATTAGCTAGCGACAGTAGGAAACGTTACGAGCCTCGGCGTCGTGAGACCGTTTCAAACACAACCTCGGGAACGACGTTTCCACGGTAAGCGGAGCAGCGCCGGCGAAATTACCGGGAAACGTCGTTACGACGATTTCTTCTAATCCCCGTGCACGTGGAAGGCGAGGCGACGTGGCTCGCGCTAAATCAAGTTTCGTTAAACGACGAATAAATCGGGCTTCTTTCTCACGGAGTCACGGCACGGTGTTTAAAAATGTACTCCTAAACCTTCGAGCGTGCTGCCTGTGTACGTGAACGCGATTCTATCCGGGCTTATGCGCGCCGGGGGTTACTTAATCCATACGGAATTCCGGCCTCGGACTGGCCTCGTCCTGCATGCCAAGTGAGTCCTCGCCCACCTCGCGCTCTTCCAGCGTCTCCCGCCCCTTCCAAAAAAAAAAAAAAAAAAAAATCCGTGCCCCGCCGATCGCCGATCGTTCGAAATCGAACCGACAGATGGAGAGAATCCGGCTTTTGTAATTTGCGAATTCGTCTCTTTTCACGGGAGAAGGAACGCGAGAGCGTGCGAGAAATTCCAATGGCAAATGGATCGACGTATGCTCGGAATATTATTTCGTCGACGAAAAAACATTCCTCGGCGGTATGCGCGCGCGTGTGCAAACAACGAATCACAAGTTCGTTAATAACGACGTAACGCGTCAATCTGTCCGACGTCACAAATTGTACAATGCATCGTTGAACATCCATAGCCGTGAAAGCCGTCATTCGCAACCCTCTGCTCACAATACCGTGTCATGATGCTACGGGATATTGCGATTCTATGGAACATCATGGAATTTCAAGATGGCCGTCACGGACACACCGGAGATGCAAGGGCAAAAGGAATTCAATTTCGCGCTGATCGTCTTTTACGTCCGCGCTTGTACGAGCATTTATATCCCGTTCGTATCGATTTCGAAAGCTCGTCGATAAACTTGCGCATCCGGTACTGTATGAAAAATGCAACGTTGCCATCGAAACGTTAGGTTCTCGCGGCGTCGATGGCCAATGGCGATCTTTTCAAACGCGACGCACGATGGTTGTGCGTGAAACTGACAATCGCCGCTGTTCTCAATTTCGTGTTTCGCGCGTCACGTAATATAAATATTCCAGCAACAGGACCGTCGGTTTCGTTTCGGGCGAATAATCGGGCCAATTTCATTCGGGACGCGCGGAATCTTACTCCTCGATCAATATTTAACCAATTAATTAGCGGTCGGTTTACCAAGCCAGGAGAACGTTCTTGATGCATTCAAAGAGAAGGTGAAAGAGCTCGCTCGGACGGAGTTACAGCCAAACGAGCTCGTGTTTGCCGTGACCGTGCTCCATAACGTTCGCAGCTTTGATAAGGATCGTTTCAATTATCCATTCAATTACGAACGGCGATCCATAATCGTCAAGAGCCTCGGGGAAACTCGAGCCGAAGATTTCTCTTGTCTTTGACCCCGTGGCCGAGGCGACGCGACGCGTAAAAAGAAACGACGATCGTTGGTTCGTTCGTTCGTTCGTTCGGGCCGTGATTGCCGGTTCGTATCAATTTCGCGTACCAGGCGCGATGTTCCAACTAAATAACCTTCATTTACTTCGATTCGATTAAGTCCCGTTTAAAGCTCTCGTCGTAATCGAATTAGCCGCGTGCATCGACGCGACGCGACGCGAAATTTGACGCGGCAAGCGCTGCCGCGCGAAGTGCAGCGGCTGCACTACCACCGAAAAGGCACCCGCTCATCATCCATCATTTTTGCCCGGCGTTAACGAATTTTCTAATGTCGTTAAACGTCGTTACCCCGGCCAATTTTCGCCCGTTCTCGCGACATATTGTCAATTAACACCTTTGTACGGCTCCACTCTCTGTCGCCGATGACCGAAAGAGCTTCCGCGCACACGACGACACGCGTGTACCAGGCGTGAACGAACACGGACACACGTAACCGAACATGGAAGGGGGGAAGAAAGCATCGACGATGGAGACAGGGTGAAAGAGAGACGGACGAACAGAGATCGCAAGAGGGTGAGAAAAGGGGAGGTTGAATTCACTGTGAAAGGGGGTAGAGGAATTGTATACGATGCGGTCTCGAGGTCGAGGTTTACCTGGTCGCGCCACTCTGCAGGGATGCTTTGCGCGTGTACCATACCAAACCTGAGTTGGCGAGCTGATGAACCATAGTTCAGCTAGACCATGCTGGATCGTTTCTCCACGGCACACGCATAGTTCGAGGCGTCAGCTGACCTCCAGCTCGTCCTCGATGTCACCCTATCCGGTCACCAGCTGTATACAGGTAACGCGTTACGTGAAAGAGACGAATCACGGGGGTTGGCGGAGCTAGAAAGCAAGGATCGACAGAGGGAGGAAAACGAGAAAGACGTCAAAAGCATTCTGCAAGAGAGAGAGAGAGAGAGAGAGAGAGAGGGGGGGACATGGGCTAACGATGGCTGGTTGTGTATGTTCCGACGTAATATGGGCTTGTTCCCGTTTGCAACGCGGTTCTCCCGCACTTTGCAATTAGCCTTTGTCGCGAATGCCCGACCAACCGTCTACCTCTCGGCCTCTACAACCCTTGAAAACCTTCGCACCGTCCTTCTATCTTCTATCGCCCCACTTCCTCGGGATTATTCGGTAATATTCGAGCGTCTAAGCAGCCGGTTTAACGCGCGCCCTGTTATCTGGCGCCCCCTCGGTAAAAAATGAAAATTTACCGTCAGTTCTCGCGTTTCTCTCGCCGAAACTTCTTTCTCTCGACGAAATAACCAGAGTTTCCTGCGTTTCTCTACCGTGAGCGAGAGTTTACTTATCAGGGGTAGCGTTCGCCCGTTCCGAACGGAATTGGAGATTAACGCAATTTCACTCGTATAAACGGAAACGTAATTTCGATGATGGGAATTCGGCGAGTTTAGAAGCGAACGATCACTTCCGATATTAGGTTGCCCGTCAGGTTAGTTTTGAATGGACTTTCGCGTGCCACGTGTTCGTACAATAACGGCACAAAGCGAGCAATGATGCGCATCAAATACAAGAACGTATGAACGATATAGCCTGGATAGGGAGGATGATAGGTGGAGATTCGCATTCGAATCTACAACTATGCCCCGGGAACTTTTCAGCTCTGGCTGATCGATTTTCTGTAATAAAACCGCGAATTCATAGGTACTCTGACCTCTTCGCTATCGCCCTGTGCCCCTCCCTCCCTCCGCCCCCCCCCGCGCACGTCATGCTGTCCATAACGCAAACTATACGTTGGACGTTTCCTCGAAAAAAAAGTCGCCATATGCGAAACGTATTACACGTCGTCTTTGATTCCTGACACGAAAAGTATTTCACGGCGAGAGAACAGTGAGGGGAGAAAAAAAAGAAAGAAAGATAATGGATCGCGCGAGAGCATAGACTAAGCACGCAGAATGATTATTGCATGAATCTACAGTACGTCGTACGCCGTTACAGTTCATCTCGTTCCCTCCTTCCATCCATCCTTCCTTCCTTCCTTCCTTCCTTCCTTCCTTCTTACAAAACCTTCTCCCCGGGTGCTATGGGATTCCGACGGAGCTTGAACGAAAGTGGAATTCAAATTGTTATTTTAATATTTATCATCCGGCTTTTAAATCCCTCGAAAGCTCGCCTTCCGCACACCGGCCGGATCAATGATTCAACTCCTGGCATAATCTTCCGTGAAAGATGCTAAACGTTCAACTTAACGCCTCAATATTTCAGGATACTTCCGACCATCGCGCGACCGGCCACCGTTCGCCAGCCTCGTTAACCAATCTTCGAGAGTCGATCCCTTTGCAAGATTCAAACGAATCACACTGTTGCGGCTCGATGCGGCTCGAGCAATATGAATCCGATTCGCGCGCTCGTTATTCGAGGCGTATATAGCGATCGCATTGTGAAGTATCGTGAGATGAAACGGTATGATTAGATAGAAGATCGGAGATGGTGTAATATTTGTAATTAATTCTCGGACGTCGCAATAGGAATCTTTATACATTACAATGTGAATTACAATTAATTATCTTGAGCGACGCGCTCTCGGTTTGAAAACCAGCGCTAAAATTCCCCGCTAACCTGCTTACATAGGAATGTGGGAATTGACAAGCGTCGGCCAATCACTTTGAAGCTTCGTGTCCTAGCCGTTTGATTGCCCTAACGTAATCCCTCCGAAACCGGTGAAATTAAACATCAATAGGACGATCGATGCCAACCGTTTCTAAAATATCTTAAACGCAAAAACAGACACGCGGATCAGCGGCCGGGAATGAGACAATGAGTAATCGTGCCATACGCGACAGAGCATCAGGATTTCTTGCCAGCGTGAGAAAAACGGGAAAGTCGTTACCGTTATGCAAACATATCCAAATAAAATAAGAAATTCCTATGTGAACAAGTGTTGGTGGTCAACGATTGCTGACCTTTAACAATCTCAGGGATGTCGCCACTTAATTTTAACTGTTTCCGATTTTTTCTGCTGTTTTTTTTTTTTTTTTTGTTCCGATGTGGCGGTACTATCGGGGTACTGTCTTTCCTGTTGCTATGCCACTCCACGTGGTCACTCGCATTTCTTCTTTGGACCGAACAACTTGTAAAGGACGTTCCACATAAAGTCTCTAAATAAATATATATCTTTCTCACTGTTTATTGGACACGCGTGTTTTCCCACTATAACCTAATTCCATCAACAAGAAGCCTAACGTCTTTTGTACGAGATTCAAATTCAAACGATCAGAATTATAGAAAATGGTTCGAACGCTCACGTATCTTCCTTCTCCGTGCTGCTCTGTAGCGAACGAAAGAAAAATCGCGTCGAATTCCTCGCGTAACGTAGAGGGGAAACAAAGTGGAAGTATACGTCTCTTGTGCAGCTCGTTGATTGGGAAACCTAAAGAGACCGTTAAACAGGCCGGATGGGAGGGGTTGATTTTAATCGAAGGTTATGCCGCTGGCAATAATCGGCAGTTAGCCGAGCACCAGTCTCCGATGAGGCTGGGGTTTGCTGATAACAGACTTAGCGGGGGTGGCAAGTGGCGCAGCGGGAGGCACGGAGGAGGGGGGGGGAGGTTAAAACCCCCTCCGGTAACGGGCAACCATGTTACGAATCCCTGGTCGGCGTCACGGCTACATTGCTAGAAGAGCGGATCAGGAGAGCCAGGTGGAAGGAGGAGCGTGTATCGATGCCGGCTGGGATAATCGATTGATCGCCTTCTTAATTAGCGGCCGGGGTATTTAGAGTGCCCATTCAATTACACAGTTGCGTAATCTGCTTACGCAGCTTCCATCACCGGGCTTCCTCCAGCCAGTGCTATCCTCCTCCCCTCCTCCTCCTCACCCTCCTGTTTCGTGTCATGTGAACTGTATCACCAAAGTGCTTGTCGCCACTCAGAAATTGGATTCGATGCTATTCCAGCTTTGACGAGAGGATTCTGATTAACGGAGAATCACCAGCGACGACGTAAAGTTTCCATTCGATTCCAGAATCGATCGTTTCTCTTTCGGGGAAGCGAGGCTCTTTGAATCAATCGGAACGATCGTTTTAGCGCAACGTACGATTTCGAATCGAACGAAAATTCGGCGATGGTAATTCTTTCTCTCGCGATTACGCCGATGTATAAATTGATACATCACCCGCTTTAATACAAAGCAGGTACATTCACGGGAAAGGAACTTTCGACTTTTCTCTTGAAAACTTTATCCCGCGACGCATCGATGAACGCGTTCATTTCGCGCTGGATGTAAACGATTCCGCGAATACGCTCAAAATCCCCCGATATCCAGATTCAATTCTCCTTGTTGAACGCAATATCTCAAATTAATTCTCACGGTCGTAGTTGTCTAGTACTCCCGACTTGTCCTTTCTCTCGTTCTTCCCCATCCCCTCGATGCTTCCTTTAGCCCGACGTTGGCACAAGCCTGTGTACGTCTCGAAAGTGGGTACGAGGTTTCCGCCTACCACCCTACCACCCGTCATCCCCCCTTCAGTCTCTCCGGCCTCTTCCGTTTCTCCGAGCTTCTCCCTCGTCCTATCTTTTTCCCCTGGCTGCAAGATGTGTCACTGGCTTATGAGAGCGGCCACCCCTCGCCCCTCTCGTGTTTCTTTCGCGAAAGTAAATGTTTTTAATTTCGCCGAGGCCCGACGTCCTCCACTTTTACAAATGAACGAACAGAGGGATGGCACATGAAAACGACAAACGCGAACGACGCCCAACTCTTGCCAACACTCGGACCGGAGTTTCGTCGCCAGCCGTGGCCCGGACTGCGCCGGAGCCAGTTTCAACGTCGTTTCGACGTTTTTTGCTGTCGCGAAAGTTAACGGCTCGTGAGACGGAAAAACGACGAAAGAAAACGACACCGAGGGGGGAGGAAGTATCATGAAATCAACGACGCCTAAACGTCTGAAATACCCCGGAGGGAGAGCGCTGGATAAAAATGTCTCGAGACCCATCCCCCGGGTTAAAGAGATCGATCAACGGTACATGGAGTAATAAACTATCCCTAAGACGAGTACGTCTTGACGAGTACGTCTTGACGAGTACGTCTTGTTGCGAATTTGAAGGAAAGTGAATACCCGTCGCTGGTAACCATTTGTCCTGATAACTGCGAGAGGTACGCGTATCTCAATGAAGAATAAATAGAGTCGCAGAGATTTCTCTTCTCACTTCCACTCTGCTAGCTGCTACCGAGCCTGACGGAAAATGGTCGTTCGTTCGTTAAACTTGTCTCTCGTGCACGAGACCGAGGGAAAAGCAAAACCGTCGTCGACAGAACCCTCGAGATGGAAAGCAAAACGCGTAAATGACGAATTTTCGAAAGATAACGTTGAATCGCTCGAATTCTTTACGCTCGGGCATACACCGAAAAACGTAATAAATTTCTCGGCCCCCGGCGCTATGAATCTTCATTCCCCCCCGGTACTACAGCGAGAGGGTGTATCGAGTGTCTGGCCGAGTTGTCCCCGTGTACCTTCGTCCTACTTGCTCTCCTTTCCGCTGGAAGGGCACAGAGCTTGATACGTCTGACCAGATGGAATTTTTCCACTTTATTTTCCCCCCCGGTCCTGCGCGCGATATCAAATTCCATTGGCTACGCCGCCGCCGTCTCTTTCGTCTGGCAGTTTCACGCGCTGTATTTCACACAGACGTTCGTCCTTGATCTCCTCTGCCTCTGCATCTTTCTCGGTGCGCGCTCGCCAAAAGCAAGAATATTCAGTCGTCGGTTGGTCCCTTTTGCGAAACAGAACGGAAGACAAGACAAATACGGAAAACGAGCAGCCGGCAGAGGCGCACGACGACGCGGCTTCTGGAATAACGCGATTATATCGTGGCACCAGCCGTGTCACCCCAGAAATCGATACCTATCGGCGGGAGAAGTATGAAGTGCGTTTAAATTTGTCGGAAGTCATAAGTCGCGACCGAGATATATATATATATATATATATATATATATATATATATATATATATATATATATTACCGTTCCGTATGCGCAGCCGGTTTACGTGGAACTTTTAACCGGATGCCACGACGTTTAAACTCGACGTTGCACTTTTAACGCTGCACGGAGCGATAAACGTCGCGACATTTATACAAATTTTCCAGTCGATGCACATCGAACGACGAGAAGGAAAGTGGGTAGCGAGATGTTAAACACGTGGCTGATTCATCGTGAAAGGACGAGTGAAAAACTTTTTGTACGAAATTTTCTTACCGACGTATAGAATGAATTCCCTTCCTGCTGCGTCACGATTTCTATCCGATCCTCCATTTGTTAGATTTAATCGCGTGTTTTCCCATAGGCACGTATGTATCTACTCCGATAAAAACAGAGCAGGAACGGGATTTTCGCGCGACGAATCAGACAAACCGAGAGCCAGGACGACCGAGAGCCGAGACGCTGTAAATCAATGATCCATTGAATAGAAAGATCTAACGTAAATAAGTTTAACGAAAGTCCCACGCGTAGCTGAGCGAGAATTCGCTTCCGCGCTATTCCCGCGCGACAGATAAAGCGAAACGACTGCTGGCAAACTCACTAATCAGAGAACGTTCTATCAAGTTTGTTCTATGTACTTGATTACGTAGAATGCGAAACGGTAACGTTGTTACCGGCGTCTGAATCGCGAGATATCGAGGCACGACTTTAATTAAGCCAGATTTATGGAGTAAATATCACGGATGAGGTATGTATATACACACCGCTGTCGACGAGGAAACTCAGCCACGATTCGATTCTCCATAATTTCGCGTTAAACTTCCTAACGACCGTGAAGTCGAGTGGACATTAATTACATCAGATGAAAGACCATCTGACTGTCTCGGCGCGGCAAGATCCACTCGCTCTCGTCTTTCCAGCGAAATTGTTTCTCGCCCCCTTTGCAGCCAAATCGTATTAACAACGGTAATAAATTAATAATTGCGACGATCGCGAGGAAATTAATTCTGACATTAATCAAACGGAGGATAATAATTTCGTTCGGCGGGGTAATCGGTGCCTCGAGAAAATTGATACTCGTCATCGGTTATCGGGAAACCGAGAGCCTAGTATCCGCGGCCCCCGGCACTCTTCGCGTGCCAAGTTTTAGTTTGAAAATCCACCGCGATTATTAGTTAGACAAGTAGTTTCCAACATCTCCGGGGAGCGGTTCTCGGGGTTAAAGCGAGGGTTGATTAGGCGCGGCAACTTGTGTTTCCATCCCGACTCCTTACGCGAACTTAAACCATATTAAATTGCGCTTAAGTCAAACACGTGCTGGAAGGTCACAGTTCATGGAACAACGAAGTGGGGCTATGAATCGAGTAGGTGAACGAGGAACAGAGAGGGAAGGCGGAGGAGAATAGAAGCGCGGACCGTAGGAAACGCAGTTACAGGCCATAAAGATACGAGGTGCTACCGTGTCAAATGAGAAGAAACTTGGAGGAATTTAATAAGCCAGTCACAGGGTGCAGAAACAGCATGCCACGTCGCGTAGGTGCATGTGATTCTACGAGAAAGCGAGAGAGGGAGACAGAGAGAGAGAGAGAGAGAGAGAGAGAGAAAGGAGCTGAAACCTAACCGAATAAACGAGCGAGGGAGTATGCGGAAAGATAGAATGAGATATGGTGGCTTAATTCTGTTACCAAGTTACGCGACTTTCTGGAACTGTCCTCCCAGGACCTAATTATGCGGCTGTCTCCGAAGAGAACTCTGCAAATCCACCGGTTCAACGTAAATATTGTACGCCAACGAACCTGCGGGAGATTTACGCGTGTCAAGCGAAACCTGGCCTGTTTTCTTCGCTTTTATGGCCATGCGTGAAGCAGAATTAACGAGAAACTACGGCCCAAGTACACCCAGCGCAGCCAGAAGTTCAAACTTTCTCGGGGAGCAAGGCTCTCAACGGAACCGTGAAACGAATTGTTCGAGCGCCGTACGTTATGTTAATTCGTAAATGACCCATAGAAACGGGAGGAACAGCAGTAATGCGAGCAGGAACTGTACCAGCGCGATTCGATGATCGTCACGGCAGCGCTGCGCACTACCGACGATCGTGTTCGAAACTTGGACGGGAAGCACGGGAATATATTTGACCGTATTAGCTGGACGGGGGTGTGTTTGTCAGGGGCAAACGAGCGAAACCTGTAATTATGTTTGGCGTCGATTCCTTAATTACACACGGTACGATCCGCTGCAGATACCGCGTCTGTCAAACGGACGTTATGTACTCTTCGAACCTAAGGGTGGACCGGCGAGTCCATCGGCAACAAGACGAATATGGACGAGTGAAAATTAATTTCGATACCGGTGCAAACCAGCGGATCGAGATCTCCCGGTTTCGTCTGACAAACAATTAAACAGCCGATGAATATAGTTTCCAGGCAGTAGTTTCGAATTACTACGAAATTGAAATTTCAATAATCAAATATCGCCGTGAATTGTAACGTACGTAGCGTAAAATCCGTTTGACTTTGAACGAACGTCTGGATGGAACTAGTTTGTAGAACAACGGACGAGACGTTCCGTTCGACGATTATCGTTTGACGAATGAAGAAATTCTCAAAAACAGGGGGCAAATGTCCGCGTGGGGAAAGGGAAAGGAATCGAGAGAGAGAGAGAGAGAGAGAGAAAGAAAAGGAAAGAACGAGTGTATCGCGTGGATAAATTTCTCGAAGGAAAGTTTTCATGTATCTTTGCCTCGCAATCCCGGCGAACGGCGTGTATAAAGTGCAGCTACCGGAAAGGTACGGTTATGTCGAGGACCGTGTCGGTAAAGACGGCGCGCAAGTGAACAGGTACATGGTCCGTTGGCCTAATCTAAGGCTAAGTTAGGTTGGGTTAAAGTAGACGAAACCTCACCGGTATTAGTCGAACCGGGTTAGTGTCCTACCATCCTGCCGAAAGTTTCCCGGAGTCTCCTAGATATTCCCTGCTCCCCCACCAAACGGCACCCGTCGCTCCTTTTACAACTGGCGGCCACAACTTCAACAGTCAACGACCGCCGTGAAACGAAAATGGCCAGTTATTTCTCCGCGTTTCGCGACACCGGTGCACGCTGACAATTAAAGATAAACATTTGCACGTTTCCGGCTGACTTGGTCCCGGCGACAATACGGTATAATTAGGGAGACTGACTGTACGTTAAACACGCAATTAAATATGACTGGCGTTAACGGAGGACCTACAACCTACAGCCACCGCCTCCAGGGTCCGGAACTGGCGCCACCATGAGGAGATAGGGGGAGGGGGAGGTGGAGGCGGCAAATTAATTTCGCTGTTAAATTCACCGCGGTGGAAAGATACGATTTAATTTGTCCGGCAAAGCCCCCGTCTAGAAGATATTCAATTTGTGTTTAAGGTAGAGGAACTGGCACTGCGGGAGGAGATACCACTCGTTAGCAACCACCGCGCGTACACGTTGCGATTACAACTTCCCGTTTAATCTAATCCGATTATAATGGGACCCGGGATATCAATCCGGGATTAATTGCAGGTAGAAAAAGAGGAGAGATCAATGAGAGGCCATCCGAAATAACTAACGTTTGCGAAAGGTCTGACTTTATATTCATTTACCACGAACGGAATGAACGAATTTCTCGAAAGATCCGAAATTAATGCCGTCGACTGGTTTTCTTGAACAAAAGTAGAGAAACTCATCGTACGAATCTTTGCAACGAAACTACACCGTGTCTCAACGAATCTGCAACAATAGTATATATCCAGCCTACAACCACGTAAGCGAGTAAACGCGAGGACGAAGCGGTTTCATTTCGCAGCGAATCGAATTCCGCTGGTCGACAAATTTATTCGAGATCCGTCGAAGCCTCTTTTAAAATCCCTTAATGCGAATATAAATCACGTCCTTGGAGGGGCGGGGAACGGCGCAATTCGCAACGCTGAAAACTTGGCCCCTTTGTCAATTTAATCCGAAGTTTCCGCGAAAACATATTTTTCAGCTAATAACTCACACCCGACACTTCTACCGAACCTCCCACCTGCACATTCATATCCCGAGCTCGTAAATCAAGGAGAGGTCTTACCGCAAGAGTTTCCATTAGTCCCGGAAAAATTCATGGATGACAAATATGATTGTTTTACCAACTCACCTGAAACAGAAAAAGAACGACCATTTACATTTCACTGGGAATTAATCATCGGCGACGGGCGAGTTCTTTCGCTTCTAATTAGTCATTTGTTACCGTAATCTGCATCAAATTACGTCGGCGATAGATCGACGATATTGGCGACGCGAAACTTCTGTGGAACGTTCGACGCGGAAAAGAGCGTTGTTCCGTACCAGAATTCCAAAAAAAAACGAAATTTTCCGACCACGGTGTTAGTATCCCTTTACGAATACTAACTAGTTCAATGTTACCGTCTTGTCTTAGGAGGATTGCCCTTTTATTTACACTATTACACTATTGTCTATATTATTATATTTCCTTTATTATGTGTTAGAATTGTACATTAATTGTGACGTTGTTGTCTCGATTGATTCCCTTTTTCGACTGACTGTCTCGAATCTTCCAAACGCTGTCGACTGTCTTTTTTCTTGGAGTGGATGTAAGTGTGCGTGCGTGTGTGTGAGATGTAAGCAAGGCGAGTGTAGTAGTGTGATGGTGTGTCATAGTACGTAAGACGGAACAAGCGTTTCTCGTCTTAAATTCTCAAAAGGATCGCGTTTTCGAGGACAGAACGTTTGTACCGCGAGATTTTAAGACCAAACCTTCTCTTTCAAGATCGGTACTCGAAAATTTCCAGAGTTAGATGTAATAACCTTTGGAAAGGACGACGTTTCCATGTTGATCTAGGCTTCTAAAGAGGAACGTGCAAGTGTTTAACGTTGCTTCTAAACTTTGATCTCCCTTTTCATTTACTTTTCTTGAACAGCAAGTACATAGCAAAATGTACCCCTACTTGCTCTCCTTCTGTTACACACTGTGGACATTCGCAAATGGCGACGATTCCTGAGCTACCGAGCGCTTAATTAATACAAAATGTACACGACACGAAACTCCAAGAATAGTTCGATACGTTTCAATAATTCAACGGACACGAAACTCTACGAATCGTAATCCGTCAATCTTCGCCCCAACGATCCTGTACGTTTTCATCAAGCGCGATACGAGTACACGGGAAGAGAATTCAATAAGCGGGCTCCATTTTCTTGCGAGATATTTTGAAAAATATCGCGCCGAAACGATACCGCGAAGGGAATCCAGCGGATACGTCTTACTAGTTCGTAGCCAATATTCGCGTCTGCGACAGAACGATACAATAGCATGGGGACCGATAATGGAACAAACGCGGGACAGAATAGAAAGGAAGAGACGGTAGACAGGACGACGCGAAGCTGCCGTTATGAAAAGAGAGAGAGAGAGAGAGAGAGAGAGAGAGAGAGAGAGAGAGAGTCGACGCGAATCAATCATGCAAAACAGCGCGTCGATAAATCTCGGAGAGCCAATAAAATTGTATCAATCAGGCAGAAGTAAACGCGGTCTGAATCTTTTTTTCTTGCCCCCTCTTCTCATTTCGGCGACGCTTCTTCTTAGCCTGGTATCGGAAGTTAGGGAATCGACCGGAACGAGATGCTCTCGCGCGAGCGGAGCGAGAAACGCGGAGGATGAAAACGAGGCGAAACAAAAGAGATGGAAGAAGAGACGAGGCGTGAAAAAAAATTTCGAGGCGGAACCCTCGTCTCTCGAGACGGCTAGGGAAATGACGAACGAGAGAAGTGGAGAAAGCTAGCGGAGAAACGAAAAAGATAAACCAGAGGGTTGGAGGAGAGGTTGCTCGGTGCGACCGAGCGTGCTTCTCTTCCACGGTAAGACACTTACCGACCGTGTTGCTGTATAAGAGCTCGAACCGGCAAAATATATCCGGAGGAAATCGGGAGCGACGAATCGAAAGGGCGACCGCTTCGATTTCCTTTACGGGAGGAAGATTTCTCGAGCGTCTAACGCTGTCTAACGCGAGGAAATGATGATTGACGTATCGAGAGGATAAAACTGATGCTTTCTGCATGGGCGCGGATTGCTTGTTTCCCCCCCTCCCCCCCCCCACCGGCACAAATATCCGGTTTCAAATATAAAACGAAGATACAGTTGGCAAGAGGATACGCTTTATCATCGGCCACGTTTTCGCCGATAATCGGACGTCGATGACAAATAGTTGCTATTTAAAGACTATAAAACACTGGTCTGACTGCTCGTGAATAAATTTCAACAAAGTTTCAGGTATCCAGAGAAAGCGATCGAATCAAGGGAAAATCCAACACCGTTTTAAATTCGTGAAAAAATGATGACCACAGATGATAGCTGGCCGGTTTAGGTTTTTCCGCGCGGCGTACACCAAGCCAGGGCAGTAACTTTTAATTCGCGTGCCCGGCGTCGACCAATCTGTGTCGTGCGCGCTCCTATTACTCCTGATAATATCGGGGCAATTTATTTACCGAACGTAGGGGATGCCATCACGCGACTTCGTCCTCCTGCCTTTCCACCAGCCATCCGGCGAAGACGCAAGAGAACGCGAGCAGAGAGCGGCGAAAAGGGACTGATTGTAAGAGCGAAAAGTGGAAAGGAGGCAATTCATGGCGTACGCAACGGCCGCGGTGAATCAGACACGTAGGAAGTAAAAACTTAATGGAAACCATGCCAGCGATACAGACAACGTTATTTCGCAACGGAAAGGAAAACGAGAATACCGCTAGCCATTCAGCGCTGACTTCTAGCGCTGCTACATTGTGATCAATCGAAACCGAGAAAAATAAGCAGGTTATCTGGTTTAGAGACTTTATATCATTCGATCTTATAAATCTTATTTCCTGCCTGCTGTTTGTTTCATGAAATACACCGAGAAATGCGGCTGATGTCGGTCGAGGAGTTGGGGGTGGGGGGATAAGAATACCAGAGAATACAACTCGATGAAACTCGATGAAATCGGATGTCGAAGATTGCTCTGTGATACCGGATGTACAGAGACTTACGATCGATTCGTGTATTTGAATTCGGGTGATAATTAAAATTCACGAGACCTCGAGAAATGAAGTGGTACAGATCGTGTTTTGAGCATTTTTGTAAATTTCAAAGCCAAGATGAGTTGAAAATATGAGTATACCCAGTTACGTACAGTCTTTAACTACTTGTATCTGTTTGAGTTTACAAACAGCAACATCTTTTCCATAAATTCTGGTTTAACCTGAGGGTTCTGTCGAGTTTAAAGGATGATATTGTACATTATCGCAACGTTCAATGATTCGATGAATAGCAGACTAACGGTAGATTTGTAGTATCGATGTTTCTACAGTATCGAAAAGTTCCAAACGAACCGAGCAAAATTCTACAGCGGGAAACAAGCAACAATTAAAGTGGAAAATATCTAACACGCTAAAAGCTGTTACATTTACATTTAAAACGAAAGATCCTTGATATATTACACGAAATTACATACGTGACTACAATACGATAAAAAATTACACCCTCCGACGAACAAATCCCGCGACCAATTTTGCGTCATGTCCTGCTGGTTTGCCATTTGCAAGCGACGGCGTAATTTAAAACGAATGTTAAGCAAAAATATATTCGCGAAACGTAAACGTAGCCTGCTCGATGGATTTTCAACGTCGACGTTCTTTTTCAAAAATGATGCATGGTAGAAAAATTTTCGCAAATTATCGTCGACGAATACGGACGGAGAAAAATACGGCACCACTGCGGAGAAACAAAGAAATCCATGATGTGCATCACGGTCGAGTTATTCGTTTCGCTCGAACGTCGACGTTGCTTAGAATCGGCCACGAGGAAAAGGTGGAAAAGAAGGAAGAGAAAAATTGTCTGACAATGAGCGAGGGGGTGGCGTATGAAACCAGAAAGGGTTCCCTTCCGGGAGACGTGATCGATGATCCAACGCAAGACATTGGACCTCTTTTCCCCGCAAGATACTTCTACTTTCTGGTAGAAATTTTATTCGTCGTCGCCCGTGTAAGCCACGCCGCTCTCCGCCGAAGAATATTGCCTTCTTTTTGAATAGGATACGCCATAAAAGCTTGATGGATTAAGGGTGACGCGTTCAGATTAAACATCTTCCTTCCGTCTCGAAGCGTACGCACAATAATATGGAGATTGCGAGACGCTGTGATTCCCCGGGAAATTGTATCATAATTTATAATTGAAATATCGAGGATTGAAATTTCGTTCGACTCGTTAAAAAATTGGCAGATGCATTTGCAACTCGGAAAATTCGTAAATCGGGCAGTGGGAATTTTTAAAGAAGACATCGATTCGAGAGTAAAGTTAGAACAGAGCTGAAAACGGCTGAAAAATTTTGGCACTTCGCTGCGTTTCACAGTTACAGAGATTAACGTTTAAAATTTAATAAAATCGAAAGCAGTGATCAATGCTCGTCGAAGAGATGGCGGATCGGACTTGTAAAAAAAAAAAAAAAGAAAACGCTTTCAAAACTATCTATCATTGGAAAATAGTAACTCGAAATTTCTCAACGATTCTTTCCGATTCAATGACTTTTTTATGAATTCAATGATTCATAATTTTTAAATTTTAAATAAGGATTTTTATTTCCTGCTGTTCGTGCTATTTTAATATTATTTCGTAAACTCGAGAATATGTTTGCATTATTTATTATGTCAAATAAAAAATTAGTATTTCAATATCAATATATGTGTATGTATAGCGAAAAATATGAAGATATTGATGCATTCTACACATGAATAATACGGTACATATAGTAGAATCTCTGATTCAATAAAACATTTCGACTAAATATCAGTGAATCTATTTGAAACATTTATAATTAAAGTATATCAAATTGATTGAAAATGCAATATTTAGTGTCAAATCAAATCACAATCTTACCTGAGATCTTAAAATATTTCGTCCATAGAATTCTCTGATTTACCAGTCAAATCGAAATTATATTTAATACATATCAAATGAATATCGACGGTCTTTTAAAACGAACTGCATTATTTTAACGTTAGATTTATTAAGAAACCGGTTTAACCTCGCGACGAAATTCGTGTACTGTACGAACATTTCACATTGGTAACAAATACATCGTCACAACATGTGCAAAACGTCTTATTTAACTATTTTAAGATTCTGTCTTTATGTAAATATCAAAGTCACAGTGTCGAACAAATTAAACACTCACTGACTAATTCACGACATCCTTCTGTTCAGAACTAAACACGGACGACTGTTACGTATTTAAGATTCGATTATCGAAATTTAATTGACAGTCGCAACTATCGATAATATCGATGCGTACGCAATACTCTGCACGTTCGTACTATCTCGCGGTTTACACTTATGGTGTTGAATAATACACGCTTTCAATTACAAAATAAAATAAACGCGAATAAGATAAAGAGATGTATCATTTTTTAATCTATTTCATTTCTCACAATATGTGTATTGTCTCTTTAAAAATTCAGAAAAATACCAAAAAATATTTTAAGCCCGAGTCTCTCACGAGACGTGTTTGCCTATCCCATTGGTGGCAAAGATGCCAACTACATTACCGCCGGAAGACCGCTACATTACGGACGGCGGATACTTATGAAAGTCGTCGAGCATCGCCTCGCTGAAGAAACTCTGCAAGAAGCTCAACATCCGAGGATAACCAGTTTCTCCATTTTCATGATGATGTATCAAGAAACCAAGGAACCGACCGATAACAACTCGACTATTTCAGACAAATCTTTCCCAAAGCTCGTAAAGATTAAGCGATAAATAAATAAACATCGAATGCGCAGCGATGTAATTCATTAAGTAGTTTTCAGAAACCAGTACAGCCAGATTTAATTGTTAAATATTTATTCAAGCGCTACCAGATCTGCAACTTCAAATTTACGATCGCCGTTTTCAGCGACATAATTAAAGGATAATAAAATTCGTGCCACACGCTAATACTGTTATATCCCTACGAGTGACGGTTTGCAAATATTTGATAAAACGCGAATTAAGGTCCAAGCAGCTTGATTTATTGCATGCATCAGAATTAACAGCTACCAACGATAACTGTGTACAATAAAAAAAAAAAGAAGCAGACTTGCACTCAATACTAGAAACATCATTATCGATATTGATTAAAATTTACGCAGTGAAATCACGTGAATTTTCATCTCGATAGAAATTCAAATCGTTTCACGGACCCGCCAACATATTTTACGATCGATCTTCCCGTAAATTTACCACGGCGAACGACGAAAGAACCTAGCGTACATTTCATTACCATCTCCACCCTCAACTTCTCTAAACGAAGATAGTATCGTCGGACCATCCTTTACGCTGTCTCGGAGGTTTTGTTTCTACAGGCAAGAAGGAGGAATGAAAGAGGAAGGGGGAAAAAGAACGAGAAAAAGACGCGACGAAAGAAAGCGACGACGAGGAAAATGGCACAAAAGGGACCGACATAATCGGACGGCGCCTGGTCCTAACTTTTATCCCGGGCTATTTTGCAATAACCCTTTGGAGGGTCGCGAGCATCCACCCTGGGTTGCCTCGTATAAATGCGGACTGATGCGCTTATTTACGGCGGCTAAAATAGTAAATTATCGAATCGACTGCGCGTTGACGATCCCAAAACTCTTTCAGGGAGAACATTTATTAGGCGCGAAACGACGGTGCCTCGGAAATTAATGGTGAATCCGCTGCGCTGTAGTATCTCGGATATAAAATATTTCGGACGATGGGGGCCCGCCGTTAACGCGCCACTACCTAGAACTGGCCTATCTCGTTAGCGACTCGATCGTTAAGATCTCCGGGACATCGCGTGATCTTTCCACTCGCGTTTAACTTTTACCCAATTAGGTAATCGATGCTGTATACGCCCCACTGTATCGGATGGTATACCCGATACCGATCTACCACTGATTTTGAGAGTAGAAAAATATCCGAACGATCGATTGTCGATGTCGAGCTCGAATCGTGACAGCAGTTCTTTATACCACCACGAGTCCAATGCGATATTTAAGAGATAATTAAGCCGGTGTACAAGCACCGTCGCGTAAGCTACAAGCGAGTTTCGAAGCCTGGATTTATTAGAAATTGTAATCTATGCGGGACACTTGGAGTCGATAAATCTGTGACGTAACCGTTATAGGTCTCGATAAATTCACCATCGACGTTTAAATTAGTCTTCGGCATAGCGGAAAACTAACTAAGTCATTCGTCTATTGCTACCGCTGTGTAAAAGAGCACTTACAACGTTTTTTACGTCGCGATAGCAGGGATAACCAACGCCATAGTACTCCATCGACATTGTACAACGAGAAAACGAAACGAAAGATATTGTGACTATTACTCGTGGCGCTGTTAAAGCTCCTAGATACTCGCAACGAAATGATCCATAAAGCCGACGCGGAAATTTATCACGCCGCGTAAAAGAAAATCTATTTGCGCTGTTAAAACGGAACGTCATAATCTTCGCTGAATATGTGAATTTCATGGATTCGCGATTTAGCTGCCGCGCGTACACATCCCACGTCGATCTCCGGCGCCGATCGTACCAGTAACGATCGTACAATACCGGAGTCCTTATTTATAGGGTAGTAAAAATTTAAATAAATTTCTTGCCCCTCTGGTACGGCGCGCCTGCGAAGTGGCGGGTTCCTATCGCCGAGCGAATGGTTCGGCCGTGCGAACCGTTATTTATTCACACACTGCAAACGGAGCTGTTTCTCGCCGCGTTCGAGGAGCGTCATTATTCGATTTTCGGCGAAGTTTTACCTTGGCTGGCACGGTGCACGCGGGCCCGTAGACGAGCGTCCACGACCAGTAGTAAATTTTCACCCTTCCCCACCCGTGCTGTAAATTTACCTTCGTCTTTCAATAGGGCCACGCCATCGGAAGGAGCGCTTGGACCCCACGGCCATGGGTGGAATTTTCCCCTCTCCACGTCATTCCGTCTCTTTCTTTCCCACTCGTACACTCTCTCCCTTTCTCTTCACCTTTCTTTCGATTTTTCTCTTTCACGCCGAGAGCCTTTCTCTTTTAGCCCCTCTTTTCGTCCCTCGGCACTGTTCGTCGACGTCGCTCCATCGCGGCATCATTTTCCTTTCGTTTTATTTAGTTTTCGCGCGCAATGGCGATTGCTCTGGTCCGCGATGGTGGCGATGACGATCGGCACGGCAGTAGTGGTGGCAGACACCGGTGGACATCGATGATGGCGATACGACAAGGAAGGTGGCGGTGGTCGGTCGCGGTGCTGGTAGTGGTGGACGACGGACGAGTCTTCTCCCGTGGAAAGAAAGTCGCGCGATGGAAGGAGAGAATTCTCGGCAAGGCTGCGAATTCACCACGGTTGGGCGTGGACAATATTTATGCCCGCTTCTTCCAGCCGTTTGTTAGCTCTTTTTTCTCACGTTCCCTCCGCCACACGGCAATCCGACGCAATCCCGATTCTCTGCTCCTGATTTTCGCCTGCTCGACCGTCGAAATTTCCCGACGTCCACTCCTTTTTCCACCTAGTTCCACCATCGTCAATCTCGTCATCGCGTCAAGCAACGCCGAAAAAATCGAGAAACTTCTCGGAGATCGAATGGAATGAGACTCGGCTCGCTTCCACGCGACATGGGCGTGGACGATATTTATGTCCCGTTGAATTTTTAACCGACAGACCCGGCCAACCGTCCGATCAACCGTTCGAGACACGCTGCAAGCACCCTCCACTCGCATTGCAACATCGTGTCCCCAGGATACTCTCTTTTTTTCACATCCGGCGAAATCGACGTGTCGCCGAATTTGGCTCGAGGCTGGCCGTGCCCTCCTTCTCGCGCGCCAACAAGGATCTCGATGTCAAATCGACATCAATCCGACGGGGAACCAGTTACAGAATGACTTTATCAATCTCGAAACCGATCGGCCGAGCAAATCTCCTATAAACGAGCCTCGCCTAACAAATCCGCCGCGTATATCCACCACGTGTAACCGATGAAGACATCCTTCAAATATTTCATACCGTCGCGTCGTATGAAAAAGATATGCCAGGAAATTATACAAGCCGTATCAGGGGCCAGTTTTCCTTTCTTCCTTTTCATTTTCTTCCGTTCTTTTTTCCCCTCCTATTCTCGATTATCCTTGCTCGAATAAATTACGTCCGTCGGCGACGCTGTCGCGCATTCAAACTAGTTTCCAAAGAACTACACTCTCGGTCACAGATACGAGGATATCGGCGATCGCATCGTAAATCCGGCTGTTTCCTATCTCGCGAGGCCAGAGACACAGAGATCGGGAAATTACCCTTTCCTAGGAGATGCAACGGGTAGCAACAAGTAGGAAGGATCGGCGAGGGGGCCAGGTCACGGTGATAAATTTGTAAAACCAATTTAAGATCGCGGTACACGAGGCGTGCCGCGACCACGGGGCCACGTTCCTCCGGGCAACTTTTTATCTGCGTCCCCTCTCACCTCGAACGTGCCACATATCAACTTTTTATCTCGACCAGAGACAATTCGACAACGACCACGCGTCCTTATAAACGGACTATGCCGCGTAAGTATACCCACATTTCCAAGTCCGCTCGAAAAAAGAAAGAAAAGTAGGGGCCCCGGCCGAGCCTCGGGGAATCTTTATACCGGGAAAAACGTGCCATCCCCTGTCCCATCCGCGGCCCGCCTTTATCTTTCCCGCCGTTGTCCCGTGAATCCTGGATAACCGACAGATAAAACACGCATTCACGAAATATTTGATAAACCGGAGGCGTGGTGTCCACCTCGAGCGTGTACCAACAACGCCAACAGAGGAGGGATGACAGGATAAGGCAAGGTGTGAGACACGCCGATCAAATTTACGGGCCAGATTACGGGGAATTTTTGCCCGTCAATACGGCTAACTTCTGGCGAAATTATGTTATCGGCGATAATGCAACGGTAACGATACACGTAAGTATTTTTAGATAATGACACGCTAGAGCCACGGGGACAACCAAAGTCGCGCAGTCCGCGCGTAATTTGTCGAACGGAATCTTAAACGTACGTATAAACACGTGTGTTTTACAGCTGCGTATCGGTGCCCGTTTTAACGAACTTTCTGGATGAAGATAACTTGGCGAATGAAATTGCATTATTCGCGCGAGGAAGAGGCGACTCAACGGGTTCTCTTGGCGAGCGAAACGAACAGACTACCAGAAACTACCAAAGATCTCAGGTAGCGGCTCGCGACGTTATCGCAGATATCGAATTTACATTCCACGGGTGAGAACGCACGGCTTCAGGGACGGTGTTAAAACACGAACGAAGAATCATTTAAGAACTTCAATCCCGGACGATTCTCACACGGCAGACGAACCACTGTGACTTTGAGTGCGGTATGAAATATTTCGCCGCAGGCCGCAAAACGAAAAGCAATTATGGAACATTAAAAGCAGCAAGGCAGGAGGCAGACGAGCCGCAGATGATGAGAGACTGCACAGAAGGCTATAAGTCGCTTCGTGAAATGTCTCGGAGCTTTCTCTTCTGCGCGTTGCCTTTCGAACCATCGCCGTCCATTGTCATCGAGAGATGACGTCGCGTCAGGCTACCACAACTACACACGTGTTATAATGTTTTTCCTAATTGACTGAACTTCTCGTTACGTGATCACCGTATCAATCCACTATTATAGAAATATCATTTGTTCGAAGCAATTGTACTAGTGGTCGTTTTTAATATCCAATAAAATTAGAGCATCATTTACTCGATAATGTTACAAGGTTTGATTTATCGTACAAATTGATCCTCTAGCCATTAAATTTATTCGATTGTCCTAAATCACACACAAGGAAACGAAAGATTTTCTAGTCGTACGGAACGACACTTTTCACAGTATTTCTTTGTTTTTTTTTTTTTTTTAGGTACTTTCAGATTATCATAACAATTATCAAAGATCCTACTCGACTAAACATCCATAATCCAGATAACGACGCAATTATACGAGGAATTCGCCGACGCGTGCAACAACATTTCCAATGATCGTAAGGACGGAACGACATTAAGAGATATCGAAGTTATCGCAGAATTGCAACATACTTTACGATATATATGTAAATATTTGTCATATATTAAATGGAAACTACGATTAATTAAACGGCGAGGTAACTGGTCCGAAAAATGAAAAATGAAGAAAAAAAAGGAAAAAGGAAGAGGCTGGCTCCGCGTCTCGAATTACCGCTGCGAACGCGCTGCCCTCGTAAATATGTGACGACACAGGATATAACACATGTTGCCGGCCGGGCCGCACATGCATTACATTGCCGAAGCGCGTCTTAACTAATCGGAGTTATGGTAGCTGGGCGGTCTGCACCATTTCGCATTTCAATGCATACACCGATGTGATTTGCGAGGGCGAGCCGTACAGTCGGTAGATAGCCTCTCTCTCGTTCCACTCACTTTTTTCTTCTCCACCGCTGTTTCACCTTCTCCTACCGCCGGCCACATACCAACTTCGCTATCCGGCCCACTTTTTCTTCCTTTTTTTTTTTTTCTTTCACCTCGTCCCCTTTTTCTTCCTCTTCGTTCCTACCATCAATGCATCGTGGCTCTGATTTCACACGCAACAAAGATTCTTTCGCGCCGGCCATATCGAGTCGCCAGCCATGCGAAAATGACAAGAGAAGCGAAATCGTTAAAAGAAGAGTGGGCAAAAGGTGACGATTAGCGATCGTGGCTACGTCGTTTCTGCTTTTTAAAGGCAACGCAGGGACGCGCGCAGGGACGTTGCGTCAATAAGCTCTCGAAGCCTTAAACGTTCGACCGGACTTATTGCACGGCCATATATAGAAAGTTACAGCGGACAGTTACAGCACGCGGCACCTCGCATACAGTGTGCAAAGTTACACCCGGTGCGTTTATGCTATTGATCATAAAACCCGGACCTCCGCTTAGCAAATCGATAAACCAATCGTTTTACGGGGATCTAGTAGCTTAACTGATTTCTCGCCTAACTCCCTGTAACCGTACAGCTCGTGTTTGGTCGATCGTATTTGCACAGCTTTCGCTACGCTCTCGTCGTAGTGGCGTACAATGGCCAACGCTACTCCACGCGTGATCACCGCTTTAATAATTTAATTATACTCTTCCGTATGCTCGCGGTGAATTAACAACGTCACGGGTATGAATTACGACACTGGCGACGGTCTGTCGTCCATTGTATTCTGAAAAGTAACGAGACCAAAAGACAGAGAGAGAGAGAGAGAGAGAGAGAGAGAGAAAGCGAGAGAAAACGTGGACTAATTTTTACACGTTTACCGCATAGCACGTCTGATATAATGCGCCGCCGAGAGGGCAAACATTTCAGACCATTCGTCGGCGGTACGGTCTATCACGTCGATGTTTTACGATATTTCTCTCTCTCTCTCTCTCTCTCTCTCTCTCTCGAAAATTATCGAACGAAATAGACAAAGAAAGCAAAACAGCTATAGCTCGCCATTAACGTCGCCGTACCCCATCGCGTTAATGGCGAACGCGAGGAAGACATTCGTTCGAACGGTGGCACGTAGGAGGACAGTGGCACGGTCACAAATATTCCGGTGTCCGTTTCCGCGCTTCGAGATGAATCGATCGTGCGTTCACTCCGCTCGTAATTCCTCTCGCACGCCCTAAACCGGAGAGGGTCGTAATTTTTCCAATACGATACGTTGGCCACCGTGTTGTTCGCTCGTGGGTCCAGCCTGCAACCGAGGAACCACGACGACCACGCAGGAACCACGAAATCAAATTCCATTCAAACCGAACAGTCGTGGCATTTCGTGTATTTGTACCGCGCCGCGGGACGCTCCCGAATTCCTCGGGAACGAGGACGTTTATATAGGAAACTGCATATCCGCGCGATACGAAAGTACGTAGAACGCGAAGGAAAATTCGGCTTCATCTGGAATTTTCTTCCAAGCTTGGTTCCAACATACGACAACGTATTACGGCAATTTTTCTGCAACAATTCACGATCGGTTTATTTCACTTACTCCGTACTCTCCATCGTAAAGTTAATAATCACGCGAATCCGCGCGGCGATACGTTTCTAATTCCATTTTATTACCCTACTATCTAGCCGTTACTCTGCGCGAGTCATTAATCGAGTCGTAAACGCGCAACGTCTCGATAGCGTTCAGCACGTGCCACGTGCTGAAATCTCCTTTTCAGATACGCCAGAATGCGTACTCTTGTCCACGTTCGTCTATAGGTTGGCTTTGTCCGATCCGGAAGCCGGAGGTTTCGCCTATTCGTTCGCGCAGGGGGGGGGGGCACTCACACCACCCGCAATGCTCGGCCGCTTTTGCCCCGAGATAAGGACAAATTATTACGACGGCACGTCGGCAAAAAGTGTCACAGCTTAATTAAAATCCTCGCGATCGTGGCTCGTGAAGTAGATAATCCCGTTTAAGAAAAGCCGCACGCTTGCAGCAGGCGGCGGCGATAGCGTTGGCCGGCCGCGGCTCGTTTCGCGGCTCACGCGAAGTGGATTCAAATCGAATCGCGACAACGACGATTCCGATGGAAGGGAAAACGAAACCGTAGGAAGCCGAGTCGAAGCGCGGCTCGTTAAATTATCGCGGCAATGGGAATTTCGCAGATAAGCGACGAGCTCGGCGAGTACGAAATAATTAGAAGCGATGAGCTTTAAGTCGATCGGGGCTGACGGGCGGGGCCGGTGATACGAACGCCGCGGTGCTTAGCAGACAGATTCGTATCGCGCGTGTGTGTGGAGAAAACGCGAGCGCGCTCACGCCCTTTCTACGCTCTGGCTCGCACACAGCTAACCGACATAATAAGGATATTTTGCATATATTAACCGACTAATGGAGGCAATAATAGCGTATCGTCTTGGCGATACTGCCGCTTTTGTCGGCGCGCCGGGGACATCAACGCCGATGCTAACCACGAATATTCCAAGCCCGATTTCCTCGCCGACGATGGAGGACGCGCACCTGCTCCAACGACCGTTCCCCGGTTCGAGTTTATTCTCTAGAAAACAGCTTCTGAACTAGAATGAATCTCTCTCTCTCTCTCTCTCTCTCTTTCTCTTCTTCCACGATAACGACGCTTTTCCGTTTACACTGGTCGCATGAACACGATCGTGCATTGAAACGACCACGCGAGCCTGTTTAGAATCCCTGCCGTACAATTACGTTAAGAACGCAGCTCTTACTAACGCGCACTTTTCTGGCAATGAATATTGAAATATGGGCCGAGCGAGCGTGGCTGTAACGGCGGCTACGGTGAAATCAATTTCCCTAGGTAATCTGCTGTTTAATATGTTAATACGGAGACGCGAAATTTCAAGCGCGGCTGACATTAACAGATCGTAAAAGGCTACATTAAAACCCGATCGCTGCTTCACCGACGCACTGGCATCGACGTGTCCCTAAAACGGTTCTTTATCGCGCCTCTCGCGGTACAACGGGAAAATATCGAGACGCTCGCTTTTTATACCAACGTTCTCCGAGAAAGAAGAACCACCTTTCGTCGCCGAGAAGAATTCTTAACGAGCAGACGGGGAAACGAAAGTGTTCCGAGTAAGATTCATCGGTCGAAACTCGAAATTCCTTGCTAATTAAGTCATCCGGGACGCACGTTCGAACGTCGTGTTTACACTTACCGTTACACGCGACCGTTTAAGTTCCTAATACTAGGTAGCTTGTTTCCTACTTCCACGATGTAGCAAGCGTGCATTTTAACGAGAGTGAATATCGAGTGATGTACGCTCGTAAGCTTGAACACGGCGACAAATGGAGGAGAAAGCACGCGAGATCGGTGGGCAAGAAACGAATGAGAAACGACGACAGAGTCAAGCGTTGATACCGAGTAAGCGAAACCGGTAGCAGACATTTCATTTTCTGCTGATACCTCCGCCACCCGTTTCTTTATTTCCGATAGTAATGGCAGCTTCGCGTGTAATTTTCACCGAGCAGAGAAACTCGGATCGATATCACGGGCGTTTCGAACGAACGTGTGGATGGATACGTCGCCAGTGACTCACGTCGGGATATGCTCGTTTTCATAATGACGTTCGCAGAGACGAAAGACACGGGATAGATGAACCGTGTGTTCCAGCAAAGTCGGTCGAACGTCGATCGATCTCGTCGGTGCTTTTACGCTCGCGTTGAGCGTAAATCTCGAAAGTGATAATGATTGATTCATAAATCACGGTGGCCGGTAGGCTTTGAGTGCACGGTGGCAGGAAGATTTATTCACGGAATCATTCTTGTCTCCCCCCCCCTCCTCCACTTACGAATCCCCCCGCTTCCTATTGCGCGGTTTGCCCCCGAGACGCCAGAGCCGAGCGCGAAGAAGGAACGAATTGATTTACTGCTCGTCAAATTAATGGCAACTTATAATCAGGAAATTAAACGCGACGATCGCGGCCCCGCCAGTCCGTGCACGACGGACGCTCGAGATGCCGCTAACAGAGTTTAATCGCGAGTCATTACGAGACCGATCGTTATTTCGGTTTCCTTCATTTGCATATTTGTCTTGCCGCGTTCTCTGCACCCTCTTTTCTTTTTTTTTTCTTTTTTCTTTTTTTTTTCTTACTCTCTGCGCGGAACAATTACCGAGGTAAAGAGAAGAGGGGGTCGCCGTACGCGTTAGCATGTCACGTTACGCTGCATAAAGATGTCGAATGAGAATCTTCCCTACCACGTTGGCCCTTTCAATTACGGGCTATTAGGGCACGTAAGGACCTTTAATCCCCGGCGGGTACACGATTTTTTACTCGAGGCTTTTCACCGTAAAAGGATAAAAGCAACCCCCGGGGCTCCGCCATTAGTCACGGACTCGACCCAATGCAGCCTTCGCATCGCGGATATATTTTTATGACACGCGCGTTGTGGAAACCTGTTCCATTGCCAGCTACCACGGCCACGTTATATTTTCCGTCCCTCTTTCTCTCTGCGACAAACGCTCTTTCGAACGCTTCTTCCACCCCGTCGCCAATGTCTTCGTCCTACCCGTAACTCGTCCCCGAAATCTGCGCTTCCCTCCCCTGCGAGACAACGAACCTGTCGACTGCAACATTCGTAAATCTCGACTTTCACCTGCGGTAATCTGCCAAAACGGAAATTCTCAACTTGCTTAATTGACACGGCAGATTACTGCTTCGTCGAGATGAATCAATTTCCCCGCGAGACAGACTCGAGACGCTCGTGTTTGTTACTGCGACAATAAACCCACCTCGACGCTAAATTCGACGAGTTCCATAAAGCCGTAAACTATCGAACGATCGCTTTCGAACGCAGTCTCGGCACGAACAGCCCTCCATTGAGACATCAATCGGGTTCGTCATTGAGTCATCAACCACGCCATCGACACGTACGAGCGATCGAGGTACGATCGGTTGTATCGGGATTGTATCGAAAAAGAATCGCCGATTGTTGGACGAGAGGCAGTAGTACGAGCATTGTTCGCCGCGCGACATGGTCGACAACCAGAGGAAGAAAATTTATGGAAGTGGAATTCCACTCTGCTCGGGCGCGATTACGTCGTAAGCGAGCCGCGTCGCATTGTCAGGCGTTGAACACGGCTTCGTTCTGTCGTTCGGACATCTGCCATCCCGGTATAACGTGCATTAATGCCCCGCCATTACTGAAGTGTTTGACCACGAACTCGCCTCCTGAGTAAACAGTCACTCGGTCACGAAACGATAGTCTACTCCACTGTCACGAAGCGGAGGGAACGTACATATTTCCCTTTCGAAACCGTTCAGCAACGTCGCCTCGTCCTCGTATTTGCATTCGCGGCATGCCCATCCTTCGCATTCCGTCCGAATAATTTGTACTTTTTAAATCCTTCAAAACGCGACCGATCGCATCGATTCGAACAACGACGTAACGACGCGTTCTCTCGTTCTCCTCCTCCACGCCGGTTTGTTAAATCGGTCGCCACTTGTTACGAAGAGACGAACCATACGAACGATACGATCGGCGCATCGGAATTCGAACATGGATCTTCGTCGGATGACGCGTTCAGAGACTCCTAGTCGCGAACAAGACAAACTGGTCTTGCTATTCTTGGAAACGATTCACCGCTGGTCCCCGCATCGATTTTAACGTCAAATCACGTTCGACGTGGATTGCAGCGGATCGTACCGGAGCGAATCCAATCCGCGAGTTGTTGCTCTAAAGTTATCGCGAGGAGAAAAAACAACGCCGAGTTGACACTGTCAGTTTACTTTACAGTAACGAAATTATCAACCCAGGGACGAAATGGACCAGAGAATTTCGATGTAGGGGACATAGGCGCGATTTATCGCGAGTAGAATGAACGAGAGAGGAGTTAACCGTCTGGCGCGCGTGTAAGCAGCATTTCGTATCTGTAACAGATCAGATACAAATGGAAGGTGCGACCACGGCGTTAAGTGAGTCGAAGTAAGCGTGGTAGTCGGCCACCGTGGTAGGTAGAGCGTGGTTGGCGTGGCCGACGGGCATCTCAGGTGGGGAAAGCAAAGGATTGGTAGGAGGCACGAAGAATGTTCGGACGAAATCGGTGCCGATCGTTGGCGGCAAGACCGACCGACAACAGGTACGTACGGTCGTAGAGCGGCGGCAGGTTAAAGGTGGTTACAGGCGATTTCAGAACCGTGACACACCACCCTCGAGCTTTCTGCTGCAAAGTCATGGCATGACGTCGCGATCGGCACCGACCGTGAACACAACGGGAATATTCGTCGAGTGGCTGACTGCTTGATCCGAATATATGCCGAGTAGGCAAATATTTACATATACTCCTTTCACGTGGCGCTTGAACAATGCTACTCGTAATCGTGACAGCATGGAAAGTCACTTTGTACAAATCCATCGCGAACGGGGAAAAAGACGGGGGAAAAACAGAAAGGCGATTGAAAAGGAACGCGATCCCGAACAGGTAGCGATCGGTGAAAAAAACACTCGGTTAAATCGTCGATTGTGCGTGAGAACGTCGATGATTGCACGCACGAGTAGTCAGCTCGGGGAAACACGGAGTGAACTCGAGGAATCCGGACGCGGTAATTGATTAGGCAACGTCGAGAAATACGACGGCGGGCAAGCACGTGTGGAACGTGAAAGGATCGTGCGCTAGCGGCACGTTTGTGCGTACGTACGTACCAGGGAACGAGAAACAAGCGAGGACCTCTGACAAGTCGGATCTTAATTACATGCAACCATCGGCAGGTTCTCCGTGACTTCTGCGAGCGAGCGTTCGCAATTACTGCCACGATAATAACACAGTCATTTAACGGATTGTACACGCGTGTTCCACGGCGCGCGCGAACGTACCTCGCGCGTCTAAAGACAATCGCGCCGTAATTGGACGCGTCCGCGTTGTTGTATCGTTCTCGTAGCTATTCATAACTGATGCACGTCCGAAAGGTATCCGCGCCGCCTTCGTCTCTGCCGTCTTTGTGCTGCACGCTGATGTTTCAATTAAAACGCAGCGGACGGACACGAGGCACAAAACACGCGGCGTCGAAGACGGAACATTCAACTCTGCGATTAGCATAGGAAGATGGTACGCGAAGGAAGGTAAAAACCGATTCCTCGGCCTGAGATCGAACAAGAAACGATAGTTTCAGAGAATATTGCGATATTAAAATGTCTGATAAACGGTGATAAATTATCTTTGATTGTCGCGCTCGCCCCGATACTATGAATCATCACGGTTATACGCGCGTTTAATCGCCGCGTAACGTCGTTTCAATCGTTTTTACATCTCGAGGAAGGACAAACGTGCGATTTCGCCCGCAGGCGCGAGCAATCATTGAAAGAACACCTCGACACCGTTAGAAATGCAAACGCTTGGGCTTTTTGTCCATTAACGGACGCTAAACCGTCCTGAACGACAAACTCGTACCTGATCTTCACGATAAGTAATTGAAAAAGAACATCCGAGCCAAGAGGACGGCTAGAAGAAGATTAAAACAAGAAGAAACAGAACGAATCGAAGGATTGGCAGACCGACTGAAAAACGAACGGCCACTCGGGCTGATAAATTCCACGAACGGAACTCGCTACCTTCCACCGACTACCGGTGGCGTTCCTCTCACCTTGTCTCTCGGTTAATTGCTGCTGCTCATTTACATAGAGGCACCATCCACGCCGGATATCGGTGTTTCACTTATCGCGGCGAATTGACCACGACCGAACAGTCGGCGATACGTTCCATAGAATTCGTAATAATCGCGTCGTTAAACGGTAACAAACGGAGAAACAGCGTCGGGTCGCTAACGAGTAGATAAATGGCGCGGCGATGCGTAGCTTAAAAACCGATTCCCAACGAACGAGAGGATTATACCAAAGTTCCGCCCGGTGCGAATGATTTATGCCCGGTTAAATATACACGTGGCGTGGAATTTCGAACGATTTTTCTCCCGCGGCGAATAAACAACCGAGGCCGGGAGGATACGGCCTCGGCCTTGGCCTCGGGATCGGCGATCGGCACGACGTAGATGTATCTGTTAATTGCAAAACGAGCAATTCCGGCCGGGTGTCTCAGTTATCGTGGCGATTATGTTGTCGCCGAGCCGAACTCGAACGCCGAGATCGCGCCCGATAAACGCACGATAATCGCCGCTGAGAATTTTTAAGAGCGATTTTCAGCCGGGAGCTGGCCCGCGTTAACGACTCCCTCGACGAATTAAAGAAACGCCACGGTGTCGCGTTATCTTTATACCCCTTTCTCTGCGCAGGCAACTTAAAAATCCCCGTACTACCGTTTCCCGCGCGTTCCTAATTAATTGAAAATAACAAGACTGCGACGAGTACCGAAATTTTTTCGAGTCGAGATCGGCTCCGCTCCGACGGCGTTCCGTTTGATCGTCCTCCCGCTGCACGCAACGATCGCATCCTGTCCCTAAGGGCCCTTCTCCATTTCAGCGTAAAACTGTCGCGAGTTGCTCTCGAGAGTATTTCTCGCAAGTGAATGCCGCTTCTGAGCGTTACTGTCCGAGAGAAAAAAATCGCTCAACTGTTCGGGAGAAAAATAAATGGAGAGAGAAAGAAATGGAGAATACTCTCGAGAGTAACTCTCGAATGGAGAAGAGCCTTAACGTTTCCACGAGCGCGCCTCGTTTGGCGTTGCCACGTACGCATGGGAAAGGCAAGCAATAAAAGACGAACGACGGGTCAGGCCCGAGGGACCAACTGAATAATTAATTAGCCAAGAGGCCTATATTATCGGATTTTTCCGACGAAGACCAATCAACCGTGTACACCATGCTAATTGCGAGTCAACACCAGGCAACCGAGTAACGAGCTGTCTAATATCGAAACGGACTAATTCTGAGAGTTGGCGTACCGGACAAGTTATTGCTTCGAGTACCGAAAACAGATACACCGTGTAAATAACACGGGCGATCGTACGGGTTTTGCTATCGCTGTTAAAGCGGAAACTGGCAAGAGTTGACCCTTTGGATATAAGACCGGTCGATAATTAGCGAACGTTCGTGCAGTTGGTTTCTCTCGAGGGAGCCAGTACGAACGATCGCTCCAATTACTTTGTTTTTTTTTTTCAAAAGAAAAAAAAAATACATGTACAATTGGACCAGTTGACAATGTCGTCCACGGCTGAACGAGTATGCAGGCGCTTTTTCACTGCAGCGTTCGAGCAGTAACGCGATCACGCGGCAATATTCATGAACTGGTCCGGCACTGTCCGCGACGCCAAGGACGCCTCAATCTATTCGCACACCGTGCCGATGATATTGCCAATCGTAACAATTCTCACGATCGTTAACTGCTTGTTCTCAATACGTACGTATTATTCGTTGACGAAAGTTGATGAAGGTGATGAGGAGAAATTTTTCGGAAGATCAACGCAACAGCTTGCAACAATTAAAAATCGAGAAACATCGACATTAAGGCACACTTTTTGAAAGATCGGCATTCAATTACCGTCTCCAACCGAGTTTAATAGCGGACGGGAGAAATCCTGCGAGCGTGAATGGAATGGCACCCTCGATGGCACCCTCGATGTAATGGGACATGAAATTCCATTTCGTCCATTTCGAGGCTTTCACGTTAAAGGCGAGTGCCCGAGTCACACGCGACAGACGCGTCGCCGCTCGTAAATTTCCACGGAAGAGTAGGCGGAGGGAGGGAGGGATTAGAAGCAACAAAACGAACACCACGGTGGTTTAACGGGGCAGTATAATTGTTGCTCGGAACACGCCGCCAAAGCGATCGCTCGTTCTCTACGCTGTCTTCATTCCGCCTCCGTCTCTTCCTTCGCTCCTCTAATCGCCTTCGTTTAAAGCGGCCGTATCAAATGGCGAACGGCGGAAAACCCCTCTCCCATCAATTACACGCAGTCCGCGGGCGTGACTCGTTCGCGATGAAACGCGCGAACGTGATTCCGTGCCGCGGGTAAAATCATAAGAATCGTTTCTCGCGGAAGGAAGCGAGAGGGAAGAAGTGGATCGGCGGTAAGGAGGAGGAGGAGGAAGAGAAGGAGGAGGAGGAACGAGGAGAAAAGTACGCAGCGTTCGATGTTTCGTGCGAGTTCCCCGCGGCGGCAAACTCTTACGTACACGGCCCCGATGCGTATTTAAAGTCTCGGTTACGCACGCAATCACGCCTTTATAGTTACGTGGAAGCTTGTAATAACGCACGACGCGATACGTAATGAAGGATACGTATGCGAGCGCTCTCTTTGGCAAGATCAAGCCCTCTCGTTGCTGCCGGTGCGCGCAACGCTTGTACAACTCGTAATAGCCAGGCTGGCGCCGACGTCGGTTCTTCATCCGTGGTAGACCTTCATCGGGCATTTACGGCCTGCCGCACGATCGCATCCGCCGATACCCGCCCCTGCCGATACTCGCGCCAATACCACGGAATTTATCGTGACGCGTCGGCACCGCTCGCGATTCTCCAGAGACTCTGCAATTCGCTTGTAGATCCCATCAGCTAACTAGACGCTCCTGGCTGACGTAGACGCGAGAGCAATCGTGACTCCTTGTTCATCGCGATTTATGCCGTGTATCGGAGAGACCTCTCTTCCCGTAGTGCCACTCATTACGAATACGCGTTCGTATTTTATCGCAGCACTCGCCCACAACGCGAATCGAACGTACCAACGCGTTCGTTGACCTGATTGGTCGTCACGATCTTCGTTTTCTAATCGTATACGTGTACATTGACGATTAAGGAAACGAGATTTAGGGAGGGAATGTTGCAGCCGACGAACTCTCTCTCTCTCTCTCTCTCTCTCTCTCGCCAGGAAAATATTATATCGCGTGCCTGATTACCATATTTCGTTTTAATTGGAAAATTAGCAAGTAAGAGTCACCGTCCACTACGAATTTGCGATCCACGACGACGAGCAAATCAAGCAAAAACGTATAAGCGCATGGACGCGCAAGTACATCGAGTCACACATGCCGTTACGAGGGGCTGAAAGGAGAATGTTGAATAATATATTTGGAGTCGATCGCTTTACGCTCGAGCATGTAAATTGGTCACACGTTCCTCTCGGTATAACGTGCCCTGTTTCCCGTTCGTACAAGCGAGAACCTGAATAAACATGAAGCGAAAGACTATAATGATATAATAATCGTGGCAAATAACAAACGACGAACGTCGCGAAGCAATTACGCCAATAATATTTAGAAGCAGTTGCGACGAGATTAAAAACACGGTTAGAGCATCGACTCAGCACGTTGCCGTAATTCGCGCGAGCTTGCATTCTTATCGCGCCGCGCTCACTTTGCGATTGCAATCGACGATTTCGTTTGTTCCCACGACGACAGAGTGAAGAAATTTATCCGTTTAAGCACGATCGCGGCTGGCGCGTGGAAGCGTGATGCTTGGAGCATCTCGGGTGCAAATAAAGCCTTCAACTTTCAATGAATTTATAATGTCGCGAGGCGCGATAGCACCACCGCGCGCGTTTCTGCTCCGCGCGAGTGAAATTTTCGAACGAGGTGCCGGGGAAGACGTTATGTAGATGAGATAAGTTAACTACAGGTCCGCGGCTGTAAGACAGGACATGAATAATACGGTCATCGACCCATAATTGTGTTGCACTTTCTGGTCAGGCAACATCGTTGAAATCCTACCTCCTGCGTCCCAGATTCCGCCATAATTGAGAAGAGAAAACGAAGTAAAAATTGTCTGCCAGATCGGTAAACGACACGGTACAACGCGCCGAACCACCTCATCGGTGGTTTTCGTTCCGTCCACAGAGTACGCGATACAGAGATTCGAGATGAAGGTGAAAGAAATTTCGTCTAAAGTGATCTAGCCAAAATCTCTCAAGTTAAATTGAAAGTCAAATTCTGGCTCAAAGACCGCGAGTTGTGAAACGAGACCAAAGTTATCCGGCTGATTTACAGCTAATTAAAATTAACAAGCAGTTTAGCCTATTACGAAGCTGGCGTTTAAAGGCCGAAATTCCAAGGCGTATAAATTATCCTTTTTTGAAGAGGAGGGGGGAGGGGAGTGCGTAGGGCGTTGAATGCTGTACAACCGCCTCACCCCCCTCTGAGAGCTCTAATCGCCCGACATATTTCCAAATTAAGGGGCAGCAAAGCAAGTCACAGGGTCGTTCACGCTGTGATTTTAAATGGCGAATCTAGCGGCGAATGTTTGTTTCGAGATTTGTTACGGCCTCCCTCGAGAAGATACCCTCACACCCTCCCTATCGACTTCCTTCGACAGCCCGGAGGGTTGGCATCGGCACGCTGAAATCCTCGACGGGCATCGAGGTTGATCGATCCGGCCCCTTCGACGCCTCGTTCAGGTCGAAGGTCCGGACTTAATGACAGTCGTAACAAATGAACGGTAATGTCATAATCGAATGCCGCTGAACACCGGCAATTTCGTCGTTCGATCTGAGAGTGATGGAACAGCCTCGATCTCTCGAGAAGAGCCAATTCTCGTTCGTACACGCGGTCCGATTCGTTCTTTCGTCCATGATGAAAAGAACGGTAGCGAAGTCACGATTTTCGCAGACGAATCGTTCGTTTGCATAATCCGTAATCGCATTAGATGTCGTTCGTCAGACGGTATTAGAAAGTCCGGTCGCACGATTCGGAATCGATTCGAAATACGTATAGAAATTGACATGGGGATCCGATCGTCGATCTAAATACGACAGAGTCTCGCGGCGTACAAGGGGATCTAGCAAGAGCAACGTCAGAGCAACGAAGAACTGACCTGACGGACGTGTATGTACAATTACAAACGTCGATCTATCGATAGCGATCGACGAGTGCCGTGCTGGTACACTGCGCCAGCCGAGTGCCATTAGTATGATCTATATCCGCTGCTTCTACCGGCTACCGATCCCTTAGATCTTATCTGGCCGGTGGCTGCCTCTCCTTCCTTTTCATATCTTTCCTCCGGACAAGAGAAAAGATAGTGGCCTCGAGGACGGCCTCCCCGTTACAGTTCCTGGCCCTTACTTACATATAGATTGCCTCTCATTTCTTACACCCGAAATATTGCTAATCGTAAGGGAGGTGGAGCCCGCTGCCATCGCGGGCCACGAAATTGCATTTGCATACGGGGCAGATTGTCCCGTTCCACGTGTAAAGGACCTCGCTCGTCCTTGGTAACTGCTCGCGTCCTTTGTGCCTCTGCTCTTCTTCGCGCGTATCGTCACCGGCGAAATGAGTCGTCGAAAGGCACGTCATTATCGACCAGCCAGCAGGCGAGCAGAAGCAAAAGAACGGTCTACAAACCAACTCGAGAGCCAACATCCGACGAAGAAGATGGCGAACGTCGGACCTTAACGGCTTCTTGCTTCTTTCCTCGTGTCGTGTCGTTTAGTCGGCCAACCGCGAGCAAACGCGACGATAATTATTCAAAAATTCAGGGAGGACACGAATCTCTTGTCCCTTCCCCCGTCGTCGTTCACTTATCACGAAAGTTTCGACCTTCGAGCGTTAAACAACCGCCTCACGTGTTCTATTAAAACGATAAGTCTGAAAGCGATCCTGTTTAAAATTCCACGTTTAAAGATCTGCGTCCACCGGTTAAAATGTCTTTCTCTCGCGACGCGTCCTCCATTTCCTCCCCCTCTCGGTATTCGATCTTTCGTCTCTCGGCCCACTGTGTGTCTAATAGCAACGGCAACCGTTGAAATTCAGCGGTCGACCGGTTGAAATTCATCATTCGATTTGGATAACGAGATCACCGTCACCGACCCGTTTTCCATTATTCCATCCACAAAGGAGCAAATAAAAGGAGAGAGATGTCACGGTGCTTAAGCATCTGGACGCGTTATCTTCGTTAATCAATACGCCGCGGGACAGCCCTGAAAGGGAGCTACTTGAAAATAAATCGAACAGACATATTGGTAAACAGGCATTCAGAGGGAGCGACGGAATGAGAAAAAGGATGAAAGAAAGGCAACGAAGGATGAAGAAATACCGTGGTCGTTCGTGATTCACTTCGGTTCGATCGACTGGTTTCGTCTGATCTCTTCATGAAAGGGAGGTGGGTCCTCTTGTCGATGGTTTTCGGCGATATCGCCGGCCACCGTGAATGTCAGATTCGTCGATAACTTCGTTGCCGACTATTTGTAATCTGTATATTCACCTGTCGATCCATCAATCCGCCCGGAGGGGGGAATCAAGATACCGCGCGTTCCATTTCTCGCCGGCGCTGCCAACACTCTGCGTAAACTCGCAGCACCGCGCGTGTACCCCACCTCTACGTGTAGCCCACTGCAAATCGAGTGACAGCTAGATTGATAGCAATATTATCGAGGCATCCTCTATCGAGCATCCGAATCGACGACACTACGGATTAATGTCGCGTGCAAATGCGGCAAATTGAAACAGAGTCGTATCGGAAATTGTCTCCCGTCCGGCGGGACTAACGGGTTAAAATTTTGTACGAAATCGACTCGAATCCGACGATAGATTTCTTTTTTTTTTCTTTTAGTTATCGAATAGAGTTATTTCTCAAATAAACGTCAAAGCTGAGAAGTGGCAGATGATTCCTGGTATTAGATGCCACGATAGAGAGAAATTGAATTTGATTATACCCCGTTTGTCGGACCGTGTAATTACCGGTCTGTCAAAATATCAGCCTCCGAGTCCCTTTTGTCGGCACACGATCCCAGATTTTCGCCTAACAGCCTAGAAAACGTGGTGTCCCGAGGAAAATAAAAACGTCTCCCTCCGTAACGCTCCGTGATGGGTCTGATTATTTTCAAAACGGTGCGCCGATGAATTTCTTGATCGAACGTCGCCTCGATGTCACGGCCGTCCGTCGGATCTCAGGCACGGAACGAAAAAGGGTTCTAATACGAAATCTGTCCTCGCATATTTTTAACGGCCGTCCGTTACATCCACGCGCTTATTTTTCGTTCCTATTCACCTTCGACCGGCCGAACCCCTCTCCACCCACTCCTACTTTCTGGCTACGCCTCCCTTCTTCTGTCCAGGATAATAATTAATGACCGCTCCTACGAAGAAGGCGCCGCCACCCAGGCTCGATTCTTCCCGGCCGCAGAAAATAATTACGAATTCGAAAACGGCTGTTATTAATTCACTCGATTTGAACACTCGATGGAACGACTAACCGCGAAAGACAGAAGACAATCGAGAGTCGCGCAACATCTGATCGTGAAGACGAAACTTGAAGATAAACTGTTCAACGTGTCAACTATCCGTGCGTCGAATGAAATTAAATTCCCGAAAAGGAATTGTACGTAGTTTCCATTGGAGTTATCTTAGATGCTTGAGCGTGATCGTGTTACAATCGTGTAAATCGCCTAAAATTCAGAAAACCTAAAGTTCCACGGTATATATACGACACGGTGATAACTGAATAAAGTCATCCCCGATAACAAGCGTTATCCGAAATAAGTTAAAAATGGGGAGCGAAGGAAGACGAGACAGCAGGCAATTAGTAAAAGGAAGAGGGAGCGAGAGGGGGACGTTTCGATGCAAGCATGGTCGAGGCTCAAGGGGAACGGTCCTTGAGACTTGAAAATCGATTCACCAAACAAATGACTCAGTTACGCGCTACACATTCCAGCAGCCGTTGATCTCTCACAATCAGTTTTCTTTCTCGACGTTGCTGCCCTTTCAAGAGCGAGGCTCCGCCATTTTAATGACCCTGCTGGCACACAGAGCCGAGAGCGCGAACGGAGTCGGGCAAACAGCCGGAGACGGGAAAATAAAGGATCGAGGCGAAAGGAGACCGTGAACGTGGCAAAAGAAAGGTCTGTTATTATACCGGCGTGGACACAGAAAATTGCCGGATGATCAAAAAGAGGAAAAGGGACGAAAAAAGGGGGAGGGGGGTGGAAAGAAAGAGCGAGAGCGAAGAATAGAGCGACGCGGACGAGGTCGAAAGCAACCACGCGAGAAGGCGTGGTAGGGTGTGGTTGAATTTGTCAGGAGGGAGGGTTGCTTTCGCTTGGATTTATATTTCATAAATTACTTCGCGGACCTCTTGCGTGGCCAATGTCCGCAGCAAAAATACCATTAGAAATCTTAATGAGTCCGTTAGTGGGTATTTATGTCTAATATCTGTGTTTAGCGCGTTTAGTTTATCGCGCGGGACAGACGTAATTTGCACCTTCGCTTCGTTACTCCGCATACGTTAGATCTCTGTTAGATTCTCTGTAGGATATCGCGGCGATAATGAAACGACAGCTTTCGAGGCAACGTCGAAATGTCGTGAAATATTGCAGCCGCGATATATATTCACGCGTTTCTAAATTCCTCGTTCGTAATCTTCCCGTGTTACATAACGAGCATACTCCAAAATCGTGGCTCTCGTTAAATATTTTCTCACGTTCGCCGGAACTTGTTGAAATCCTCCGCATACTTAGTACTCCACGTAACGATTCGAAGACACTTGGTCGCAAACTACGTTATTACAAGCAACGGTCTCTGACGGATGTTGCAGTGAAATTTCGCGTTGGAAAGGAACGAAAGTCGGACACGAATGCCTCCGATATCCATGGCGTTCGTTCGTTCGTTGGTTCGTGCGTCAACGCGCGGCTATAAGTCGCGACAACCGGTATCGGTGGCAGGGTCTCGGGCAGAAGGAACGTTTAGGCGGAGTAAAAGGGCCGCTGATTAGCTTATCTGGAGATACGGGCAAAGCTGATTGGTAAGGGCAGCTTATCAGCCAGCCACTTAATCGCCTCGCGCCGGTCGGTTCGACTGATCCTGCCGAGTTGTGAATCCGATTAGCCGGAGTACTACGCAACGTTTTACATCCGACTTCTCTCGGAGAAGTTCACTCTCGGCACGCACGAGTCGGAGTCGGCGGCTCCGACTTTCGAATCATGCTCGGCGAGCTCGGGTTTCCTTTAAGAAGCAGGCATTTAATTTAAATCTGTAACGCGTACTGGCGCTTCCAGCGACCTTATATGGAAACGATTTATCAGTGGCGTAAGTAGAATTCTTTTATTCGCCGCGAGGGATCTCCCACCCGCCATCAGATAACCAAACATCGTCAAACGACTCGGGTTTCCCGTTCCCGGATGATCACCGCGTTTCGCGTTGCATCAGATTTCATCGGGGCCGCGAGAGTTTCGTCGACCGTCGTTTGATCAAAAAATTTACAACAGCCGAAACTACGCGTACTCGAGAATCGATAAATCCTCCAAAACGAACGCCAAGACTATCTTTGATCGGCCAATCGAGAAACGTCCGCGTGATATTTCGGTGGTAGTGATGGAAGCGGAAGGGGAGGGGAGGGGGGTAGGAGGAAATTCGAGGCTCGAGTTTGTGGCTGAATCAAGATTACGCCACTGCCTATTGTAGGTATATAGAGGATCTTGGCGAAGCGGAATGGACCCTCCTCTCGGGTCTCTGGATTCGCCTTTTCGTCGTCCGCGCAGCTCTCAGACGACAAAGAGAAAGGCCGTGGAAACGTCACATCTTGATTGTACGAGATGAAAACCGCCGCTTTTTTTTATACTCTGGCGAGAGGAATTTTAATTTTCTCGAGAAAACAAAAACTGGTTCTTCCAGCTATAGGAACCGCCGAAAGAGAGACAAGACCAACCGAGAAAGAGAGAGAGAGAGAGAGAGAGAAACAGGCGAGGGAGAGAGTTGGGCGCAACCACGGCATTCCACCCACTCGAAAGTTTGACCGAGGAAGAGTCTCAAACGCGTCTATGACATTCCACCCACTGTTTGGTTTGTTCCCGATGAGAAGAGAGAAAAGGAACGACACGTGTCATAGGCAAACACGGGCGAAGGAAGATGGAGGAAGTGGTTTGCTGAGAGCTGTTTGTCGAGAGGTTCCGATGATCGATCGATTCGTGCGGATCGCGATGATTTCTAGTCACGTTCTATAATTTGTATAATAAATGTAAAATATGCCGGCTCGGCTCCACCCTGACACCCGTTGAAAAACTTAACGAGTGCCGGTGAAACGAGTGAATTTTCGACGGCGGCTTGATTTATTATTATTCAACGAAATCCGTTGTATACGGCCGCCGCGGATGTATAACTCCCTTTTCCCGCATAATTCGACTTCGGGGCCCATCCCCGGCGACTCTTTGCCCCGCATAATGAACGTGTAATTACGAAATAATTACGATGTTGCAAAAGGAACGGCGAGTCATGTCCCGAGGTAAACATCCAGGTGAAAAAACAACATCTCGCTGCCGACGAGTTCTTTTTTCGCCGTTTTATCTTCATCAGACGCCGTTTTCGTCGGCGAAGTGCTCCGAGAGCACTCTCCCGGCCGTAGTCTCCAATCGGAGTCCCCGGCTCTGTCCTCGTGTCTCCACGAGTGGCCAACACGGTAAGCAGGACTGCGCGCCTTGTCGCGGCGTGATGAATCGCCAATTACCATACGACCCGTCACTCACGCGTTCCTTTTTCCATCCACCTTTTCGACCGCTTCCCACCCAGCGTCTTTAACGCAACCTTGGTGACGCCAATCACGCTCGACTGCGCCATACACCGTGTAATATCTTCGTCTATTCTTTGAAAAATACGGCGGCGATTCATCACGCGCGCCAACTTCCAATCATCCGCGGCTCCGTTTCCTTCGCCGTAGTTATTGTCACGTCTCGTGAAATGAGGAAATTTTATCCAAAATTGGACGAACTCGTGCCGATTAGATCTTCCCGCGAAAAAGAAAATGGCTAACTAACGGAGAGAATCGTTGAACCGCGAACCTCGTGAAAGATAGTAAATCGAGAAATGGATTAGAACGAGAAAATACAATCTCACAACGCGAGGAAGAAAAAAGATACCGCGAAGATGTTAACGAATGCAAGCCACGTATCTCTCGCCGGATTCGATCACGTGTCATAATGAAAGGGTTCGACGGTCGAGTACCATACGCGATTCGTCATTAATTGGTGGCAAGTCACGTACGAAGGTACCAAATACTAGGACCAGTGGAAGCAATTTCAAGGGGGCACCGCGAAATTCTCCGAGTTGATATTCCTTTTTTTTCTCCACTGCTCGTTGTTGCGCCGTTTTTGCCCCGATCGCCGAGACAAGCGAGACGAGCGGTGCCTCTCGGTATACGCGCACGCTCGTATGCGCACGGGGACCTGTAATTGAAAGCTGTTACGCCTGGTATTTTATGGCTTTGTCCTCGAGGCATGCAAAACTCGATTTTTAAGGTCCTACGACGCGGGCCCGGGCCGCCTTAAGTAATGGGGCACGGAAATGCGCGCCTCCTAATTAAATCCGACTAAATTCATCAAAATCGTCGTTAAAGCCGCCGTTGGTCACCAACCCTCCGGCGGTAGTCCAAGCAGCGATCGTTGAATCGTTAACGATCCTTGCCGCAAAAACGAGATTCCGATCTGTCTAATTGCCGCTCCGCGGTGTGTCCGAAACCCTCAGCGGGAATTCCGATCGGAATCGTGCCGCGATAGGGAAGGTCGTACGACCCCGAGCTCGTAAATAAACCGACCGATCGGTTCCTGGAGATCGCGAGGCGAACAAAAAGGACTGACTGGATCCGCGAGCAACAGCAACGAACGTTCAATCGTAACTCACGACGTATTTTTCCGTGATCGTTGCCCGCTCCTCCTTCGATCGACGCGAAGGAATCGTTCCCAACGGGATTTCAAATTGCCTCTGCCGAACGAGAGGCACACTGCAGCGAGAACACGCCACCATGTAGAAACTGCTCGCGATAAGTCGTCCTGATGGATCGCATACCTAGATCGCGAAAAAATACGAGTAGACGGGAAGTCTGGTAGGAACTAAACAATGGGATAACGATAGTCAAAAAGAAGAGACTCGGGAGGGATCCGAGTAATCGATATCGGTCGGAAGGCACGAATTCTTACTGCCGTTGGATCGTGCGGCACGAGGTGAGACAGTAATATCGATAACAATTGTTGGATGACCAACCCGGGCAATATTGAATCTATGCAAATGTTGGATTCCGTGTAGTGGAGTCAACACGCTTATAATTTTGAAGAGTTTATTCCTTGTTCGTAGTCGTGTATGATGTAGGATGATATAGAATGATATAGAATGTTTTATGCTAAGTTCAGCTATGCTGTTCTGTAGTATTCTGTAGTATTCTAGTCTGTCTCCCTCTATATTCTATTCTAAAACATGTCCTTATATATATTTAATTATCATCAAGTGGAAGGGGAAAGAGCATAGATGACCAAGTACTGGATCTTGCCCTTATGACTATGCATAGATCCAATATTGTCTGGGTTGGTCATCCAACACAAATACTGACAACGAGCTAGCAACAGTCCACATGAAAGTGGACTGTGAATAGTTAGTCATAAAGGCAAGATCCAATAGTTGGTCATCTATGCTCCTTCCCCTTCCACTTGACGATAATAACCAAATATATATAAGGACACGTTTTAGAGACATTCGACAGCATAGCGCAGAATACCATAGCATAACATAGTATAGCTTAGCATAAGACATTCTAAATCATTCTACATCATATTCAACAGTATTGAACATTCTATATCATTCTACATCATCCTATATCATACACGGCCACGATTTTACCAAGCAATAAATTCCTCGAAATTGTAAGCGTGTTGACTCCATTACACGGAATCCAACACGACAATAACAATAATAATAGGAACAACGTGTTCATGAACAGCTAGGGAGTGAGTGAGGAGGTTCAGGCGCCTTGACCTTCGGGGAATCGCCAGGTATCGGCGCGCGTAATCATCGATCTTGAACGGAACGAACGGCTGAATCGGTAGCCTGCGCGGGTGGGAAGATGAGTGGAAAAACGAGAAAGATCTTTCGCGTGTCGCGGCGAGAGGCAGCGTTGTGAAAGGCGGTGCGACTTTGGCTTGAAATAAAACACAGGCGAGCTGTGGCAGCTCGGAGCAGAGGAGAGGACGTCCGAGCCGAGAAAAAGAATAGTAGCGAGAGAGTGGCGGCAAGCGGTTACGTTGAGAGACTAATTGACGCCGGGTTCGGAGAAAGAAGAGGAATCCGTGTTGGTGCAACCCCGCTAAATACCGTGACACGCGCGCAAATTAATAGGTGGACGCTGCGCAAGCGAGCAGGGGGAAACGAGTAAATTGAAATTTCTACGGCTGTGTTGCAGCGTGGCACGCCAAGCGAAACCAAGCTAGTAATTCGATCAAATTTTTGTTTGCACGATACGTACGAATTGATGGAATGATCGTAGAGATCGGAGATGATACACACACAGGGTGTATCAACGTTCGAATTTCAAAAAATTTTATTTCGAGATCCGGCAACATGAAAGGAGCTCCTTCAACTGATTCACGACTGGCGAATCGCAGGAAGTAACGAATTAAGCTACGATAATTCTACGAAGCTTTATAAGGAGCCTGCACGAAGCTTATCGTAGAAACGCACACGTAACGCTCGCAGCAGTGTCTCAAGAGCTTTTTTTTTCACCCGGGAGACTGGCGCCTGACCGTTTCCGAGAGCAACGTGTGAACAGCCAGCCCGTGAGAAAGTCTAGAAATATCTGCGGCGTCAAATGAAATCTTTTAATTAGGAGCAACTCGAGGGTGGATGATCGCCATGCGTGCCTCCGCAGCTCTGAATAAATGAGTTACCCTTCGTCCTTCTGGGGCCCGGGCAAATTGGTAGAGATCGGGTCTATGGCCCGAGGGAATTCGTCGATCCTGAAGCTGAGTTTGCCTCCTCGTGGGCCATACAACAGGAAACGATGCGTATCTTGTCGATTTATTGCGTCGTATTGAGTTCTGTGTCGAAACGAAAGTTCTTCGAAAAGAAAAAAAAGAAAGGAAAACGCCACGGCGTGTGTCTCGTTTTTCACCGTCGTAAATAACTCGTTGACTCGAGACTAAGCGACAGCTCCAAACGTGGCTGACGGAAATTCAAACTTACTCCAAATTTATTCGTGTCCGCAATTGGGAATTCGGCTCGCGCGCCACGTTCTTTTCTCGGATCAGTTTGTTCTTCGACGGCGCCTCGATCTCGCCACCATCGTTAAAAGCCTTTATCGCTCGGTTAGGTGAAGGGAGGACGGTGACACCCGCCGTCGTATCCAGAAGCCCCGTGACTCCTCGTCGTTCTTTTTTATTTCACGCGACGACGGAAAGCGAGAATCGACCTCTGGTCTGAACTGGTGTGCGGCGTGGCTGAGAAAATAATCGTGGAAAAAATGGCTTGGATAGAACGATGGCCGTCCGGTGTAACGGCGTTCAGCGTAATAAGCGACAGTTTCTTCGGTTAAACGAGGTGCACGGAAGAGAGCGAGAAAAAGGATACTCTGGCGCGGCGGATTCTTATGCAAATTGGCCGTATAAAGACGTCCGTTCGGGCATCTTTAAATATTGTTTCCCGAACGGAATTACCCTAATTTTGTCCCGATACGAGCGTCTACTTCTTCTTTCCTTTCTTCAATTTCGTAAGAACGCGGCAACCGTCCCGGTATTAAGTTACCCGAATGGACGAAGCTGGCCGAACGGAGCGAGCCTGCGACTAATTTTTCAACGGGCTCGCCTTACAAAGCGTGCATAATACGCGCCCTCGGTGCACGCTCTGTGGCTCTGGCAATCAACCGCCTACCTCGGCCACGAGCAACAGTAACCAACACTGGTAAATCGTACCGAGCCAACGATCCAACGACTAATCCCTTGGAATCAGCCTCTGTGCACATGATACGGCGCTCCTCTCTATTTCTTCACTGCTCCGTGCACCGCTCGTGACAGACGCATTAAACCGCGCATTACACGACGCAATCTGCTTAAGAAATTATTAGAGAAATTTGAAAGGATCATTAAAGGATTCATCGTTGTTACCGCCGCGTCGCTTTCACGCATCGACACCCGCGATACACGTTGATCGACGTGTAGTACATTTTCTCCCGCGCCGCAAAAATCGTACGTATATTGTTCGTAAACCGATAATATATAATAACAATTACAATTAATATAGCTATATTAATTATTACGCACGAGCTGTTACAAAGGCGAAATTTGGCTTTCGCGAGAGATTGATTCATCTTCAAATTGATAAATGCATCGTTTTGTATTTTAATTAAAACGACTGCTACGATACTTTATGACTCCCGGCTCGAAAACGTAACACATTAACGTAGACGCAAAGTAACATCGCACGCGTACAATTTATGATACATTTTACGAGAATATTAAACAGCAAATTGCATTGCAGGTTTAAATGAAAATATAAAAATCTCTGCCAAATTGATTGAACGAGCTGAAATGAAACGAGGCGAAACACGTTGGGACGTTCGCAAGTGACTCACCGCGCAGGAACGATTTGAAAATTTCTATCGACCGTCGACGGAAAAAATGATAACGTGCAGAAAATGGAGCGCCTCTGCTATGCAATCTCTCGAGATCGAGAGATCCAATCAGGAGTAAATACAAATCACAATATTTATACGTGGAAAGATAGCCGACCACGTATTTCTTCCTGGTGAAAGTAATACATTCCCTGTCGCGGGTGATTGTTCGATTATCGGATTAGCAACGGATCGTGGATTTTTACGTTCGAGCACGGCGGTCTTTGATCTCGATCGCATGCACAGGCATGTACCACCGAACGACAAATGACAACGCGTTGTTAAAAGCCGCGCTGTTATAAATTGCAATTACCGATCTACGCGGATCGCGCAACACCGTCATCGCTCCGATACACTTTCTCTCGCGTCGTCGCGCCTGTCAAAAGGGATTGAACCGCGCGCACGCATCTTTGCAGCCTCTAACCATCGTCGGCCGGATTACCGAGAGAGAGAGAGAGAGAGAGAGAGAGAGAGAGAGATGCAAACGGGTCGATTGGTATTAAAATTTATCGATCGCGTTAGGGGTAATTCAACGGAGAACCGTGTCACGCGGATGGACATTTAACGCGTGTACACGAGCTGCGTGAAACCCAAGTCCCGCTTGAGTTACAGGATAAATGATATATCCAGTATATCTTGCTGCCTGGCGAGATATTTTCGATCGGTGGCCTGCCATTACCGCGATTGAGATTCTTACATATTTTCGTTACGTTCGAACGAGCGACGAACGTATGCATATCGTGCGTATATTGGCTACTGACCGAAAACTTGAATGCAGTGTTAATTTTTAATGTCGATAATGATCCCCGTGCCTGGGATATCCCAACGAATCGTAGAACGCGTCGTGTAAACGAAAGTGTAAAGTGTCAAAATGAAATATCAAAGTGAAGCGACTTGATGGGACCTAATGCATTAATATGAAATACGATCGCGTAATTATGTGTTTCACCGGTGTGTATACCGGCATCTATTTCGTATCAGGCAGAGACTATATGTCATAATCCACAACGCAGCAATTTCACGGTGCGTTTGCAAGGTAACAGCTTGACGGAACGCGGCCACGGAAGCAGACACACTCGATCAACTCATCTCGCTTCCGTCCTCGATATCGATCGAGGGAATCATCATCAGCGCGGCGTACCCGGCCATTTTGTACGCACACGGCGGCGGCGGCGGAGGTGCGTGGGCGCACCAGATAATTACCGTTTCGAAATCGTATAGGTACGAACGGACATTGATAGAGCCACGGCGTCTTAACAATAGTCACAAACCCGATTCACGATTCATTCGTCGACTCTCTTCTTCAATCGCGCGTACGACGAAGATGAAAAAACCATTATTCTCCTTCACTCTCCCATATAAGGATGACCGTGCACGAAACTACGGACGCGTCCTCCGCCTAATATTATCTTTATTCAGCGGTAGCCACAGGGACTCCGAACTTTTCTTCGATTCAAACGAGGGACTACGAATTGCCGCGCTTCTTCTCTCCTTTCGGCTCGATCAAAATCGTTTCGCCACCTTTATAATTGCGTAACGAGTAACACGTGTAACGGCTGAATAGGAGAGAATACTAATTTGTCGGCGTGTCGTTCACCACCAGAGAGGAGGAATCATCTTCGAACCCAATCGTTCACATTTTACACAGGCCTAACCAAACAATCTCCTCGGCTGATAATAATTTTTAAGCGAGCACATCCGCGCTTTCTAAATTTCTATGCAACGCTACAACTTTCTACAACCATTGTCGATGCCCCTGCAAAACTGCGCGAAACACTCGACGCTGTGAATAACAAATTCTACCGCGGTTCGGTTTCGCAGAGAACACGCGTAGAGAACACGCTTCGCTTTCGTTTCGCGTAACGAGGACGTTGCATGTCCCTGGTGCGTATTTCAGCCGAGCGCCGCGGCGCAACGTGGAAAATATCCGCGACGTGGGAGATGCAGCAACCCCGGTGAATCACGCGCGAGGGTAGCTGGAGGAAAAATCCTCGAAATCTGGCACACCTGGGCACACCAGGCGTTATACAGATAGGGCGTGTACGATGTTGGCGCAGCTTGGCAAAATGCGTAGGTCGTCCGCGTATTATGCTGATCCCCTGAGTGACTCGATACACACCGTGGTCTGAACTCGCGGTTGAATCGACTTTCAGTCGGTGTGGCGTGCGCGCGAGCGGTCGACCGAGTCCACGCAGAAATACCGTAACCAGTCGCATTGAAAACGCACACGCGTCAAGTGACGCGGCCGTACGTGCCGGCGTACTTGCATAGGTAAGTACGTGGGCGATTGCTATAGAGCAGCAGGAGGACCAGGTGTCGCAGGTAGCCAGCGGTTGCCATATTCCGCGCGCGAGTGCCTGGTACGCGAAAAATCCCACCGTGAACGCGGTTTCGTTCTCACGGCTCGAATCTGTTCCGGGGAAAGTGAATCGCGCGGACGCCGTGTCGAAATCCGCGATCGGGTTTTTTTATCGGTTACGTTCGATGAGACGCCACTCTGTTTTAATCGAGTCTAGACGCCGTTGAAAGACACAACACTCGTCCAGTCACATACATTAGAAGCTCGACGTGTGTATGGCGAGTCGCTCGGAGATATAAATGATATTTATTTTTTTCCAACTGGCATCGTAAAAGTTTCAATGATACCCGCTGAAACGTAAGAATGACGCAAGCAAGGGAACGTAACGTCGACGATAATTCTTCCAGGAGAAGATGAAGATAGCGCGGAGAGAGAAACAGGAAACGATAGGGGCAATATTGGCAACTGCAATGACAGATAAGAGAAACTTCGGGGAACTTGGCGAATGTGGAAATACTGTACTAAAGTTGTTGTTCGATCGAGGCAAGACGGTTCTTGGTACGAAGGCACGCTGCCGGGGATAGATCGTCGGATGAACATCTTTCTCCCGATCTGCGAGCATTAAATTAACTATCTTAATGCTCGGGCGTTTTGTCAATGATACGAACAGTGATATCTTCCGAGAAACGCCAATTAAACGTTATTTAAATTTATCTTCCCAGAAGGTGTTACTCGTTGCACGTCACCGAGGAGTCGCAGACATCTTTGCCACGAGTCACACCCTTTCAGAAACGCAACGACACTGTGATTAGCAAAGGCGCCAGATTGACGCGGCCAGCGAGAAAAACGTTCGAGTTCGGAGGGGAGACACGCGCGGAAAGGAACAGCCGTGTTAATCAATCCTGCTCGCTGCTCGACGTTCCGCGGTCGAGTGGCGATTTTCCTAGGCGGCTCGCACCCTTTCATTATTTCCACCGAACGCTTCCGTATCAGTTGACTGACGTTCAGTCGCGAACTCCGAGCGATTTGAATTTCAGCCCGCGGCGCGTTCTCGAGAAAACTTCTCCTAATTACACGCGACACCTTTCGGAGAAACATCGACGACATTTTACGACCGGTGTGGTACGGTGTGCACGGACGCGCGATCGACTTGCAAATCGACGTGAACGAAGAAACGAGAAAGAGAGACGAATCGACAGAGAGAGAAGGACGATATCCTTGTCGGTAGGCGGTATTGTAAGTTATCGAGGCTGGACGATTATCTCTCGGGCACTTCACGGCCCCCGGGAACGACGGCCACTTTTATTCGTCAAAGTCCTCGGGATACCATCGTCGTTGACATCGTCGAGTCTCCCGCCTGTAAGCCGATCTTCGAAAAAGAGTAAAACCGCCGTCGCCTCGGCGGCACCGCGTTTAACCCCTTCTTATTAAATAAATCATCCGAACCCTTACGCCGGCCAGCCAATATCTCAGAGTCTCATCTTATAATTCCTACATTAATTTCTCTAATAGTCACGGACACCGCTTTGTCTTTCGTGGCGCGACACTCGAAACCGACATCATCCTGCCAACGCTATCGATAAACTTTAAACGGAGCTACGAACGTCGTAAATTGTCGATAAAGGAAAGAGAAGGCGATCGAGTTCCGTAATGGTTTAATAATAGAACGGTGAATTATTTTTCCGGATGGTTCGCGACAACTACGCAGAATCGAGACGTCGTCCGGCGGTCCTTGAGCGCGGCGATGCTCGTCGCTCAAACGACGCGGATGCCCTTCGCTCGTCGAACAATCTCAAACAGAAACGGTCGGCCGGATACGAATTCTCTCGCGGACGTGAAAACGCGTACGAACGGTACCGTTGCGCTACCTCGCGAAAGTCTGCAGTCACGAGGCGCGAACAAGTTTTCATTTTTGCAAAAATTGCAAAAGAGCCGTAAAATTGCTTCTTTCGAGCGTGAGGTTGCCGTTATTTAAATAGACACGCACATCGACGTATACACTTGCGCGCATACCTCGCGAGCGTTTCCCGTGACAGCAGCATCGTCGCGACTTATCCAATTAACTCGAGAAGCGAAAGTTACGCAACGGGCTTGGCTTTTCGAAAGCGCGAGGCGACTGGAGAACACACTCACCTCTGACAGCGGCGTTGAGTCTGTCCAAATTCGCGAGTGTGAGGGGCACCGGGCCAAAGTGCATCACGATCCTGTCCACGTGTCCGCGGTGTTCGTCGATCGCTGGATCGCGACGCGCCATGAAGATGCCCGTGTAACTGCGACGCACGTAGTGGCCGCACGTGTCGTTCAACGTGAGGTCCAGGGTGGCGTTCAGCACACCCTTGATCGCTCTCTTAACGCGCACGTGCAACTGCCCGTTCCTCATGTCCTTGATCTTCCCCGTGAATATGTAATCCGCCTGACGAACCTTGCTCATGAAAGTCGTGTCGTTTCGGATGGCCGCGGTTAAATTCGCGCGACAGTCGAGAAGTTCCTTGGTGGACGAGACGACCAAAGGCAGCATCACGCTGGCCCATATCACCAGAAAACCGAGTTTCAAGTTGACATCCATCTTTTTCTCTTTTTTTTTCTTTTTTCTTTCTCTCTTTTCACCGTTTCTTCACACCTTCTCGGGTATCACTTCATCACACTCCGCGTACGTACATTCGCACGATATCCCGTCAATGTAATAGATTGTTCGTAATTATTCGCGCACCATCGCACTCTTTAAATTCATGCTTCAATTAACGGTGGCTCGGCCGATTATTCCGATCGATCGTACGTTGAAATTGTGGCTCGAGCGTGCGGAGTAATCAGCGCCGAGGATCTACGAACGAGAATGATGGATGACGCGTTGGAAAGTGTCCCCGCGACACTCGAGAAACTGAAACTATCACCGGAAACGGTGGAACGAAGCAAACAACGATCGAAAGAGGATTTCACTGCTCCGATCCTCGCCTCGGTTTGATTAGTTCCTTGGCTGTCGATCGGGACATCGTTTCTCGAAAGATACCCGGCCACTCGAGTTGAGCCCTCTAAATGGAAACGAGTCCGATCTTATACGAGGCGTGTGATCTTGAGCAACAGGTTGGCGCCGTGTGTCGACCCACGCTCGCCGATTTCCAATCCGCGTGACTCGTTTCCCGTTCTGCCAAGTGGCAAGTGCGAAACTTCTGCGCGATTCGATCACGTGATCGATAAACTGTCGATTCGGCAGCTGGCTGCCTCGTAGCCACCACGTTTTATCGCCTGCTGGATAGCACTGTGAGACGATTCCGCCCGATATTGTTACGATCTTCGACGATTTTACCCGTCCTACCGGAAAGCGCAGTAACGCGCGATTTGTGTCCAACGACGCACGATTCCTCCGTCCACTCGAACTCTGTAAAATTTAATACGGTCAACTCGATGATGGATCAGTCAGGTAGGAAAAGCTGCGAGAAGAAAGGAAGAAAAATATTTCGCGCAAACGATCGATCGACTTTCACTCAAACTGTATTTTCTCGCCCCCGACTGAAAATTTTTCAGCAAGAGGAAGAGGACCGAACGAACGCACTCCGTTACACTCGCGAGACACTAGAAAACTGGACGTACATTTACGTAAGCAGTTCACTAAATGACAACCTGATCACTGATCACTGACCAAATCGTTCGATTGGCCCATCGAAAATTGTCAAATTCGACGACGCGTCGAACGCGCAGTCGGGACGAAGAACGGAAGAAAAAAAAAAAAAGAAAAGAAAAGAAAAGAAAAGAAGCCGCTGTCGACTCGATTCGTATCGGTATTGGACCGACGGCTGAACCTTCGGCTGACAGATGCGACGAGCAAAAGCACTGTCAACGGCGAGAAGTTAGCGGCGCGCTCGACATTCGGGCTACCACGACGACTATCCGCGATCCTGCGCGAGAGTGAGAGAGCAGTGGTTGAGGTGGTGGTTGGTCGCGTGGAGGCACGCGCTGAACTGAGGAGGGCTAAGTGTGGATGCTGCAACTACAACGTGTAGGCGTAAGTCGCCTTAGACCAAGGGACCAAGAGGGAGAGAGAAATGACCGGCCGAGTGTGTGCACACGTCGCTACACACACACACGCGCGCGTGCCAAACACAGGCTCCCGCCTCTTTCCGTGCACGCTCGTGTGTTCGTGCGAGGCTCGCGAGAAAAACGGAGGGGAGAGTCAGCCGGAGAGACGGGGAGAGAGAAAGAGGGAGAGAGAGAGAGAGAGAGAGAGAGGAGAGAAATCTTACCAAGACGAGAGTACGTTTCTTTCTCCGTGTCTGCCACGTGAGCATCCAAAGATGCGTGCTGTATGTGGGTGCTATTGACACACTTGCACCTACACCGACGCGGGATTTTCACATGCGTGTAAAGAACGTGGAAAATGGATCGGTGGTGTTTCGCGTGAAATGGTGGAAACGGGCGGAAAAGGGCTGGTACATAGATCAACGTCGAGAGCGTTCGACACGTTCCTTCGTGTTCGCCTGTGTTATCCGAGAGGAACGTTAGGCCAACCCTTGAATCGGTTGCGTGCGAGACACCGTTTCAACAGCTTAAACGCCCGTGATTTCGACAAGGTGGGTGACGACTGGGCGGGAAAAAGAAATCGGTCGGTCTGATCTATATCGACTCTAACGAGCTACAATCTCGAGCGGTTTGTAATTGATGGCTATCGATAATACCGAATGGCATCGGTGCGATGACCGCTCGTTCGATGGTTGGTCGGCCGCATCACCCACGAAACGGTGGGAATTCTTCTTAACGAGTCTGTCGAAGCAGCTAATGGATCGACTCTCGAACGCGACAACGTGCAAGGGAAACGGCGCGTTCCTGCTCGTTTATTTATGATAATAGTTTCCTTTCCGCGGAGCACAACGAAGCAAAGACTGATCTACGGTGTCGTCAGTTATGGTACATCATAATTTCCGCGGATATTTATACGCTCGCGTACATGTTATGCAGCACCGCGGCTTGGGCGTGGACGGAATGGAGATTCTTGTCTCTTCGCTCGGCCAACCAGATATGGTCTCGAGTTTCGAACTGTTCGCGGAGAACGATCCTCCAAGTAGATACTAGAACTGTTCGTTTCGACGACGAAAAACCGGCCAGCACGCTGCCCACGCGTTCTCCTATATCCATATCGCGACACCGCCCTGGCATTGGTTTTTCCAATCGAGCAATTTCACCGACGCGGCCAGCCCCGCTTTCCACGGTTTCGTTCATTAGATCGAACTAACGCGAGATATCAGGAGATACGAGCACTTGGAGATAGTTTGGTCAAAAATCCAAAAATAACGTCGAGACACGCGGTGCCCCGCGAGCAGTTACCGCGATACGATAATGAAACAGAGATTCGTATCTGGTCGACGTTCGCCCACGTGGACGCGGAGGAATGCAGGCCCAACTAGTTGCATTGTTGCAGAAATATGCATCGATAGTAATAGGCAGACCGGTGACGTTAATGAATGCCTTATGAGAGTGAGATCCGTGGTGTATCGCCGCCGATTAAGCGAGATTTCTCGCCCGGCTAAACGGTCCAGATCCACGCGATCGTTTTCGAAAGGAAACAGCTCTGGAAACGCTTCTATGGGGACATTAACTCCCCCCGGGTACGCGGCGTGGCGCGATCACCGACGAGCAAAGCGAATCGGCCCGATGCCCACGCTCGCGCGACATATCACCGGCGATCGGTTCGGGCTCGAGCGTCCTTGTCCGTATGTCCTTACCGCGGATACCTTCGAATCCTATCCCCGAGGGTGTGGTGTCGACGTTACGCCTCGGATTGTCCCGTATCTCCCATCTGAATTGTCAGTTGTCCGAGAGACCGGTAATATCCTGCGAAGTGCTAACGTCGCAATTTCCAACTGGAATATATCACATTGTTCGTTACAGTTATGGTATTCAGTTGTAAAATCCACGCGATGCTTTCCACGGCTCAGCGCCCGTTTGGCAATTTTTAGATCGGTATCGAACGCATCGTCGACGCATCGTCGTGTCCTCGCCAGCCAAAGGTACAATCTACTTATCTCTTACGTTGGCGTTCGACTCCGATGGATAAAGACATCCAGGTTCGCTCAATATCCCGTAAAACGTACGGAATAAGCGGAGAGGGGCGATTAATTGTAAAATTTCGTTGCTTGTATCCCGGACAGCGTTAAATACGTCCGTGTTAACCGTTAAACGAGTCGCCCTTCCGAAGGAAGGACCTGTGTGTTTGTGTACACAGACAGTGTTACACGGGAGGCTGCACAGTAGACAAATCGTCGGTCGATGGAGGTAAAATATGGCGATGGAGAGACGAGACAAGCTACCGGGGCCGACTGATCCGCCAGCTAACGAATGGATCGATTTGCGTGGCTCGTTAACAATACACGTAAGGAAGGCTAATGTGCCACTTTGTTTCGGGCGACCTCGCCGCGATGAGACTGTTGCGGACAGTTGAGTAAAACGAGCAAGAATAAAAAGAGCAAATCTCTCTCGCAGCTTCGTCTATCTCTCGAGGCACTCCACAACCGTTCCGATCCAACTTCGTCCTTGTCGGCCAGGTACCCGACCCCTTTGCTCGATTATTCCTGTCCCATCGAGACGCTAAGTACGTGTACCCTTGATTAAACTAAGCTTATAAGCTCTCCTCTGCTCTTACAAGGAGCAGGTAGCGTCGAAACTTATCGCATCGAGCGAATTTGTCTCACCGTCGCATCGCGCTGTTCGCGGAACGACGGGACCCAACTTATTCGCATCCAGTTTATTCACGCTTCGAGTCGCGACCGGCGTAGTTCGACGCGCACAATTTACTTGCCGAACCGGTGAATATACATATCTCGTCGCAGAGGCAAGTCGTAGATCGGCCGGGAAACCGAGCCGATGACGGTACGATGGCGATGAGTTATGACAACCGTCGCCTCTGGCTTCTCCGCGAACCACAATCTCGAACCACCCTCGTCCGCCGCCTTGTTCCACCGACAACTTATGAATGCTCGCGTGCGTCTTCGCTGTAATGCCGATGTCGTTAGCCCTTTGTACGTTTGTCGAGACGTTCAACGTTGAGTAATATCGCGTTGCGCGACGATGGCGGTGCGTGCCGTTTGAAATCGAAACGATCGGGATTTGCAGAGATAGAAAAAAAGACACAATCGAGTACGAATCGACATTATACTCTGAACGACACTGTTCGTTAGCCAGTGCAACGTCTCGAGCAATCCAGACCGTGAACTAGTTGAACTAATCGGATAATTCGCCACCTGGAAGAAACTCCCACGACATTGACCCGAACATCGAGCGTGTTCGAGGTGGATGATCGATGGGCCGTGGCGGCGGCGGCGGGTGCCGTGGTCCAGCGTGGCGCGCAGAATCCCATATAAAGGCCGGGCACAGGTAGAACGCGGGAGCTGTGGCGAGCGGAACGCAAACGCGCGAAACACGCGACCACGCACGCACACGGTCGTACGCGACATTGTAGCCACGGGGATACCTGTGGCGGAACGAAGAAGGCATACGCGAGGCATACTGGGCCGTGGCACGAGCACGACCATTAAACACACGCGCAACCAACCGTGCGTCCTGGTGTGCGCGTACTTAGCATAAGTCTCGCACCCGAGGCACTCTCTCATCGTATTTCATGCCGGATACGTTTATACGCGCGCCGTGTGCCGAAGACCGCCTCACGTTCTGCTCCCTTCGACGATTCTGTCTCCTATTTCATCCTCGTCATTTTCATTTTCACCGTTCCAGGTAAGCAACGAAACACCGCCCAGCCTGAAAGGATACCTGCGGGGATAACGAAGAAATTGCGAAGAAAGACGTGGCTGGCGCGCGTAGCTTGACGTGGCAAAGCAACGTTCGACGGGGCGCGAAGTTCACCGCGCAATCGAGCGGCCGGTCGATTATGATCTCGAGTGTCGGCGAATTATCGCGCGCGACAGCTGTACACGTCGCGCGAATTGCCGATCACTTCTACCTTATTATGGAATTAACGGTCTATTCGCGGCGCGAACGACGTAGTCGAGACCGGTGATTCGCGTGCCATATCCGCGCAGCTGATAGCCATCGTTAGCAACGCCTTTTCAGACTTATGGAGTGCGAACAATGTACGCGAGACCTTGGTTGATTTGTGCGCGTAAAGTTGTGTCGTCCGACCATTTTCTCGATAAATGAATACATTCAGTCGGAGAAAAATGGCCGCAAATAATTTCGGGGGCGTATAAATAAGCGGGGAAATGTTCTATCGACACAGGTTGAAAATTTTTTATCTAACAAATTATACGTATTGGGAAGTGTCTGATGTAAATTTTGCAGACACGGACAGCCAGTTACGAAGATGTAATTTGTATGAAAATCTATACGAAATATATGCTTGTTTTTCAAACTGAATTAACGTAGAACTCGATAAATGAATATACAGCATGAGCTCGGAGAAAAGTGGTACCAAATGATTTCGAGGGCGTGTAAATAAGCGGGGAATGTCCTATCGACACGGGTTGAAAACTCAATTTTCTTCCAACAAATTATATATATATATTGGAAAGTGTCTGACGTAAAATTACAGACACAGAGACCGACGATCAATCACAAAGTCGCAATGCTTGTTTTTCAAACGAAATTAACGTAGCTCTTAAAGAACGACTTCCTGCTTAATCGGCCATGGCCAGTGTATTATTTGCGTCCTACCAGCCAAAATGGCTTATCACGGAACGCAAACGAGCCGAGACGAGTCCGAACGTCGTAATAGCCTAAATTAAGTCCGCGACTCTCGTCGACGCGCTACTTCCAACGTTGTACCGTTATCGAGTGGATAATAACGCACACTCGTGTGTGTCGGCGCGAGGCAGGACTTGGAGTCATAAGCAGAAGGTTTCGTACTTATGCTCCACCGATTCTTACCGACTAGCTTGAACACGAAGCTCGCGCGCCACGAAATTGAGCGGACATAAATCGCATAAATCTGCGCAGAATACCGTGCAAACGAAGCGTGATCGGCCAGGATCGAAGAGTTTCCTAAGTGCATTAGACGCAACACCAACGGTGTTCGCCGATATCATAAATAACTCCAACTCGAATAGGTTACACGGTTGTCGTAAACGGTCAACTTCTCTCCCGTAATGAGTCGTATATTGATCGTAAATCCCGATCGTTCGCTCTGCGATTCAATGTTAATGCGACTCCGCGAGAAATGTCTCGCGGCAACGACTCCTGTCCTCCTCCTGTCGCGTTATCAAACGTCGACGACGGTTGTGTTCAGAATGTCCACGGATCGCAACTGGATCCCCCTCGTTTTACGAGGCAAACGTTGTCCTATAAACAGAGAAGGGAACGAGGGGACCACGTGAATGATCGACCGAAAACCATCACCGAAACCGGAGCTATCTCGCGCTTTAGAATCGACGTCCAGAGCAATTACAGATTTCGACGTGCACCGACGCGAAACCACCAGTTTATCCGCGGTTGGACGTGGTCGTACGGTGGTCAAGGGGCTCTCTCTCTCTTTAATGGCGGCCGTTGGCCGAGGTAGCGGTTGCCGGAGTAATCTTAAACCGAGAAAACAGGCGTGCACGCGCGTACCGGTAGAAATGAAATACGGGTGAGAGACGAAGGCGCAGACTTAATTTAGGTTGTTACGAGGGGACCTTGGCTCTGGTGCTTGGCTCTCGCCAAAATGATGCTGTTCGAACGATAAGTCATTTCGCGGCGATAAGCCACGGCGGTACAACCACCTTACGGTGAACCGTAAACGACCCGGGAAACGTCGGACATGATGGGATGAAACTTTCGAGAAGAAAAATGTACAGGCGTAATTGTGCGGACCTTTATTGCAGCCGATGAGGTACGCGCGATCAGAAATGTAAATACCAGGCCGGGGGAACTTCACTCGACGACGAGCCCGTTGCTGAACGATCGAACGATCGAACGATCTCGCCACGGGATACCTCGAATCTTACTTACCACCGCCTGGAGACCCGGCTCGATTGCGTGTAATTAAGCGGCATTTTTCTCGGTTTTCCAACCACCGTCCATTATGCCGAATGCTCGATGACAAACATCCTTTTCTTCGTGGCAACGGTTTCTGGTTGAAAGCGATAGAATCCCTAGGGGATCTCCGTGGCGAACAAACGACACGTCGAGGAAAGGAAAAATGTGGTCTGGATATCTTAGAGTCCATTCGGCGCGAATCGAGAACTCGTGCTCCTCGCGAACCGACTGATCAAAAAGCGAATGCGACGCCACGAGGAGATTCTGTTCATCGGAACGATTTTACTCGTCAACGGTAGCCGAAAGGCGGGATAGGAGCAAACAAGATGAACAAACGATCGCATCTACGTGTGTTGCTTCATCCGCTTCGTTCTAGATAAGTTACAAATTACAGGAGCGTACATATTCGATCGTCAGACGTATTACTCTATCGAACGTACTTGCTGTTGATTTATTTCGACGAAAGGAAAAGTAAAACGCGTGATCGTTAAACGGACCGGACGTAATTATATATTCAAACAGAGTAAGCGTGTAATTTTCAAAACATATTATACAGCGTGGTTCGCGTTAGCAAAGAATATTTCACGGCAACAAAATTCAAGAACCAAGTGATCGATCGGCCAACGTGTGGCGAGGCGGGGGTGTTACACGTTTCCTGGTGTAAACCAACAATTACGGAGTTCCGGGATAAGTTGAGCCGATAGGTGAAAGGCGAGGAATTCGTCTTTCCTCGAAGGGAGATTCGAAGATGACGAGAGAAGCGTCGGTCGCGAAAGAATCGAAGGAGAAGAAGCGTCGGTGGAAGGAACGAACGAACCACCGAACGATAGGGGAAGAGGAAAGGGGGAGTTATCCCCGGGGGCACGGCATAAATCGCTATGGACAGACAGCATGTTCGACTAATTACAGATCCCTGATTACCGGTGGGCGCGACTCGTCCGCCTAATAAAGAAAAAATAAATTAATAAACCACTAATATCGCGGCCGAACGATCTCCGCAGCGCGAGCAAATGGAGAAAAAGAACGTTTATTAATTTATTGTGATCGGAATGCGATAAACCGGGGACCGCGCCAGCTTCAAACGATTCGAATATGTTATTTCACACGGCGTTGTCGGGCCTAGGATCAGAATGTTTACAACCGATGTTTCGAAAGATTATTAATTTCAATCACTCAATCTTTCTACTGCTCCGATACCGGCAGCACCTTTTCGATATTCAACATTCAACTCTCGTACGACGAAACTTTCGTTAACGAAAGTGCACGATATGATTTTCCAACTTGCGTGATAATCACTTCAGACATGTGATCTCCTCAGTTTCTGGAAGAAACTAATGATAAATTCCTCTCGAGAATGAACGTCGTTTTCTCACGCTTCCGATCCTGCGCCATTCAGGCGAAAATTGAAATCGTCGAAGAAACCGTCGACGACGAGTATCAATCACACGGACGAATCGACTAAGCGCGGTGATAGCATTAGCGGTGATGGAAAGAGAAGAAAATGAACAGCGGCAATGTGGCGGAGAAAGATGGCAATGGTAGCGGAACACTGTTAAGTTCCGCGTGGGTCTCTCTTTGCTCTTCAAGATGGAGGCCTTGTTGAAGGAACGAACAGAGGCGTCCATCCTCTGGAGGAGGATTTATTTCCGCGGCATCAGAGATTCAACCAGAGCTACCCGCCGCAAACCCTAATGAACTGTGGCGAAACCGGGTCTCGTGTGTGCGCGCGGAGGCGTTTTCACGGGCAATTAATGCGGCCTTAAACAGACCGAAGGAACGCCCCCGCGAAACGAGCTCGCTATTTCGATTTAATCGGCCTCGACGCTTCGACACGGTTAATTAATAGGATAGTGTTATCCTTAGAGGGTCCAGCCCTGAGCGACGAGCTAATCCCACACCCTTCGCGTTTCTCTCGCGCCGTTGGATTAGATCTTCATTAGAACCAACAACGTACGTCTACGTCTAGAAGCCGGAGCTCCTCGGGGATCTATAAATCCTGCCAACTCGCAAGAAGGTGCAATTGAGACTTTCGACGAGCGATTCAACAGCAATTGACAGTTTTCGAATTTATCGACGTTCCACGTTATTTCCGTAGAAAATAAAATTTAGACTGGATTCGGATTACGCCAGCATCGTATCGTACAAATATTCCCTATCTCGTTAAGCACGGTACATTCTCCGTTTGACGAGCACCGAGCCAATAACGAAAGTATGAAAATCAGCGTCGAGTTTACAAATTAAGTAACTCGACATTATCGGAAAACTAATAAATGGCCGTGCAGGGAGCGAGATTACAGCGAAACGAGCTGCGAGCGAAAAAGGCGGTCGTGGAACAGCGGCAGGCATCGTTCAAAGGCATCGATGCCGAGTCGTTAGCAGATTGGAAACACGTTCGTTTAAACGATTGACGCATCGGAAGTGGATCGGCGATGAATCGAGCATGCACCGAAAGATGGCCCTTTCGCACGGCGATATTCTATTAAAGTAATAATCTGCGTTACGGCCGTCGTGGCAAGTAGCGGGGCAACAAATTTCTTATAGCCGATGTAAATCGATCTGTAAGTCGGGGTATTCCGTTTAACCAATTAGCAGAATACGACCGGTTCTCAGGTGCACACCGAGAAACGATTTCCTTGCATCGAAGCCGCTTATAACGCGATACGATATCTGCTCGTATTCGCCCAATGAATATCCTTTCCTTAATAAATACTCTGGCAGAACGTAAACCTCTGGATGGAAAACATTCGTATTTATGTGAGAATGTAGATCGGTACCGCTGCCCGTTCCTACGTTATAACAGCACGTGTGCAGACTCACTCTCTCTTTCTCTCTCTTTCTCTCTCGTCGTCTGAAAAATATTTTTCACGAGCCGTTTCACGACAAGAAAAATATATATATATATATATATATATATATATATATATACGCGCATACACGCATGAGAAACGCATCGTTTCGACGAAGGACAACTGCGTTATTTTCGTAAAATATTGATATTACCGGACGTCGGGAATTCACATAGAAAGGTAAAGCCGCGGATGCAACGCGCGATAACTTCGCATCTAGCCTTGCAGTTTTAGCCAAGCGATTGAATAAATGTGGAGTGAAGGCGTCGTAATATAGGGGAGGGATCTTCGACGCTCCATCGGAAACAATTTATTTAAATCGCGTGTTGTAAGTTACCCGCGAAACTGACGAGGCTGCAAACGCGTGACAAGATTTTCGCACACCTCCGATTGTATTCTACCCTAATTGCGAATCTGTTCGCTTGTATTAAGGTGGACGTGTTCAAAGCGGATAGATTTGCTCGGTTAAAGATCGTCAAAGATCGTCGGTGTGATGTCGCGCGTATTCACTTTGTATTTCTTCGTTCTTTTGCGTTTCACGCGTCACAATCGTTTTTCCCACTGCTCGCCCCGAGGCATCGAAATCAGCATCAAAATGCAGCTTATTGCAGCAACGTGAATCAACCATACAGGACGACACTAAGAACCGGTATGCTCAGACGATGACGAATCGAGGCGTGTCTTCGAATCTGATCGAAACGCGACGCGACACGATTCAACGATAACGAGGTCGTTTTCAAATGCCCACTGATTATGCACTTGTTACAGACAGTAAGCGGCATTCATAAGAAGATCACCCGGCGGAGGTGAAGTGGATCGATCACGGCGATCGCTCGGTTCGCGCGACACTACCACGAGGATCGAAGGCGACTCCGGCGACGTTGTAGCACGTAGCCAGACACGCCAGTTCTCGAGCTGCAATACAAAATTAATCGGCCCTCGAATCATCGTAAATCGACGGAGACTGAAACACCAGACACTCCCCGACTCCGATCCAACCGAGTACAAAAATGCCTGTCAGAGATCATCCACGGAACAAAATGAATTTCGGGAAATTTACGAGAACGTGAAGGAAAACGATACAAAACGTTTCGATACAAACGCTCTCTCGCGGGGATAATTTAGTCGAATTAGACTTCCTTCGGCATTCAAAGGACTCGCATGCGTGAGCAACGCGCCGTTCCCAAGATTAGAAACAACGTTTCCGGTTTAGGCAAGAACCACAGTGACGGAAAATTATGGTGATCCTGCTTACGCGTATCCATTAAGAAAGATACATGGTGGCAAGTTTTTACCGTGGTGTTGTTCTCGTTTCTTTCGTTCGGTTCTCTTTTTAGTAACGCTAAAGCTGATTTACGTCGAAGTTTCAGGCGCAAGCGTAGCAGCGAGCGGCGCAGGGAACAAGAATCGAAGACGCCGATGAGTGGAAATAATGATCAACAATCGAACGCAACGGAAGGAACGCTCACGCGACACGATTGTCCAAGAGCAGTCGGCTGTAAACAAGAGATTTCTCGCTGTTCCGTGCGAAATGAACGTGAGGCCCGCCCACGCACCCTAAAATCCTATTGTTACGAAGGCGACGCGTGCTGCGTGGCAAATGTAAGTACCAGCACCTTTGTCCCGTGTTCCTTGCTCCCTCGCGTTTCGCGAAACGATACACAACCACCAACGAAGACAATCGGAACTTGCCGAGCTCGTTTCGTATAGCAACGATATGGAAGGATCTCGATGTATTCGGGATATAAAGATTGGGGTAGTTGCCACGAAAATTCGTATTCGCGTTTCGCGATTCACGATCGTCGAAATCGTAATTCTATCGCCTATCCTCGGGGCTATACGTATTTTGCCACGTGGATATACGACGGTGCTAAGAAATGGAGTTTTAATTTGATTGAAATATGTGGACGTTGGAAACCGAAATTCATAAAACGCAACGAGATAGCCAATAAGATTTGGATACTGACGGCTCAAAGCAAAGAAGCCGTTCCTCTTTATCTCTCTCTCTCTCTCTCTCTCTCTCTCTCTCTCTCTCTCTCTCTCTGCCTCTCTCACTCTCTGTTTCTCTTTCCCGATTCGTATTCACGTAAATCACCTGCCTTGGCTTCGGCTTAACGCGAAATTTACTGCCGCGTCGAGGATACCGTCGGCCATGCTCGAATCGCAAACAGTTTACGCACAGCAGACCGCAGTTTCGGGGCCCCCGAGCCAATATTTATAGTGACTCGCGTGTGACACTCCTTCATCGCCACTTTAAATTCACATCGATCGTAAGAGGACTTAATAAAAGCCGTACCGGCGGATCCCGTTGAAAAGGAAAAGGAAGAGGCAAGGGACGCGCGCATACAACTCCGTGTTCCAACGAGGATTTCACCAAGCTAATACACATGTCACGGCAGATATTCCGCCGACCGTGTCTAAAATTACACGGTATTAATTTGACCGATACGATCGATCGTGCGCAGGGCGACGGATCGTGCACATTAGACGCTCGAATAAATTATACTCCGACGTCGGAGCAGCGAGAGAGATCACGCTCAACGGACAAAAATCGAAGAAAATCCAACGACGTCGAGGCGGTGACGTCAGGGGAGCGTGGTGAAATCGATTCGAATCTTACCGAGTTTGCTCGGTAGGGGAAGGCTTAACGCGACTTAATGTGTTTATCGGACGGCGTGATCGCCAGTACCGCATTCGTCACGTCTTATCGACGTGACGAGTGCGCGGCCCGTCTGTGTCAGCCTAGAGAGTCCCAAAGGACTAATGCCACTGTGATTCCCAAAGGACATTCAGGAATGTACGACCTACGCACACGTGTTACGTTTCTTCGCTCCCGTATACACGTACACAAACAGAGAGAGAGAGACAGAGAGAGAGAGAGAGAGAAAATCTTCTTGGTTCGTGGCGAAGTCACACGAAGACGAAGACGAAGAAGAAGAAGAAGAAGACCGAGGTTGAAAAAGACGAATGGTAGACAAATATGGGCAGGACGGTTTCTATGTGCACTTCCCATTACTGGGCACCCACGCACGGTAGGGTAACGCGGGCCTCAAGAAGTGCGTCGCACTTAATGGATTCTCGAGATTGAATTTATCTGGGTATTCACGCTACACCCCGCCGCTCGCAGCCCGCCTCTAATCCGAGGCTTAACGAGTATGAATATTACGCGATATCGCTGATATTAATAATGTCGATCGTAACAACAGCGGATCCGCGGGGGCAATAATGGAGCAACGGATGACGGACGATAACGAGAGATAAGATAATCTAGCGCCTTAACGACCACGCGAATTTTCTTCGCGATATCGGATATCGATTACGAAGGATGATTATCCGAGGACTGGGTACCGCCGTGAATATTTCGAAGCGTTCCGAAACGACGGTCTTTCGCGGCGATCACGTCGAACGAGTTCTCATCGATCGGTGTATCGACGGAGGAGACGATGGAGGAAGAGGAGGAGCCGACGTTAAACAATGCAAAGTACACGGCGGAACGAAGAAAAAAATGAGGCACGAGAGCGGGCGGGTAAACGAGAAAAATAATATCGGAGTCTCTCGCGAGTGCGCGCATCCTGTACCCACGTGTGAATTATGCAAACGCGGCTATATGATCTGTCTTTTTTACAGGTCGTGCTCCGAGCGGGGAGAGAGAGAGAGAGAGAGAGAGAGAACACAATGGCGCGGCATAAAAGTCGTCCGTATTTTAAGCCTCACGTCCCACGTGTCGAACGTTGCGCTCACGATGCGAATGCATAACTCGTACCTCGCGGGAGCCGCGTTTCTTTCGCTCGCGGTAACGTTCGTACCGGTTTTCCAAATATGATCTAATCCGAGTGAACGGTCGCAATTCACGTTTCATCGTTTGCAACGGAGGATACGGGCCAGCCACGCGCACACGCACGCATATGCAATTTGTCGCTTCTCGCGATCGTTCTCTGGTTAAGATCGTCACGATCCCAGGAAGGGGAGAAAAAACGTTCGCGTATCGCGATCAGCGACGCTCGAGCGGGAAACGCGAGCCACGACAGTGTCCATTTGTAAAACGCGACGCGAAACGACGGCGATCGACTTAAGATACGCAGTTCCACGGATCGCTACCTGAATTACAAGCACGATTTCACCATCGACGTTGTAATCTTTCTGCGTGATCGGCATGCTCGTAAACGGCGGGGATTAACCGCGGTCGACGCGACACTCGATGAAAACGGGCGAGAACTTTGCCGCTTACGTAATTGCCGCGCGATTAAAGCCTCGGCGAGATGAGAGATCCGTCTGTATTTACGCGGTGCTAGAAAGCCAGATTAACTGGGCTCCGGGCGAAAATTAATCGGTACCAGATCCGCGGCGAACGCGACAAGCGAAACACGTGTAGATACAGTATCTGACCGATCGAACGGAACTTCTCAACGGTCCCCCGGCCGGTTGCATAACTCATTCCCCGTTCGCGGTTTCGATAATTTCGTCGAGTGGTCGGTCGTCGATAAACCTACCTTCGGGTTCGCGAGATTTACCAGCAGCGGGATCGGATTTTTCGGTCCAAGGCCCGCGAAAAGTCGTGGCACGCGGCGACGAGCGAACAGAGAGAACGAGCAGAGAACGAGAGAAACGGAAAGCCACGAGCCGAGCTGGCGGCATTGTAACGTAACTCAGTGCCGGGGCCGAGTTCCTCCCAGGACGTTGTAGCCACGTATCAAATATGCAAATGCAAGTACATAATTTGTCGTTTGCGCGGTCGTGCGCTGTGGCGCGCGCTCCATCGCGAGCATGCAGCCGCATTGGCTGAAAGCACGCGTGGAAAAAGGAGTACAATGCTAGCTTGTTCCGCGCGGCATCCCACTCGCAGGCAACATCGCGCCGAGATACTCGAGATCCGACTGGAAAACAAGTAGTCGAGTAGTCGACGAGTCAGAGTCAGGCAAAATCGAGCTCTGCGAACTCCGATCCAATCCAAGTCGAACCCGGTTGATTCGTCGTCTGGCGAAGCGGCAGCTAAATACGCTGAGTATTTACAGCGAGAGACAGCAGGGAGAGAAGAGAGAGAGGGAGAGAGAATGCAAATTCCCATCAGATAATGTCCGCGACAGCTCTGTACACGGCACTATTACTCCGCGACTATCTACCAACGATTTTTCTGCCACGCCGATGAAGTTTTCATACCTCGTCCCCCTGTACTTATCTGATTTCGTTCGACTTTTCTTGTCCCTGGCCCCTATCCCTTCTACGATAACGTAATTACCGCGCGAAATTATCCGACTCGCGGAAGATTCGGTTCATCGGAACGATTTCTTACGAGCGTCCTCGGAACGCTCCGTGTTTCACTCCCGAAAGAATCGAGGTTTTTTTCCAACGCGAGAACACGAATCGCCGTGAAATTTATGAAAACGCGAGCGTATCTATATCTGGTTTATTCGTTCGATTCCTTTTTCGACTCGTGTGATTCGCTTCTCCTTTTTTTCTTTTTTTTTTTTCGTGTTCAGACCGAAACGCGAGGAAGCGGTGCCCTCGGACGTTGCCGTGGCGCTATTCTAAAAAAAAAAAAAAAAAAAGAAGAACTCAAATCGAGTATTCGAAACGAATGCTTCCTGCTCGTTTCAAACCAGTATCGAAGCGATATTCGACAACCACCTACACGTACCCCCGCGGAGAAAGTTGCCCTCCGCGATTCAATTTATTGCGATCGTTGCGGTCGCGCGTGTATCCGGTAGGAATCTCGCCGCCCTTAATTTCCCCCGGCATACGGCCGACGTAAAATTAAAACGATCGACCGGGTAAACAACGTCGCAGAATTGGGGCCCCCGGTTACCAGAAAATGTTACACGCTCGTTCGCGTTGCGTCGGTGAAAAAGAAACGGAGAGAGAAAAAAAAGAAGAGAAACGCACCCGGGACCAATCGGATTCGACACGCTGCGAACTTTTTAAGAAACGCGGTGAGACGTCCGCGAAACGGCACGGACAAACGACGCGCGTTTACCCGATATGGAGAGCAGCTAGCGAACTAACAGTCGCATTTGGCGCCCGAGCGTCCCGTTTATCAACAGTATCCAACGACACTGCCGGTCGTTTATATTTACAAGAGAGAGCGAGAGAAAACCGTTGCATCGCGGAGATCGCCAGCGTGCGTCGTCTCGTGCCGCGCGCTGATGAAGACATTCAAGCTCGACCGTCCGAGCGTAAGATCGTCCCGAGAGCGTAAATTTCCCAAAAGCGGCAGATACGATCGCGACCGCGAATAATTTCTGGATCGACCCTGAAATCCAGACCGGCGATATTACGAGTCGCAGGCCTGCGAACAATAGGCCTGCGTTGCCGCGACACAATTTTACGACTTATCATATTAAAAGCTGCGAGATCGAACGCTACCGAACGAAGAACAAGCAAACCGAGCGGACGTTCTTTCTCTACGAGTCCGAGGGGAGTCCGACGAAAAGGTGGGAAGGAATCCCTCCGTGGAATTCCATTAAGCATGTAAAGCAACGCGGTGCATCTGGTTATTTTGGTATAAAACTAGCGGGGGACAGGCGACGAGTGTCTTTCACTTGGCTCGTAAATCGTTCGTGGGTAGAAGCAACGGGCGTAAAACAACGCGAAGCGTACAAAAGCGGGAAGGGCAAAGGAGTCGCGGAGCGAGAAGGACAAAGGGAACCGAAAAAGAAGTTTTCCAATCGGCCAGTCGTTGGATACGAGCTCGCGTCGTAACTCCTGTATCATTTTACGACCCGCGCCTCGTGGATAATGGGGAATAACCCTGCACACCGTGTTTCATTTTCTTTTCTCCGTCTCTCTCCTCCCCGTTTTCGTTCCGAAGCAAGTTTCGTCGCCCCTCCTCGCCACAATTCCACCGACTCGAGCTCATTTCTTGCCAGAAATCGTCATCTCGCAAAGAAGCGCATCTACGCGCTATTTCCGTTATACTCCGCTCGTAAAGCGCGGACGCTTGCGGCGCGTCAATTGTCTTCCGTTAGGCATAAAGCAACACTCGTAAAGACAACGTCGTATACCATCGAACGATGTTTGTTATTCCACCGATGAACGATCAAGTTCGAAATTAAAACGGAACGACCGATAAGACGACGTTTTAACCATTATCGCGCGACCGGCTGTCTGCGTGGAATTCTGTTTTCACGCGAAAGAGTTCGGGAGGGAGTGGAAAAGTTTGATTGGAAGCGCGTTTGTCGAAAAAACGCGGGAAGAATCGCGGTCGATTCTTTGCGTGACGTATCGTCGATTGTGCAGCGGTAAGTAAGCTTTGAAGGTGTCATTACACGCGAACGACATCTCGCTTAAGTGCCCCATTTATATCTGGAGTGGCATAGCCAGTGTACACGAAGGAATTTATAAGCTATAATATTGCTACCACGGTAGTAAAGTACCAGTATATATCAGCACAGCAAAAATGATCGTACCTGTACGCACGACGTGCATACTGCCGGATTTTATTGCCACAGCGACGATTGGCTGTTCGTCGCTTTCCTATATGGAGCAACGGGAGAGCCTAGTCCGTATAACTATCGGCGAGATGGCTGCTGTCGTTTACAGGCACGGACGCACCTCGAGCGAATTCTTCGGTATCGCCCCGATACCCGCGTTCTCCTATTAAGAAACGATGAATTCCCGCAGTAACATGTCACGTAACGACGACACATCGGCGTTGTTTGTCGTTGCTCGATTCACGCCAGACCGATTGTTCATTATCCACGCGTAATTATAACGTTATCGAGCTCGTGTGTCCAAGTCTCGCGACAGTGGAAGAACGAGTTCGCGTCATTTAAACAAAGAGAAGGCGAAACTTGTAAAGACAAACACTCGTAATCGGACCAAAATCAGATGTGACGAGATTCGCGGTTACAGTCAGAATTGAACCACTGTCAGACGATCCTCGTAAGAATGCGCAAGACTATCCTAGACTTACAATTAAAGCCGTATGACGATATAACGAGACCGATAAAACAGCATTCCTTACAACGTGCCTAAGGTATCGATAAATATTCCCATCCAGCGATTTCTTCATCGCTCGATCGACAACCTTCCAACGATAATTAATCCTGTCAACGCCAAGAAAATATCCACCTCGTGCCTCCTTAATTAATCACACGACGAATCTCTGGCCTCGTCGTGCGTCCGTTCATGCATGCGGGAGAGGCGGCCTTCGAGGAAGGGAATAGAGAAGCCGATTCAAATGAGCGCGTCAGGGCACGACCGTGAATACAACTCTATCGGTCGGACACCGCCTACCGTATCGTCGCACCTCGCCGTATAGACGAGGCCGCGAAACCCAAGTGGCAATCGGCCAATGCATTAGACAGCACCTCGCACAGCAGCCCGCCGATAATAAGGTCCATCGGCGGGTGTAGATAAGGCGACGCCACGTGAAACGGAGCACGACGATCGCGAGAGAGACATCCGCCGCGTTTCTGTCGGTGGTTCGTCGTTAAGATCGAAAGATCGAGGACCTAGCGGGTTATCAAGCACGCTGGGTACGCCGCTGTACGTCGGAGGGAGGCGGCGTAAGGCGGCGTACACACACGCAACGCGTGGGCGAGCCACGCGACCGAACGGGTTTCTTCTTCGTGTCTACTCGTTCGAGCTACGGACTTGCTTCGTGACTTCCACGGACCGACAGGCCGAGCGAGTCGCGGTGTACACGCCGTGGCAACGAGCATTTGAATATTCACGCTCTTCCGGGCGTCCACGCGCAACGCCGCGCCGCCGTGGCTGCACGCGTGCCTTGTCAAAATAACGTATCATCGTTCTCGCGGTGTTTCGCCACCGAGTATCAAATAATATATATTCGTCTACCTAGTTTTCTTTTGTTTCGTTATTCGAGGCTTGGACAAGTTAGGTTATGTATATAGATAAGGTGTCAAGGTGTAAGATTAATTTGTATTAAGATTGTATCGAAATTTTAAGTAAGGAGTCCTCCCCCCCCCTCCCCCCATAAGCCGCAAGGAAATAAACTAAACTAACAATATATTCGTCTACCGCGCACACACGCGTTTCTTTTTCGTTTCGTACACTCCTCGCGGAAAGTAAATGGTAAATAAACTTACCCGCTTGTAATTGTCTCAAAGTTAAACGCGAAAATATTGAAAGTGAAAGGGTCGAAATTCTGAGGATCGAGGTAAAAAATTACGCCTCAGGTAGGAATAATATTCGAAGATCTATGAATCATTTCTTCGCGTTTGGTGCAGGACCGACGGTAGAAAAGCGAGCAGGTAGATTACGGGGAGGTATCTAATCGGAAAAAGAAAGGCTCGGGACAAGGCTGTAAATTTCGACGAAGGATACCACGAATAATACATAAATAATGTTATAACCTGTTTTACGAGCTACTCCCCTTGCCTCCATTATCGAGTCCCTCGCTCCGTTATCGTTGCCCGAGAACAATCCTTTCGTGCAATTAACTCTTGATCTGATTTTGGCAAAGATTCGTATCGATGCGTCGCGACAAGGTTTAATTGGGATCATCGTGCGGAGAAACACGCGTTACGGCGCATCGCCATAAAACGTGGACTCAAGCACGAGTATCGAATGAAGCCATTCCGCATTTCCACGTCTCGCCGACTTTTAATCGCGAACATTTGTTACGCTAGGTAAGGCAGCACTTTTTCTAGGACTGCGTCTGCAGTGGCGGTTGGAAGGTAATGAAACAGTTGAGGCCTCGAATGAGGAAGGCAAGGACACAGTGATTTTGCGAGATCATCGTGAACGTAACGCGATCTTGTTTCCTGCTATGTCGCCGGTTTATAGGGATCTCGCTACAGGTGTTCCCTTTACGAACCGTCTTGCCAGCCTAGAATTCCCTCGACCTGCGATAAATTTCGCGAGAGAGAGGTCGACTCACTCCGTGCAACTCCGTTACTCGAATCAAGAAATCATGCCAGAGCAAAGATCTACTCCGAGGAAACGATAAATCCACGCGATTAGCTGTTACCGATGTACGGATGTTGATCGAAGGAATTTACGGACGTGAATCGGTCAAATGCTCGAAATTGGTGTTCGCCGTCAGGCATCGGGGAAGAGTCATCAACAGCGGAATATCCGGACAAGCCGTGGCATCAGATGTGTAAATCAGATATTTCATTTCGTCACGGTACGTTAGTCACCGGTGAACGAAACACGAGAAAAAGGACCGGGGGAGATTCCAACGTCACGCGGAGTGTGGGTGGCGAAACTGGTAGATGAGAAATACAAACATCAGGAATGGCGGTAAATGGCCCGGCCGACCGTACGGGACGAAGTGTTCGTGTCACTTCACGTCGCGATCCGTGAATCGCGTGTCCCCATTTAGCGGTGCGTGCCGTCGCTGTTTTCGTGTTTTCATTTCGACAAATTTTTCATCGTCCCTCGGCCGGCCTTATCGAAGAGAACGACGAGAGGACACGGTTTCGGCTCCTTGCACTTTCTCGTCTGCCCGTTCGTTTCACCGTGCCGCATGCACGTTCGCCTTACGTGGGCAAATATTTGCACGCTCGTCCTTAGGCACACAAAAGCCGAAGGAAGAAGTCAAACTATCCTCCAGACGCGGATTTTCAGATCGCGTACTCGAGGGTTTCCTAACTATCTTAAAATTCCACCGCGACTACCGTATATAACGCACCTTCCGAACTCGACTGTTTTATCTTGTTTGATTGTTTCTCCATCCTTCGTGGAAAATGTACGTACACCTCTGTGCATTCACCGGTGAAACACAAGTTGAATTCTGCTTATGCAAATTGACTATTCTCAGACAATAATCCAATTCACACGATCGAGAATTCACGAGATTCGAACTCGATCGAGTCTTCGAACCTAGATTGAATTAATATTCGATGATGGAAAACTGATGATAGAAAAGTATCGAGAACAGGCGTTCAACGTCTTTACCATAAAGCCTACAATTTATTTAACCAACGAAGAAACTACTTGCATATCTCCTACTTTTAATTTATTTAAAATTCACTAGCGCCAACGGGTGCCAACGTACGAATCGACGGATCGGACGAGTCGCGAAATTGATTTATTATTCCAGGCTGCCGATCGGTTAGTCGAACACGATGTACAGTGGCTGTTAAAATATTGATACTTCACCGTTGAACGTCCGTGACGAAATACCAACTATGGTGGACGAATTACTCGAGATAATTGCTTCTCTCGTGGAGAAAGTGGCGTGGGTGGCGACGAAGTGGACGGTGAAATCCAACCGGCCGAATCATCGGTCCGTGAAGAGGCAAGAAGGAAATATTCGACGTGCCGTGTAAGAAGAGATCGTCGAAGAAAACCCATCGCTCTTTGTCTCGATAGAAAACGATATTTCGATGTTGCCGCCGCCATTCAATTTCAATCGAGCGACGCCGCGAGAACGATGCCACGGTTCGAACGACAACGAAATTATAACCTTCCGGCACGAGAACGGTGTATCGTTGCCTGGCATCTTCTCTTCCCGATACGCTATTCTGAAACACTCGGCTCGCGTGACTCGAAGGAGATCTCATTGTTAGCTCGTTCCGCGACCAGAGAAGGTCAAGGGACATCCCTGGCTACATTATTCAAGACTGTTCCGAATGAAGAACTCGAGGGAGGCCAAGAACACAAGGGGAGCTTTTTCAATGGGTTGATAAGAAAAGACTCGGCGCTCGAGTTCTTCCTTTTTGGTCCATCCTCGCTGGTCGGAGGTGCGAATTCTTGTATCTGGGCGTGGCAAATTGCCGCACGCGAACCTCTAATGATGCGAACAAACGAGCCACAGCTCGAGGACAGAGAGGATTAAGAGAAAGAGGAGACTGGCGATCCACTTGCCAAATAAAAGCCAGCTACAAGAAGCAAACTGTGAGAAAGCCTTGCAACTACGTCATAGTCGAAATATGTATGCACAACCAAATAGCTAGGGTCGATTATCTAAGAAGCTTATCTGGAAATCGTTTTAAATAATTTGGAAAGTAAATACAAAATCCAAGAACGATTTGTCCTTGTGCATTCTCCCGGATGTGAAAAATTATTATATATACAAAAATTTCACGGTAGGGGGCCATAATTTTGGCCTTGAATGGTACGATGAACCGAGACGTGCGACGTTAAATAGCAGTTGAAAAATTGGGAATAAAATCGCGACGTTTGCTCATCCGTGTCGTTTCCACGCACCGATATACGTACGAAGAACCGAGAAACCGACTGGCGCCCAATCGATCGATTCCTCCGTTGCCTGTTCGGCTGAAAGCCACCATGAAGAGCCGCGCCGAAGGCGGCTTTCTGGACCGACTGGTTCTGTTTCTCTCTCGCCCGTCGATCGGCCACATTAATCATATTGCGAACGACGCCGCACCTCTCTCTTTATTTATTCACCTTCTTTCTCTCTCGCCCTTTGCTTTTCCTTACCACCGATATCGTCTTCGTGCCTCGAACCGCTCGATATTCGACGCAAGTCTGCGGCGAGGCGACTCCGACTCGTCACCGGATCGTCTACGTCGTTCGATTACACCGTACGAAAAGATCCAAACGTATCGCTCGCAATTTCATCGAGAACGAAAATCGATGCTGTTTCTTTTTTTTCCTTTTCTTTTTCTTTATATACAAAATTGAGTCAATAACAAAAATTTCTGAGAAAAATATTTTTTATTGTTAAATAAAGTATAGAAACATGAAAATAAACTTGACTATCTGATTCTTTGTAGTTTTAGGCAACTGAAGTTTTTCAACGTGAGCCGGACCCGAAACATACAGCCGAAAGCGTAACTAATTAGCTGACTACTCAAGCATTTTCGATCTTAGATTGGCCTGCACGAAACCCTGATCTAAACCCCATCGAAAATCTATGGGGTATATTGAAAAAAAAAATTCTAGACGCGTACAAATCTCTTCCTAGCTCAATAATGGAACTACATGCTTGTGTTATAGAACAGTGGAATCAAATGCCATCTGATTTTTGCTCAAGACTGTTTGAAAGTGTGCCAAGACGTATTAGAGCTGTTATCTAAGCAAACGGCTTATGGTCAAAATAGGGTAAAGTTTGTAAATCTGACTATGAAAAAATTCTGGTGCAAAATTGATTCTATGTTTTTTTAATTTTTTCAACCAGGAAAATACCTAATCCTAAAAGTTAAAAAATAGCTTCAGTTTCCTGAAACTATAAAGAGTCAGATAGTCGAGTTTATTTCCATGTTTTTATACTTTATTTTAACAATAAAAAATATTTTTCTTAAAAATATTCAATTTTGCACCCCACTGTACATAATCTTTCGATTATTACTTTCCATTGTGCGTAAACTGCTGGAAATTGAAATTTCACAAATTCAGCTTTCGTCCGTACGGTGTAGCTGGGGCAGGGTTTCATCGTGACTGATCAATGTGAAAAATTCCGGTAGTACAATTTAAAACGACCGTGCTTACAAATCACTTCACTTTCGTTCGTTGAACGTTCCCTTAGAAGCACATCCTACGAAAGTGAATTGATCGAACTGATTAGAAAATTTCTTTCTACTCTTCTCTCTTTTCCTGGATCGCGTAACTGAAAAGAGGATAACGAGGGCGATCGATCGTTCGAAAGAGGAAGCCGAAAACGCTGGATCACGATAATAAGAAGAGTGGACGCGATATTTATTGGCCATCGTGCAAGAAACCTAACCCATCTCCGTACGTACAGATTACAGGCTATCCGCGCTAACAGGCTGAAAGGATTCTGGAAAGAGAAGACGATTTCGTGGCCGAGCTGGAAAAGAAATTCGGCGGGTAATAACACCGCTGCCCGGAAGGGACGGCGAAATTGATTTTCGGAAAATACGTCATGCCCGGGGACGTATTCGAACGTGCAGCGGCATTATATTTTAAGATCGTTTCTTCGAGAGCCACTCGAGGATCAGCGATAAATTGAAGAGACTTACAAAGGAACGCATCGGTGAAGTTGGCCAAAGTACCTAGATGTACATGGCCTCGACGAAAAAAAAAAAAAAAGACGAACATCCGTGGAAAAAACATTCCGATCCGAGACGTGGAATAAAAAAAATTTGACATAGATTTCTACTAAACACTAGAAATGAAAATTATACTTTTGCCGTTTAAATCTTTCGTTGAAGCTATAATGGTGGAAGCACATTTGGAATTATTAAGTGATTTCATCGTACTCCACGTCGATACTGTATCGAGAAACAAAGGGATAAGACTTTGAGAAACGAGGTAGCGAACATACACACGGTGTTCAGCCCGAACATATTTCAAGATAAACGAGTATCGCGCAACTGCCTTGTATTCTCATTTCGCAGCCAATTCGCAGTTCTTTAAGGTTGAATCTCTTGACAGTTGGAACGTTCTTCTCGTTCCGATAAAATATCAAGCAATTAACTCTAGATACTTCTTAAATATCACTGTCGATAATTTCACAATTGACTCTAGATACTTGTTCGATAATGTCGTAGTATAAAAATAATGTATATACGTCGCTCGTCGTCTGCAAACAACCAAAGCGCGTGTAAAATTTGTACTCGTATCGCGCTACGCGCGATTGAATATCAGTTTTCCCCGGCGTAATTGCCAGGATCGATTTCATCGTGATCGACAAGAATCTAGTGGAAATAGCGTTATACACGTATAAATTGGCCGTAAACGACGAAAAAGCGGCGGTAACAGGATACCCGACAGGACACACTTTGGGAAACACTGTTCTAGGGCCAAAGCTGAGGAACAAGGGTTGCACCCACGCGCGAAGGAACAACTTGATACAAGAGAGCCGTCTCGCTTACAATCTAGTCTTTATAGAATCCTCCGTTCGCGGCTAAAGAGAGAAGGTGGAAAGGACAAAGACAAAGGTGGAGGAGCAGGAAAGGCGAAAGGATAGGTACGGAACAAGGGTAAAGGGAGGGGTATGCAAAGGCGTGCACAATGGAGAACCGGAAACTCGAGCCGATGCACCGAGTGGTGCATCTTCGGCAACGACGAGCCAAGTGCTTGTCCAATGAACGGCGCTAAAAAAGAAGAGAGAAAGGACAAAGTGGGAAGAAGAAGGAGGAGGAGGAAAGAGAAAAAGCAAAGAGAAGCAGCAGTAGCAAAAAGATACGAGAAGAAAGATTCAGGATGAAAAGAAGAAGGCACAATCGACGGGCGCGTCGAGATTTATTCGAGGTTGCACGATAAAACGCACGCACCGAGAGATTCAACGCGGTGTGAACGAACCCTTAGCCGTGAACCCCGGAGAGCCGCGCCCCTTGTATTAGGCAGATTTATTAACGCGGTATCGAGATGCCTCTACGGGGTTTGAAACGAAACGTATGAATAATCTGACCGTGGGATCTACAAGCGTGAATCAGTCCTCTCTTCTGGTTGGTCCGGCGCTGGTGTTAGAATTTGTAAGAACGGCCTTGGAGAACACCGGTTGCATCTTTGTTACCAGCTCCAAGCATCGGTGCCTACTGTTTACACACGCCTCGCATTCCCTTTTTCACGGACAACCGTCTCTTTTATCTTGACCAAATTCTTTCCATTCGTTCGCATTCCCCTCTTCTTTTCTTTCTTTTTTTTTTTTTCAGTGTCGTTTGCAGTTAAGAGCAGGGGAGAGTAGTTTCGCTTGTTGTGCGCGGCAGAATCGCGCGATCTACATCGTTGCACCGTTACGATTCGTCGTGCGAGCGATACATCGATATCTAATAATTTTCTAAGATCGAAGCGACACGTAAACACGATTGCGGAGGTGGAGCGAACAAGTCGCTCGCTTTCCGAAGTCACGGGGAGAGTTATAGTCGTCCGAGTTCGGTGCATTTCCGTGGCGTTTAATTATGATATATGAACGCTCGTACCTGAACGTTTCGTGTACCACCTTTCCATAAATTGTTGATTTTACACAGAAAAATGCCGGATTTATTACCGATACATCTGTAAAAGCCTCGTCTCGAGGTGATACGTTTCAATACACGCTTCGGCCCACGAGAGTGGAGAGCAAGTTACGTCCAAAAGTCGCGCGCGGCTACATCATCTCGCAACGTCAAATTGTTCTCCGAGCACGAATTTAGTTGTCGAGATTAGTGGCGTGGTCTCGGTCGGTCGGGAGATATTTCGAAGCAGATAGGGACAAGAAAATACGAGGCATCAGGATTAAGATCAATCAACCGTGTGCATTTAGGAGCTCGGAATAAATCTTCGACGATTGGAGTTGGAATCGCTCGTGTGGAATACGATTCGTGATTAATGTGGTCTTTCTTCTATCGACGTGTCCATCAAACGGCATAATTGTGCTTTCCAGGGGGAAGCTTTGTCCACACGTTCGCTCGTTGGCGGTTTTAAAAAATGAGCCCAAAACAGTAACCGATCGACAACGAAACAAAACGTACCGCATCGAACGTCGATACGTACCGTCGGCTCGACTCAACACCTCCGCGCCATTAATCACTACGTCCCTTTATCCTCTAATTAACAGGCAATTTCCTTAACGCGATTATTCAACCGTGCGGTTAACAGACAAAACGTTACCTCGCGAAATCGTTTCTATTTAATGTCTACAACCGCGTTGTGTACCACCTACTCGTTTCCTGTAAATTCACCGCCGATTCTCGCGAAGCGATCTGTCTTGCCTATCAGGAAGCTCGTGTTGCTAACAGGTAACATGTGTAAGACCTAGAATATCGGTTTTCAGGCTCGAATAATAAGTGGTGCATTGCACACGTCAAGTAGAACTTTATCGCGCGAATATTTCAGGGAACGGGAAACCGATACGCCTCTAAACCTCGCGCCCCGATCTCTCGCTTCGTTTCGTTTCAACGTTTCTCTCCTCTGGCGAAACGTTCCTCCAAACGCCAATCGACTCTCGGTGTAAAATGTAATACGTCAATGCTCGTTCAAGAAAAGAATCAATGGAATCTGAGCGTTTCCGAACTTTTAAACGCAGGATAAGAAAGAGCGAGATAGCCAGCTGAACCTTCGTCTTCACCCACTGTCTTTCCCACTCCTGAAACTCTCGTCACCTAACAACCACGACCGATCCAAGTTTGTCATTTATCAAAACCTACGTACAACCGTGTATTTCTCGATGCGGCATCGGGTACACGTCATCCATTATACGAGAAAATTTCGAGGAGAAACCAACGGATCGGGAGAAGCTGGCTTCCCTTTTCTACACGACCACCTTCGTGGTCGGCGGCGGCTGCGCGATCGCTTGCCTCGTGTGTTTCCCCGAGAAATCGAGCGGCTCTCGCTGCGGCAATTCATCTTGCTCGGCGACCGGTCGATCCGTACTCACGGATCGACTTTCTTATCGGCGAGATCACAAACGAAAGAGGAACATTCGTAAGGGAACGTAGGAGATCGGCTCTCTATCCTGAATGGTTGGCAGGCTTGGCGCGCGCGTGGCCAGGGCCCCTCTTATTACCACGACAGGCTGTCTCCCCGTCGTAAAACCCTGCTATATGTAAGTGCCGCGTGGTGCGCGATGAGAGTCGGTACGTTGATGCAGGGATCGTGGGTGTCGGTCCCACGCGTCTAGGTGGGGCCCATACTCCCGGGGACTCGCCGCTCGTGTTCACCTTCTGTCGCTCCGTCCTCCTCTTTCCAGCCGTAGTCTTTTTCTTTCTCAGCCTTCTTTCTTCGTCGTCCCCTCTCCATCACTCCACCATCAGGTCCGGGCCTTCTTTTCACTCTGTTTCCATCTTTCTCCCTCCTGCTCTGGCTCGTTGTCTCGGTTCTTCGTCTCCCTCTCGGACAGTTGGTCATTACATATATGGAAGACGGGAGGTAAAAGTCTTCCAAACGCGATCCAAACGAGTCTTCGCGATGCATCGTGAGCTCACGAGGAAAACATCCCACTTCATCCGTGCTTGCACCTCTGATCCATCTCGCCGAGTCCCGTGTCTCGGGCCGCTGCGCCCGAGGGTGGGAAAAATAACAACGCGAAGAACTCTCGCGCGAGCTCTCGTTTTCCGCGCAACAAGCGCGACCACATTTTGGGGAAACGGCCAGAAGTGGATGGATTTCCATGTCGGAGATCTTGCTCGATGACGCGCAAGTACAGGGGTGCGGACGGAAGGCGAGAGAAGCTCGATCTCGCGCACACGATGTAAAGAGCGCGAGGAAAAGGGTAATCGACACTTATCGGATACTCGTGAGAGAAATTTTTTACACGGAGAGAGGACACGGTATCGCGCGATCTGATGCTCGATGCCCGATCGTGAATATCCTCTTTTGGAGATATCGCAAGATCGAATCGTGGGTCATCCAGCAAGGGTAATAGGTTATTTTATGACGCACTCCGTAAACGCGACGCGATAACACGTGATATTTGTACCTAGTAAACGCGAGATGAAACGAGAGAATCGAGTATCGCGGATACTAATTGCACGTGTATAAAATTGAATCGCAATTTGGTGCAAATTGGTCGCTTGTCTCGAACTTGAGTGAACGTCGCAAATTAATTCGACGGTATCTCGATAAGACGAATTACTTTGCTCTCCTAGGCAACTCCACGTTCAAAGTCATTTTTATCGCGACAGGCAAGAGTACAATTCTATTATGCCAAACGTTCCCACGAGCAGATCGGTGGCCGATATAGAGCGGGTGCACAATGGGCGAATAGTTTCGCGCGTACCTTTTAAACGTTACAGATTTACCACTCGAGTTCCGATCTCGCGACTGTGTCACAACCTACCTAACCTCTTCCTAATAACGTTTCGAATAAATTCCCGAACCGACGAAAAGAAGAACAAAAAAAAGGGATCGTTCTTCTACGAGAAAGGAGAAAGGCCGACGACAGCTTGCGTTATCGACTAGCGCTCCCTTGTTTGGTCTTTCTCGCGAAAAGGGTTTTCAGCTGTCGAGCTACGGCGGCGTAAGCGTATGCAGATTGCCGGGTGGCGGCGGCGTGTCCCCGAACTTCGCGTGCAAGATTATACACTTTGGGACGAGATTCCAGGGCGTAAAAGAAAAAAAGAAAGAAGAAGCGCGAAAGTGAGGGGGGAATGGGGTGGGACAGGGTGGATTCTGACGGTGCCGGAGTGTAGCCAATATTAATAACGCGACATGTGTATCGGCTCCGTGGAAGTTGGATGCTTCCGCGCGAGCCGCCCAACCTTTTCTCCCACCGTTCTTTACACGACTCGGTTTTATGCGTCTTGTTATGCGGCTCGTCCGTGTGGGAAGCAAAGCAACGGTAATCCTTATCTCTGGCTCTGGTATTTTTACCAGGTTCCCTCTAATCGCTAATCTTAATCACCGGTCGATGCCTCTTTTGGGCACCACTTACAAACGTTTCAAAGGTTTCGAACGTTCTCCAACATCATTCCGTTCGCCTGTTCCACGCTCCAAGTACCACCAAGTACTCTCGATCTTTACGATGGAAGGACACACGGTAAAAGTTGAGAGGAAAAGTGGATCGGTCGTAATTAAATGTGTGGCTACGAAGGGGGGAGGGCACAGAAGAGAAAGATCGAAACGAGAGGGCAGCGAGACGTCGAGGAAAGATCCTCGGAAGAGTATAAACCCCGACGGTTTTATTATTGATAGTTACATGGCCGCGAGGCCAGCGGGGCATGTACGAAATTAATTTCATACACGAAGTGAGTCTCGATATATTCGACGTGGATAGTGCATAAATCAACGATCGAATGCATTAGCTTCCAAAGGGCCACGCGATTATAGCGTTTAAAAGCGCGTGCTTTTGGCGCTGGCGCGGCGAACCGCCGCGCCGTGGGAAGGAAAGGGACAGGCTTGCCGCGTCTGTGGCCGCGAAGAAGGACGGAATGGCTCTTCGCGGTCCATTCCGCGCCCACGCGTGCGAATTAAAGAACCTCGGATAAGGTAAGAAGCGGGGAGGCAAAAAAGGACGGCGGATAACAGAGGAAGAGGGACGGTTGGGAAGAAAGGTTGCGGAAAAAACGTGGCCAGGGACCACCGCCGGCAAAACTGAAAACCATGGAAACGTGTGGGACGTGGAATTCACGGTCGTGGATCGACCGTTCATGTGAGAATCGACCGTTTCGAGAACATCGTGGCGCCAACTTCGACGTTTCTGCCAACCTCTCTCTCTTTCCTTCTTTTTTTTTTTGCCTTTTCCCTCCCGCCGATTTCTTTTTGCACGTGTCTCGTTAATTTCGCCTCTGCACATGGTACACGCGTGTAATTGATACGATGGTATTTTCGTATCCGGTGAAATACGATGTAAACACGGATAGAAAATGTTGTAAAGGTAATCGACAAATATATATATATATATATACATATGTACGGGTATATCGGGCATGTATGCAAATACACAACGGCCAGCCACGATAGCCCGACTAGCCTTGAATAATCCAGTGGGACAGATTATTGCCCGCGGGTGCAATATTTCCGCGGAGATCCAAGTCGGATCTCTCCTCACGTGAAAACGCCCACCTTTTGACATTTTATAATTCTATGCTAATTAAATCCTCGAACATCGTCGCTACGGTAATAAACCACGCTTCGACTCTCGCGAATCGCACACGCCAAGGCCCCAGCCTTGTTCTTTGATTATCTCGCGTTCCGCGCGATTGACTATCGTCAACCATCGAATTCAAAGTCGTTCTATTGTTCCGTGACGTGGTGCCATCCGCGCGGATTGCCACCTCGTCCTTCCTTCTCAGAATTCAGTCGTTAAAAACCGAAGAGATTTATCGCGTCGTGCTCGCGATTACGACCGGAGGGAGATCCTCCACCAACCCGAAAACTATTCGGCTTTCGCGGTTATTCGCCGGGAAACAGCTCGCCTGGATCTTTATCAAATCGCTTTTTATGACACGTACGCACGCGGAGAAGGAGACTCGAGAGACGGAATAAGAAACGTCGTCGTTGATCTCGAGGCCGGATTTCACAGGGTGTAAAACTATACCCGAGAACGTTTCCTTCCGCGAGCTTCAAAGGATACGGCCGAAATCGTTATCTCGGAACGCGACGAACTGCGCGACTACGCGCAGACACGAGAAAGAGAAAGTTTTAATAACGCCTGTCAATTTAAGCGATTCGTTATAAGGAAGGTTTCGAGCGAGCCACACGACGCGTATGCCTCTTAGAGGAAATTTTTCGAGGACTTTCGACCGTGTATAGAACCTTCTCCTCGCCAATTACACCGTGACTAATGCCTCGTAGCCGCGGGCTGCTTTTCGAAATTCATCAAAATAAAATCACTAGACCACCGAGATGGTAATTCATCGCCCGCGAATCTTCGGGGCCCAGTACTTCTAAGCTGACATTTTTACGGCCATTCAGATCGGGCGAGCGGTGGAAACAATTTACGCTCGCCACGTGCGTTCGGCAAATTAGCCGATTTTTATTTTTATTAAAGGAAACAAAAAAAAAAAAGAAAATAAAAAAGATACAGACTCTACCTACTCTATGTTGTAAGAGGAAATGCAAGAAAACACATTTCGACCGGGTCTTCTCGGAAGATTTGCACTTACAATTAGTCTCTCTGAACCACGATTATAAAACTTTGGAGTTGGTGTCGAATTTAACTCGACGATTAACCAAACTTGTTAAACTAACTGCCAATTAGGGAACTTCTGACTTTGTGTGTCAGAGGAAACAAAGATTCGACGCTCGTATCGAAGGTGTTTACGGTTTGTAAAATAGATCAAAGAAAAAAAGAAAGGAAAGATACGGATTAGGGAAGCGCTTCCGCGTTACTGACCAGGCGTCGCGGTTTCCGGAAAAATTATTGGATGAAATATTTCAAGGGTGAACGTTACATTCCGAAGGGGCGTCGTTAAGTTAAAGATCTGGAGAGGGAAAAAGGAGAGAAAGAAACGACGAGAACGGGGACACGGCGTTTTTATCGGACGTCGAACAAATTGTTCTGTCGACGTACGGAATGACCGTGAGCGTTCTCGACTCAGCCGGAAACGAGAACAGGCGATAAATTATGCGAATATATAACAGTCACGATCGGACAATACGCGTCACTCGCAAAGATATCAGGACGATATTAATGAAATAATAACGAAGCGGTTCCGCCCGTTTTTTCTTTTCTTTTTTTTTTTTTACGCGCAGCCTCTCAGCGTGACCCGCGCCACGCCGCACGAACAATAACTTTCTTGCTAATTATGAAATAGTGATACGAGCGCTGCGCGCGTATAAACATCGTAACACTCCAAAAAACACGAAGCCAATTATCTGCCGCCCGGTGAGAACGAACGTACGCCCCTCTCATAAACTGGTCGCCGTCGCGCGTTCGCGCGCCACGAACAATGAGCAAAAATCAACAATGCACCGCCGACTGGATCTCTAGTTGAAACAATGGCATTCCGCGATACGCCGTTAAAACGCCCTAAGACCCGGGCAACAATTCGCGTTTCTCGTTTGAACGGATCGTTTCACGACCCATCCTCTGACCTTCAGCGCGAAATCAATTACAGGCTGAAAATGGACTGCGAGCATCCAATAAACCGAGAAACATTTACATTATCGTCGGATAGTAAGTAGCCGTAAAAGAAATTTCATACTTCGAGATATTATACGTGACACTAAAATACCATAAAAAATGAACGTGACGCAGTCTTGAATTTCTCCCCTTCAAGTCCAGCGTACAAAATCGGCAATTACGAAATTTCGCGATCGTAATAAAAATTACAAACTAATGCCTCGTGTTCCAAGGTAATTAACCGATAATGGTGATCCCGTTCGACTGCATTAAGGAAAAGTTGGAAAATTAAGTATGGCGATAGCCCAGGCGGTGTTGGTGGAACGTTGACGCGTTAATCCCACGGTAACGAGCACGAACAAGACGACATTCCATAAAGGAAGGCGCGTTTGTCCGTGGTAAACATGGCGAATATTCGAGGTACTTTACTTCCATGGAAACGTACAAGCGTTTCGGCGGCTGGCAGCGACGCAGGGCCGGCAATTTCAGCACCCAGGGTCATTAACATTGTTACGCGGGTGGCGGCGTTGTCGGTCAGGGTATACCATAAGATCGTTTGACTTTAATTTTAATTTAAAATCGTTGAGTCCGACGCGGAGGACCACCTACGATCAGTAAGGAGGTCTGTCTCGCTTCTCTCGGAGAGAGCTCGCCGCTGAACCGACCAGACTGCCAGGCAGTTCACTTCGGATTTCGTTCGAGCACGTCCAACAGCTTAGAGTTCAATTCGAGTAGATCAATGAATTGAAAAGAAAAACAACATCGAGCCGAGAGAAACGTGCGGAGGTAGACGGAGGAGTCTAGCAATGAAAGAGAACCACCGTCGAACAAATAATATCCTCGGACCCTCGGCTAACATGAATCTCTCTCAACGGTACGCTGAACCTTTTTCGAACGTTCGAGTTTATTTCACCCGAGTTTAGTTGACCCAAGATACGAAGGGAAAGATATTCAAAGAAAGAGAGAGAGAGAGAGAGAGAGCGAAACAAGTCAAAAAGAGAATGTTTAAATAACGCTTCAAAGTTGAAACGGGGAATATCGTGAAGGATTTGTTTGATACTCGAAAGCGATCAGAAGCCATCAACAGTGGAGCCACGAGCCGAGGTGCTCCAAGTAGCGGCGTAGTCGAGTCGGAGGCGGATGGTCATTGTTAAGACCTCCCACTGAGACCGCGACTCCTTGTCATCGCTCACATCGTCCGTGGTGAAGAAACAGTCACAACACGGCCGCGAGTGACGAGAAAATGCGTAATTACTCGAGAGTTGAATGCAATTGCGCATCCACGATAGTCGGTCGTCTTCCTCCGTGAGAGCATGTCGAATCACCGTATCGATCGGATCGAAGCTGGATCAAGTGGGGCAATTAACCAGCGTGACCATGTTGGGTGAGGCATTGTGAAACGCGTTGGTCTTTTTGTACGACGGTCTAATATATTATCACTTATTGATAGACTGAAGGAATGGAGACAAATACCGAGTAGCGGCACCAACGCGGTACACAAAGATTTATCGTCTTACACGTGCCTCGATCCATTTATCAAGAAGTACGCAACTACTTCTACTTCTACGTACAACCGACGCCGAAACGAGTCGCGAAGAGATATGATCAGCCTCGCTGATGCCACATTTACGTTTCGTAAATCTTGTCGATTCGTTAAGTTAAGCCTGTTGTATCAGCCAGAGCTAAGCGATAAACGTAAGCGTGCTGCCAAGTCCGAGACCGAGATAACTCCTCCCCCTCCCACCCCCACCCCCCTCGCCCTGCCCGCTAAAGGATTAGAAACTTACTCTTCCTCTATCCGTTTGCCCGCTTTGAAACCAAAAAGAAATTCAACGTAACTTTCGATGTAACTTTCACGGAACAATGCCGAGACACGCGCGATATCAGAATAATCACGATAATAAGCGCGATTTATAAAGCAGTTACGAGAGATTTCCATAAATCGTCGCATCAACGCACGGCTCTTATAATATCCCACGAATTCTATGCCGCCCTAGTGTATGCTCGGAACAACAAGGACACGATTCTGTGAGAGGCAGCTCCAACCATAGTCTGGCGTGTATCACCCTTCTCTTCACTCGGATTGTCGTAGGCACGGGGTACCCACGATTCATCGTTGGATATAAATCGACATCCTCGCGGCGTGTCGTGCGACACACACGCGTGGACGCGCTGCATCGCCGCCTACTGCAGTTGCATATATCCGGAGCGAGCAGCGCCGTGTGAGGCCCCTGGTGCCCGGCGCGTCAACGATTTGTGCGAATCTCGCCGCTTCGTGCCTGACCGAGCCTTCGCGCAACCAGTTTTTTAAATCGCAATTTTCCACGCGTGATTCCGCACTCGACAACCGCCGAATGAACTCCCTCGTTTGACAAGCTCCCCGATACCCTCGATCGTGATCCTAGTAGCAGCGTAGAATACCCCTCGCGGGATATTCTCGATAAATGCAATGTCGGTGCACAGGTGAATCAAGCGTGCGGTCGACAAAAAATGAAAAACATACGTTGGCTGGAACTTCAGAAAACGGCGGACACTTTCCACGGTCCATTGAGTTTCCGAGCGTTTATCAGAAATTGCTGGCGGCATTCCTTTCTCGCTGGTCACGCGTTAGGGTGCGACGGTGGCTGCGTGAAATCTAAATGACAGTCATCGGAATAATAGAGGCACCTGCCAAGACTCCACGTCCATTTTCCCTACCATCCTACGCCGATTTCTTATTTTCCACGCGAGCGTGGGTCTTTTATCGCGAGGCAGCTCTATAAAATAGGAATGCGCGCGAGGCGACGAAGAATCTGTAGCATCCTCGGATTCCGTTTCAAACGGACTTATTTTGTCGAACGTAGAAACACGTGCGTTTCACCCTGACAGAGTTTCGTCAGAGAAATCCTCTCCACGCGATAGGTTCTGCCTTTACGAACCGAACCCCACTTCATTTCTCTCTCTCTCTCTCTCTCTCTCTCTCTCTATCTTTCTCCACCCCCACGTTCGCGCGCCACTTTCGAAGCCAGGAGAAGCGGATTTTGCCCACGTGCAGCGTCGTCCACCCACGGGGGCCGATACAATGAGAACCGGGATTTATGCCGCGACTCGTGCTAATATAAAGGCCAATTTATTTCGTACACGTACGAGGGAGAGAGAGAAAGAGAAAGGACGCACTATCCCCCGTTCGATGTCACACGTTTCTTTTTTTTTCCAACGCGGCACCAGTTCACAACACGGCAGCGAAATTTATACGCGATAACTTTGTACAATGGTTGAATTTATCGCGAAAACAATGTTAGACATCGAGAGGCTAATCCACGATCTCCTCTTCTTACTTTCTTACGAGTAAACGTTCACTTGGACGTCGAACGCGAACGAGTCGATGGTTTTTCAATTTTTCCTTTTCGCGCGCTTCTTCCCAGTTTCTTCTTCCAAGTTCTCGTAGCTTGTACTGTTAATATTTGAAAATTCGTGAAATATTTTAGATTCCAGATATCGCGTTCGGAAATTCTCGAGGTTGGAAAAGTAGTAAGAGACAAAGAATTGTCTAAAGAACACGAGTCGCGAACACGATCCATGGATGTCGCATTACGACGAACGAAGGTGGCCGAGAGAATGGAATTCCCGAGTCAAGGAAACGATAAAAGAACGGACTGGATAGAAATCGTAAAGAATGCGCGGTGGGTCTTCGTACGAGGGACACGGAGGACACCGTTTCCTCTCTTACACTTACGTCCCGTTCTCTGCGTTCAGATCCCAAGGGTGCCTCGGTAATTTATTTCCAATTCTCGCATAACGACTGCGACAGTATTTGGTTAATATGATTTCCCGAAGTGGTAGTTAAATCTAAACGGGGGTTCTTAGCGTGGCGCTTACGAGTGTTATGTAAATACAGAACCCAATGGAAAACAGGCAATAGCCTGTCAGACACGACCAACTGATATGACTAACTGCGATCAGATGTCTCTCTCCCGCTTGGAGAGACGCGTCTGTTTGGGGGGGGGGGGGAGAAAAGAAACCTCGTTTCCCCAAATACCAAAGAAATATCCTAAAACGTTATTTTGAAATCCCAAATTGTCTCTACGAAACGAACGATCCGAATGCACACGGGGTCTAACGAAGCAAGAGCGGTCACCTTCTGCCTAACTAACGACCCGACCATTTTAAACTGTAACTTGTTTCGAACGTGTTGGTCGGCCCTACGTGGGCATCGAAACAATGCGCCTGATGGACAATACTTATTAGTTTCGGAGGTGGGCGAGCATGCTCTTCCTCTTTCTTCACGTCGTTGTACCCCATTGTACAAGTTGATGGTATGAAGCGAGGCAGGCGAAACGCCTACAAGTCTGACAAGGTGCCAGCGCATCATCACTCCTGAAGTACACGAAACCGTCTGGAAGGCGAACAGCTTCCCAGAATAAAAATCCAACAACGGATTTCCCGACTCACCGCGATTAATTCCGGACCCTCCCCGTTACACCAAACCTGCGTCACTACCAAACCAGCTTGTTTAGACGGCACGATGTTCTCCTTCCCTCCTCCTCCTCCTGCTTTCGTCGATGTTCCTCACGACGCGACGTCGATGCGTCGGTCGTCGGTTTCTTTTTCGAAAGTTAGCGCGACCGACTACCGCGCGATCGAAAATTACTTATTTAATAAACCCGAGGCTTAGGCACGAACGTTCTCGCGTCCACGCGGTGTATCATTAAAAGGGTCGTTCTTTCTCGTGCAGCAGCTTATTGATAACCCTAATTTTACCATTAACGTGTTTAAGATTCATAGTGACGCTGTCGTGTCGGCGAGACAATGAGAGAGGCGTGTACAACCCTCGCAGCCGCGCGGAGGAACGTGAACTCTCGGAGGGATTAGCCGTGGTACAACAAAGTCGATACCGCCGATCGATAAATCAAAGCTCGTGACCGGTTCGGGAGTGGTATTAAGCCCGTATCGCATTACGCGGAAAATAGGGCATCTCGACGAATATTTGGACCGCGACCAGTCGGGCCAGTCCCCAGTGGGGTCTTACTAAGGATGCGTCCGAATCATGAATAAATTTTAACGAGATTGCACGCCCGAGAAAGAGACCGAAAACGAAAGCACCGAGACGACCCGGCCGCTGCCTATATCTCCACGTGAGGATAAATCAAGTCGCCTAATCAGACTGCTTCATCGAGCTCGGTTTTTCAGAAGTTATATAAAGGGACAGTCCCTTTCATACAAGGGGGAGTAGCGAGGCCGATGATGCGCTTTAGCAAAAAATCACCGGTCTAAAATTGAATAATACGACAGTTAAGAGGATTTTTTTGCTTGGGCGACATTAAAGAAGACGCAGTGACTCGCGATAAAAATCACGTTCGCACAGATTTATACAAAATTATCATCGACGAGCTGACGAGAAGTTGGGACCTACTTGGGTGGTCTAACGCGACCGAACACGATTCCAGCTTCCTCATCGGTGTTTTTTCGGGCACATTCGAGCCAATTTCGGTTACCGAGTCGCACGACCGGAGCCTAATGAATAGCGTTTAATTAAAGCCCATAAATCCTCACTCTCGCGGCCGAGCGAGTCCTGTTTGAAACGGAACACACGGTTTCGGTATAAGGAAAAAGGACGAGAACGATGGAGAACGCTGTCGCGAGACGATCGAGACAAGATTTTCAACCGTGCGATAAAATTTCAGGAATGTGTAGCGCTCATTTAGATACACGGAACTTGGCCATGGTGGTAACTTTGGCTTCTGTTAGTGCTCAGGGAACCTCGTAAACGTGCTTCTCGATTAATTCGGAAACCCCTAGAGGTTGCCACGATGTCACAGCGACGCGCACCGAAATGCTTGTTACTGGATGCGCACTTAATAGTCTCGGATCTCGCGAAACAGAGAGACGAGAACGGCCGTAAACGTTTAGCGAACGTGATGTGTGGAAATCATTCGTTCGTGCGCGGTTACGTTCACGGAAACGCTAAGAATTATATCAACGTTACAATTTATAACGGCCGTACCATCATTAATTGCCGTCATCTTATCGGCAATTTATTTGATAACCTTTTACAAGCGAACGCACTTAATGAGAGCCGAGACGTTTAATAGTTTTTTACGCGGAGCAAAACCGGATAGAGCAACTTTAATGCACCTCGCCCAGTCGTAAAATCCTACACAAAGTCTCGGGGCGCGAACATGATGACGCAATATGGGATTCCTGCAGGAGAAAAACAAAAGCGCGTATGCACCGAATAAATTCTGCCGGAACGGACGGTATGTACGTTGGTAACGGGTATCGTGGCTCTCAAAGTCATGTAAGATCGAGGAACACCGACGAATATTTATGCAAATGAAAGCGTAAAACGTTGGCGATACAATTTACCTGGTCATTATCGTACGGTTTACTATCACACAGGGCGCCCCGGTAAACCAGGGGAACAGTTAATGCGTCTTCTCGTGAAGCTGCAGCTAGGAAGAGACTTTTAATTGCAACCACCGTGCGCAACAAATAACTTCCCTTGAAAGGATTAAACATCGTGACGCGTTAATCGCGGCAAGATGCTGCGTTAACTAATTAATTACCAATAGTATGCTGTTCGTTCGTAAGTCTGGGACCGCGTGTCGTTTTGCTCCGATAAAACTCATCAATTTACAACGCGCGAAATGTTTGTTCGTAGATATGGATGAAAATATCATTTACACGCTACTTTTGCATACCTGCCAAGCGATAAAATTGCTTCTGACTTTATTTCATAAATTGACAAGAGTCTTACTCTCGATTGCAACCGAGGGACATTTTATTTGTAAAGCAACGACTGTCCTGCAAAACTAAATCGTTTAATTACACTTCACCAAACTCGTTCACTAAAGAACCATTCGTAAGCCACGAAAACACACAGAACGAGTAATATCGACCGTGCAGATCTGCCGCGATGCAAACGGAAACGATTTTCTTCCTGGTCGAACTATTTTCGGGATCGTCTCCGAAAAACAGTTTCGTTTCAACGAGACACAAGCTGTTGCATTTAACGGGTTACAGCTGAATGAGCCTCGAGCGAAAAATAACCGCTTAACGGATAAAAAGAGAACGAGACAATCCCCTGTGAAAGGCTTCCGAGAGATACTCAACAGAAAATCATCACCGATATCACGAAAACGTGAGAGAGAGAGAGAGAGAGAGAGAGAGAAATAGAGTTAGTTTAACTCAAATTCACGCGTCGAAAGAATTACGAGCAATTCCCCTTGACGTTTTTGCAGTTATTTGTCTTTTGTTATGTCTCGATAAAATGGATATGTATCTTGAAACAAACGCATGCGAAATATCCCGTTGTAGGAATAAAAAATGATAATGAACGAGCAGCCACGTATCCGGTGTGTCACTCGGTGGACAGCTTGCAAACGAGTCGAGAAGAATCGATTCGACACGTTCTCCGGGAGGGTTGCATGAAGAAAGAGAAAGAAAGGGGAACGGTAAGAGGACTCTACCCTTTTTGCGGCCTAGGGGCTCCGCTGGTCCTTTTTCCTTTCTGAGAGCCACTGTGGATAATTGGAACCGCACCCACGAACTGGTGGTTCGAGCTCAGCCCTTGTGAATGTCTCGCTTTTTCTTTCACATCTCTCCTTCTCTATTCCATAGCCTTTCTCGGTATCATAAAATACCTTAAAACAATGCATGCGCCAGCAACACTCGTCTAAATAGAAATCTTTTGTGCTCGGAGAGGCAAGAAAATCATTTCCGTTTTTCGTTTTTAAATACTTGCTTGCAAACCACACGGGTGGTCTTCGTGATTTAAAATACAATCTACCAAACGTCTATGCCCAATACTCGATTAAATGGATACTATCTCGATAATAAATAAGGGGCTGCTATCATAGCCTTTAACTCCCTGTACCTTTGTCTAAAATCGATGAACATGTACGTTTCTTGATTGTATCAGTAACATCGCATCAATATACGTGAAATTCGATAAGTAACGAAGCAACGTTGTCGATACTTCCGTAGTATGTATGAGATATATTTGCTTATTTCATATATGTATAAAGTAGAACATTTGCTAATCAATCATGCACCACTTAAAAATATAAATGTAACAGTTTAACCTTTTCTTTATAAAAGTTTTCTTAATTTCTCTTTACTTTCAAAAAAAAAAATGGCTTCAAGAACATCAGTATGTCAAAGATATATATCAAACTATGACGAGATAAGAAAATCGAATTCTCGTGTAACGAATCATGTTTGCGCGAATCATTCAGTGTGTCGCAATCTATCAGACGAATCAAACGCAGATTCCAGAGGAACAGAAAAATCGAGTACAAAGTAACATCATCTTAATAATATAACAAAATACAATTAGATTATAATTATAATTAGGATGTGTCGCAAATTCAATTCAACAGAAACAATATTTCTGTTTGTCGAAATGACATATCGTCAACGGATGAATCTGGTTCACTGTCCAGCAAACAAGAGGAGAATTCGATGTAATTGAATAATTGATACTGAATTGAATTGATGATATAGAAAATTAAAGCTTGTCACAAATTTATTTTTTCAATTTTCCCATAAAAAGAAGCTGTGAAACAAAAGAGTCATTTGCGTCAAGCTGGAAATCGTTCTCGACGTGTTACAACATCACAGAGGAATCAGATCCTCTGGCCGAAGAGATGTTTAAACAGTTTCCCAGGTAATATCTCTTACAATAATGACGTAATGCGAAAAATGACGGAGAATGAAAAAAGCGATAGAAAATGAAGAAAAAAAAAAATCGGAAAAACATGGTTCGTAGAACACAATACACAAACGAGTCTCGCAGACACTGGGAAATGATGGTGCATTGCGAGAGGGCCGCGTTTCCAAGGGCAGCGTCGAATTTGCCTCTGCCCTCGAGGGAGGTATGTATATCACCGGAGGAAACTCGGCGAATTCAAAAGCCGAGAACTCAATTAACCCGAACGACTAGAACTCAATTACGAATGTCGGTCGGCGGGAACATGCGGTGGCTGGTAATTAAAAAGTTATTATGCCCAGGCCCGTTTCTACTGGCACTTATACTCAACCGCAGCGAAAAATTCGCACTTCTACCAGAGACAAGTGAACCACGCTCTGCTCGTTACATTGGCCAAGTAAGAATCTAATAACAGCTTAATCGAACCGATATCGTTTGTTCCATTTTTAATCGACGGATCTAGACGCTTGATAATTCTTCAAATTATTTCTCTTTCTTCTATTCTACATACGATAAATCTAATCTTTACGAACAAACCAAATATTTAATTTTTACAAAAAACTTAATCATCTCGCGCCTCAGTCAATAATAGAACAACGAACGTAGAATTTAAAATTACATCTCTAATTCAAAAATATACTTTCAATGTTGTAGACTTTTGCATAGCGAAAAGCGCAAGAGAGGCATGAGCGTTTGGCCACAATTAATCCGTTTGCAAACGTTCGATCGAATTGGTCGAAAAAATTTGATAACACATCTGGAACGACTCATCCAGTAAATTAATATTCTATGTTAATAAAAGTAAAATTTAACAAAAATAATTTGGAAGCTTATTGCTTTAAACTATATTGAACGTATAATGCATTGTAGCAAACAAACTAGATTGGAATCTATTTGTCTGGAAGGTTTATCGTTAACGCCGGACGAAGGTGTACGACTGCTATTGGCGCTGTACAACTCCCGTAAAACAATGAAATATGTGCATTGTTGGCGCGCGTTCGAGAAAATGGTAAGCCTCGCTGGAGATGCTGACTATCACGGTGAATCAAGATTTTACGCAGACAAAAGAATCAAGATATGCGATTGGTTTCGCGCAATCGGCTGCTTAGAGTTTCTCACCACCCTATCCGTAAACTATGCGTATATAGCGACACCCACGGGAGATCTGCTTGTCAGTTTGGCCAAGTATATTGACTACTTAATCCTCTATGCTATTTTAGTCGTTGCAATATTAGCCTAATTATAAGATGAATCTATCCATCTTGCCTACGTCATCGAAATGCAATAATGGCGGATTGTTTGTTAGAAAATATTGATATAGTTTTACATTTAACTAATGGCATCATTAAAAAGCATAAATTTACCTTAGAATTCAATCGTAGAAAACTTCGAACGAATTGGCACTGGTTGCAGCTATTGTGTTTAGAAGAAGAAATTTTGCAAAAAACTCAAGATGGACGTGATACTGAAACGATCGTGATACCAGATGCAGCTTGGAGAACAACTCATTTTTGGGCACCGAAACTGAAAGTACAATATGCCATTAGTACGAAACAATTTCATAATAACCAACAATATATCGAAAAGAGAACATACATAAAAAGTATTTTCTTCTATTTTCAGTTGGAATACCACAATACGATGTTCACAAGAAATTTTTCACGAAGCAAACCCGGATACATACTTTCGCACTGTCGACGAGTATCGATTTGAGATTTCGACAACCGTGGTACCTCGATTGCACGATTAAAACACTTTGCGCGTGGTATTCGAATAGTTTAGGTAATTGAAATCGCGAAATTACTTGTATGCTTTTTTTATCACTTCAAATTATAGCTTTTTTTTTTTCTATTCCGATTCATAAACCGACGTTAAAATTTGAAACGCGAATCTTTCTACGCCACCTATGAATAGTTGGTGGTACTAATTCTCTTCATCGATAAGTAGCATTTCGATTATTGATATCGAATTGCTATCGATATTGATTACGTGTCTGAATTACTTTTCACATTTCTGTAATTTTGAAGTTCAAATAACCATTATTATTGTTGTTGTACAGTATATTTATGCCTGCAGTTATGGCACAATCGACAGAATTTGGATAATCAACTAAGACATCTCTTCATTTACTTACCATCGCTACGATTTTTCGAATTTATCGGTGAAATTCGAACGTTGAAAACACTTTGTGCTATGTGCAGTCAAATACGATCTGGCCGTTGCAGTAATTATTTAATATACACGATATAAATTAAAATATGTATCGGTGACTATCAATTTTTATGTTTTTCAGATGTTCATCGTGTTAATATGCAACTTCAAGATGTTATACATGATAGTTCAGATAAAGAAAAATGGATCAAGTGCGTAAAATGTATGATGATTTGTTTTAAACACGATTTTGACAGAATGGGTGTTAAATTTGATATCAACTTTTATTGTTGCTGATCAAAATTCATATACTATCAAAGTGTTGCAAAAGTCAAAATTTCCGTTTTATTAGCAATATACATATAATTATTTGTGCAAAACAACATAAACGTCAATGCATGTAATGTGCACATTATATAAATGCAAAATAAAAATTACTAGTATAGTAATTTATATATTTATATTGCAAATAAGTTACTTGTTCAATATATTTTATTCAATATATATTACTGTACTTCTGTTGTTTCTTGCTGCTCAAATTTGGGATATTTTTGTTCAACTTCCAACCATGTAAGTTTACCATTAGACAAATCTCTTACCACATTTGGAACCTCGTCCAACTGTAATTCAAATGATTTAATTTTCGTAAACTCTACATTCCTATGTTTTCAAATTGTAAAATGGCTACTTACATTTATTCTAACTTGGCCCATACTGTCTCGTTCACGAAGTGTAGCAGTATGAGGTGTTTTCAAAGTATCAAAATCTATGGTGATACCAAATGGTATTGCAATCTCATCTGTCCGTGCGTATCTGCGTCCAATACTACCGGAAGAATCATCGATTTTATGCGAAACATCTACCCTCGTGAGATTCTGGGCTATATGTAAGTAATATTTACATAAGTATAATATAAATTTTTCAAAATTCAAAATATACACACGTATTTTGAAAAGTTATAATACATACATAAGTGTTTCACAAATGGTATAAATTCACTGTTACCACTGAGTGGTAACACTGAACACTTTAGGGGGGCCACAATTGGTGGTAAACTGAAATAAGTTCGTTTCTCATCTCCTTCTCTTGCTTTAAAATTATGTTCAAATACAGCATACATAATACGACCAATACCAAAAGATGGCTCAATTACAGAAGGAATTATTTCTTCTACATGCACTGTCTTTTGATATCTTTTTACTTCAATCATGCCTTTTGTAATTTTTACTACAGTACTATTTGAAAGCTTTAATTCAGTTTCTCCATTTTCATTAATTTCAGTTTCCAAGGCATTAATATTACTCTCATTTAATGCTGCTAAAGCATCCTGTACTAATTTACTATCTTTTTTAAATGTTTTCCCAATAATAACTTTATTCGATACTACTTCGCATACATCAAGATTTTTTGGTGCTGACAATTTTTTTTCTGCTACTAACTTTACTCCAGTGGCTTTCGTATGTTGTGTAAGATCATAGGCAGAACGATCTGCACAACCAACACATTCTATCCAACCATAAGATGTTAAACATTCGGCATCCCAACAATCACAAGCATAATGCGCCATTTCATTTCCCATGTGTTGACGGAAACGTAATCTTTTTGGATCAATTCCAACTTTAATTAAAAATAAATAAATTCTACCCATAAAATATCCTAATGTTTCATTGGCTATAAGTTTATTTAATACAGCATCACCTAAAGTCATATGCTGTGCACTCTTTCCATCCATTTGATTACAAGCAGAATATAAAAATACACTCAAATCTTTAACATTTTCAAATTTAGGATGATTTTTATCATTAGGATCACAAAAATGTTCTATTTCTGCCATAGTAAATTCTCTTACCCTTAGTAAACCAGATCTAGGAGAAATTTCATTACGGAATGCATTTCCAATTTGAGCTGCAGCAAATGGCAACCTATCTTGATTAAATGCAAGCAATCGTTTAAAATTTACAAAAATTCCTTGAGCAGTTTCTGGTCTTAAAAATCCTTTTACAAGTCCAGAAGGACCAATTTGAGTTCCAAACATTAAATTAAATTCTATTGGTTCTGTTAAATCATTCCCAGTGATTGGAGACTTTATATTAAATTTAGATATAACTGCTGCCATTTCATCCTTGGTCATTCCATCCAATTTAATAATAATATCTTTACATTCTGCACTTACATTTTCATTAGTTTTTTTATCACTAATCACTTTCTCTAAATGTGACTTAATTAAATGATCTAATCTAAAACATTCTCCACTTTTTATATCTTTCACCATTAAATCTGCAAATCTTTCCACATGTCCAGATGCTTGAAGTACAGGTTCTGGTGTTAAAATAGAACAATCTACTTCTAACATTTGTTCTTCTAATATAAAAAAGCTTCTCCATGTATTTAATACATTCGTTTTTAATGCACAGCCCATAGGACCAAAATCAAATTGTCCACTAATTCCTCCATAAATAGCAAAGGATTGATCGAAGAAAAATCTACGTTTTAGAAGATCGTCCATTCTTGCTCTATCAAATTCTATTGTTTCCGAAAGAGATAGTTCCTTTTCTTCCAATAATTTCTTACGAAGTTTAAGCTCAACAACTGCTTTTTTAATGTCCAGTTCTGGAGCACCATCAGATTTAAGTTTTCGCACATAGTCACCCTTTAACCATAAAAAATAATATTGCAACACAATATTGTATATTATTGTATAATATACAGAGCATTAAATAAGACAGATGCAACAAAAAAAAATAACAAAAAATTGAATTAAAGCATTTAATAATAAACAAACTTCTATGATAGTAAAAATTACATATTTAATATAAAAATATATTAAAATCTATTACATATTTAACTAAATCTTTTGTCAAATCTCATCCATATGGCACTTACTTGTTCCTTGACATTATTCCGTAAAGGAGCTAGGATATCTTCAATTTTTGGATCCGACATATCCTGTCTAATTTGTATTTTCACTTTACGATTCTTTTTAGTTGTACCCCACTTACTAAAATCACCTAACCTAGCAGTTACAGTAAATCTCCGTAATAGCTGTTTACAAATTGAGTTATGCTTGTATAGACCACGTGTGGCTCTTTTGCAAAGATGCTGCAAATTACGCGAGACAAACTGCATTTACGTTATTTTTCACTTTACCGACGTTCAAATGCTCGACGGTGATGCCTCTTATTTCAATCACTTAGTTTTGCATAATACGACACTGTTGGCGGTAAAATTGATAAAATTTGAAACATAAGTTCAAAGTAAAGAAAAAATAAAACTTCAGCAACTTATTGTTATATATGTTATCAAATAACATACAATTATAATATTTACATATTTCAAACAATATAATTTAAAAAAACTAAATATAATTTATCGATACATATTGTATATTTCCCCCTTTTGTATTTCTGAGATATATCAATATAAATAACCATTTATAACGATATTCTTGTATTTTTCTATAAAGAATATATTTTAAAACGAATAACATTGTATAGAATGAAAAAAAAAATAAAAAATACACAATATGACGCGTATACATAAGTATAAGTTTATTACTTCTTTTTTTATTAAATTAGTGTAGTGTTATTAAACTTACTTATTACAAAAAAATTATTTCTCTTAATTTCGAACGATTTTATTTTCTTTGTACACTGTAGCATGGCTTATAGAAAAATTACAATCAGAGAAAAATTATTTATAAAAAAAAATATAAGATTTTCTCCTATAAATTGAATTGTTAATTATAACTTTTCAATAAACTCATGACATTATGTGTGACATAATAAACCACATAATATGCATAGAGAAAAGTGTAATTAAGAATATTTTGTTCATGTTACCATAAGGATATTAAAATTTGTATGTGTAGATTCATTTTTTAATTACAACCTTAACCTTTTTGACATATAAGTATTAAGTTTTTTATTTTACGCATCTACATGCAAACGTTAATTTCAAGTCAAACGGTTGGTCAGAGACGTAAAGATAAACGTCATACAAACAATTATATATATTTATATATAATTATATATAGTAAAGTATACATATACTATATATATACTATATGCTTCAATTTCTTCGCATAACAATACTACAATCAAAAACAATCTTGATCAGTGTAAACAATTTATTTTACATAAGAGCAATACTCTGACATCAAAAAAGCGATAATAATGGATAATGTATAGTAATAAATAAAGTATGAAATGTAAATTATGGATATTTACAAGTATGTAAATGGCAAAAAAGCTATAACAGAGACAAAATAATTGTTTCATCTTTCGTAAATATAATCTTGTATGTATTTGCAATAGATTCTGTCATTTGTTTGCAAAAATACATCTCACATTAATATTCGCATCATGTCAATCCTGTACACTTAAAACCTAGAAAACGTACAACCACAACACGTACCAACATGTAAGATGTCAATGTATCTCTTGTGTAGCAAACACATGACAGATTCAATGAGAAACACATACTAATAGTGTCCAGCATGAATATTTATATAATAATTCACCTATAGTATTTAAAGGGAGCACCATGATAAACATGCATGCGGCTCTATATCCCATTTGGGAAATTGATTAAAAATCTCGTGCTTCTAACTCCCAATTAACTTACATTAACATAAATGCACAATTTTAATCCAGTACGCCAACATCTGCGATCATTGTCTTTCGTATCTACCAATTTTATGCAAGAATCGAAATTCAATTTCGATTCCAAATAAATGTATACAAGCAAAAATGTTACACGAGAATATGACAAAATATCACAGTTCCGAGCTTGAAAAGTCACTTTTGAAAATCATGGTTCTCCCTGTCCTTCTTTTTATTTATATTCCAAGACAGTCATGAACTGTAAGACATTCTAGTTAACAACAATCCTACATCCTACTATGAGATTATCTATTTCAGAAATTGTAACGTTTAATAGTAATACATAGTCATATACAACTTGCTAAGGACGCTGTAAACTGTATACTGGCTGCTAAATGTTCCAAGTGAATACTGTACGTATAATGTATGTAAAAAGTTAGAGGTGATATATAGATTCAGAGCATGTGGTGTAAATGAAGCCTAATTTTATTGTTTAAAGATTAATTGTTGTTATGAAAACCGAAATAGCGATGCGCAGTCTGTAATACATGAAAGAGTGATGAATAATGTAATAATACATGGTAAAAAAAAAATATTATTATATATGATGTATATAATAGTTTAATCAAAATATTAAAAGTATTAAATTCTAAGATTATATAAATATATTACTACCCAAAAAATATTAATAACTTTTTAAATATATTTTTAAATAATATCATTTTATATTATAATACGTAATATAAATAATACGTAAATATCCATCACTCTCCCACAATTAACTAAAATGAAAATTCCATTAATTTTAAAACGACATATAATTCTATTTTCAATACATATAAAATCGAAGATGGAATGCTGGTATGTAAACTTTTACAAATATGTTTTCACTCTTTCCTTACAATTCATATTTTTCTGAGTATTGGATTTGACCGAATCATTTCCTTACATTTTTCTCCTAGAATACAAAAGTATATTAATGTAGCATTTATGCACAAAGCTAAATAATAATATACAGCATTCCTTTCTTCTTTATGTTACTCGTTTAAAATGTACAAAATTATTTCTCATTCAATATTCCTTGTTATCTTGTTAAAAGTAAAGAATAAAAAGTAGAAAATTAAAAATAATTAACGAAAATGCTTTCTATGTTAAAAGTATCTCCTCATTTTTTAATAAATCTTTAATACATTCACATAATCAATGTCAATATGCTAAAATAAAAACGTAAATATTCGAATGGAATATCAAATTGAGAAATTATTCGTACTTATAACCACTGACATGTTATTTAGTCGAATAGACGCATCGTAAAACGGCATGACAGTCAAGGCTAAATATTCTGAACATTTCAACAAATTGCACAGTTCAAAGTTAATTGAGATTACTTCATCTCTCTTGTCATAAACATAGTACTTTTTTTAAAAGTACCTGCATAAATTTATTATCTTAATACAATACTTGTGACTAAATATTTACATCAATGCGTTTTACAGCTTCAGTCTATTAAGCTTCTGAATCGCGACAGCCTTTGAACTTTCGCAATATGCGACATTTTTATGAAATTATTAATTATTAAACTAATAATTTATCATAATACCACTTAAGTTTCCTACTGAGCAGGTGGCTGTGGCTCGCTAGGCATATTGGGATTTGGATATGGTGACAAAAATGAATAATTCGGATAAGGCGGTGGTGGATGCGGGAACGGAGGATAATAATTAGGTGGATGCGAAGAAGGGGGTGCATAACCTCTATGTATGTAAGGATCTGTTGGTGGAGGAGGACCATGAAACGCTGTATACATACGAGCATATTCCGTATTGTAGCTCGGGCCACCATATGCTGGATATCCAGGAGCACCTACTTCAAAAATGTAGTTTCAACACATATTTTTTTTTATAAATAAACAATGGGAGGCAACAAAATCTCAACTTACCACCTGGTGGATAAGTTGCTGACGAACCGGGTGCTGGAGGATAATGCTGAGAGTATGGATCATACGGTCCTGGTGGATAAGGTCCAGGATAACGACTACTTGTAGGATGACTAAACGCAGTAGGTATATGCGTTTCATCTCTATTAGTAGCTACTGTTGTGGTTACCATCGCTTCTGCACCTTTCGTTTCTGTGGTATTTGCTAATGTTTTGGCAGTAGTATTAGGTACTTGCGAATATGCAGGAGGCACATTCATCATTGTTCTCTCTTCTATGGGTTTTCCTAGATCTGGTTGGCTCTTAGTAGTATCCATTGGTAATCTAGGATTTGCTGCATGAGGTGGAACACCAGGGAAATACGTACCATAAGGAGTGGATAATGATCGTGATCGAGGATCACTATAATCGTAATATCGTGGATACTGAGCATAAGGATAGCCTTGTGGAACATTAGGAGGCTCACTTTGTATAGAAGTTTCACGCATACTTGGTTCTGCTGTTTTTGGAGATGTCATAGTATTGGTTCCAGTACATACGGATGTAGCAGAAGAACCAATAGTTGAATCAGTTATACCTTTAGGGACTTCCGTACCTCGTAATGCGGATGTCGTTGGTGGTACTTGCATAGTTGACGATGTAGACTGTTGTGTTAATAATGAACCAGACGGCGCTGGTTGTGCTGGAACTTGTACCGCTACTTGCGATGTAACTTGCGGTGATGCTTGAGGTATTTGTGATGATCCTTGTGACGATAACTGAGGAGGTATCTGAGGTGGTATTTGTGGTGGTAACTGTGGTGGTATCTGAGGTAAGACTTGTGACTGCACTTGCTGTGATACTTGTGATTGTACTTGCGGAGATACTTGTGATGGTATTTGCGATGGCATTTGTGATGATACTTGCGATTGCATTTGAGATGATACTGGCGATGGATCTTCGATTATAATTTCATCATTGGACGTATCTCTTTTTTCTTGTTGAGTTTGAAAAGCATGCCCATAATTCGTTAATGTATCAGTTGTTTTCATAATCTCCTTTTCAATTGAAGGAGAACACTGTTTATCAATTTTTGATGTCAATTCCGTTTCCGTTTGATCGTGTTGCGTTTGAACACTTTGTGCAGTTACAGATTCCGAAGTATATACTTGACTGTTTTCTTCAGATGACTTTTGTAGAACAGTAGTATCGGTATCAGAATTGGCCACACGGTTATGATTAGGACTATAATCTGTATTCGAACTTACTTCCGCAACCACATCTTCCAATCTGACTTCTTCCACCCTTTGTTCAGTTCTAACTTGACCATCTGAAGAGTTTGAATTTTCACCAAGTGTGGAATGATCTACAGGTTCCTGCTTTACTTTTGGTAACCTCGACAGAGAAACTTGATTGGTTAAATTAACTTGACTCAAATATGGCTTGGCAGTTGCAGTAGCAACAGGTTTTGGTCTTTTTGAGGTTTCCTTATCCGCAAATGGTCTATAATTAGGCCCGTTTCCTGGTTTATTAATTGAACGACCACTTGTTTGATTACTTGAAGAAGATTTCGGTATAATAGAAATAGCTGAGTTATTTCTCAATGGAAATCCGACTTCAGGCTTTGAATTCCTCTGTGCCATTGATGATACAACTATAAATATAAATAAAATATATTTTAAAAGTTAAAAGAGATAGGATAACTATTTAATAAAATATTTAATTATTGGTACCTTTCTTGGGTTGTTCTTCTTCTCGCTTTTGTTGATTTAATTTAAGAGCCGTTCGAATAGCAATAATTTTACCAGATTCTAATTGCATATAAATGCCTTTTGGACTTTTCAGTACCATTACTCGCTGACCAGCTTTTAATACAATACTTCCTTTATCAGGTGAATTAGTAGGAATAACAACATCTAAAGGTAACGTCATTTCTTGCGCACTCATTCCTTGTCTTTGCCATACTTCTGCTGGTATCCATCGACTTCCTGTTACGCTACGTGAACCTAAACCTTCAGCACCACGTTGCTGCATTGGTCTAACTGAGGCAACTGGTTTAGAAGTAGTACTGCTATCACCACCTCGAATTGCTCGAATTTGTAATCCACCTGCTACAATAATTTAGTATAAGAAATATATAACCGACGTGAACATATTTTAAGCAACTAAATTTTGGAATCAATCGTACCCCGTGTAGCAGTATTTCCAGGAACATAATTATAACTGGGTCTAGAACAATTGGCTGCCATTTTTTCAAGTTCGTAACCACGACGTGCTAATCGCTTTTCCGCTTGACTAAGTTTTTTATCTTTTCTATCAACTAAAAGGCTTTCATGATGGAAAGGCTGTTTAGTTAATAACGAAGAATGACGTTCTAATACACGATGCATTACTTCATCCGAATAACTATCTTTTGTTTGAGAGAAATCTTGTACTTGACTATCTTCTTCCCAATCCCAAGATAATGTAGTTGCTTCTTTCAATGAAAGATGAGCATCTGGATTGCACTGATCAACTACGCGATCCGCCATTCCTTGCTTGCTAATTTGCCTGTCATATATTTTTCTCTCTAAACAATTATCAGTAACTAAACGATAAACAAAACAAGGTTTCTGTTGGCCATATCTGTACACTCTACAAACAGCCTGTGTATCATGACAAGGATTCCAAGAAGCATCAAATACAATGGCACGGTTAGCGCCAACAAGATTAATGCCAAGTGAACCAGCACGAGTTGAAACAAGAAAAAGATGAATTTTTGGATTATTATTAAATTCATTAATAAGCTTTTCTCTTTCTAAGGCGCTAGTACTGCCATCAAGACGATAATAATTTACATTTTTAATCCAAGCATCAGTTTGTCCATCAGGATACTTTAAACTGTTTCTAGCTAAAAAATCTTCAATGAGATTCAATGTAAATAATGACTGAGAGAATGCTAAAACACGATCACCAAGCTTAATTGCTTCTTCTAAAATACAAAAGAAAATTGTCATTTTTGCAGATGCATCAATTAATCCTGGTACATAGCCTTTCATTAATTCTGTTGCCTGCAAATAAGAAAATTAAATTTACATATATTATTAGTTGTGTTTATATTTATTATATTTACCCAGTCGTATGGAATTCCAGGGTCTTCCTTCCCTCCTGGAGAACTTTTACAATCTTTTTCTTCATCTTTCGTAAGAATTTCATCATCTGACTTATCTTCTTTATCTTTATCTAGCAAATCTTCTTTTTCTTTTTCATCTTCCTTTACTAAATCATTTTGATTTAATCGAGGACTATGCAATGAATTAAGATTTTGTAGGGATCTAGATATTGGAGTCTGACAATTTGATTCAGAACTATAACCCGAATTTGTAGATAAATTATTTTGATGAACTGGTTGACTTTGCACGCCAACACTTGATGTCATTTCTTTATTATTTTTGTTCTTTTCTGAAGATCCTGAATTTTGAATATGAGTAGTAGATTGCTGAGATTGCTTTGAATCCTCTGAGCGCGTATTAATATCCGAATTATGATTATTACTATAATCATAAGATTGAGTTTGATAATTTTGTGATGGAAAATAATTACTTTGATATCGATTCACATTAGGATTTACATCCCGATAATACGGATCATTACACTGATCAGATTGAAATGGTTGAGAATAATTTCTTTGCCAATAATGATCCTCTGAAGCCTTCATTTGACTTACTTGATTTGGACCATCTGCTGAATAATTTGGTAAAACAGTATTCTGAGGTGCTGCTTGATTTACTGAATAATTATTTGAAGGATTGGTAGATGAATTGCCACTTTGACGATCTGTTGAAAATTCATGTGATGTGTTGGCTGTTGATGTATAAGTTTGAGTTTGTTGTTGATTATCTGGCCTGGAATACAATTGATCGTTCTGATTTAAAGAGCTTGATGTTTGTTGATTTTGAGAATATGAAAGAGGTTGATTTTGAGCTTGTGGCATTTGTCCTTGTTGAGAAGAACTGTATCTATGAGCTGGTGTTGATGGAATTGATGTTGAGCCTTGATGATTAGATCCATAAGCATGATTTGCATTTGGTGGAGCTCCTGTTTGATTTTGGATATTAGGTGGATAAGACTGATTTTGTGGTGTTGATGGAGATACAAGATGTGAATATCCATGCATTGTGTTTTGTGCATTAGAAACTGGTCCTTGCTGATCTTGAGAATATCCGTGTGTTTGAGTAGAGGGATTTGAAGCTGATTGACCAGTGGGATATGAAGATGAATTTTGTGATACATTCATTTGATTTTGACTTGTTGTAGGATGATATCCACGTATTTGATTTTGTGGAATTGATGCTTGATTTGATGAATTTGTTATATATGGATGAGGTTGACTTTGAGGCATAGTACTTGGAGCTTGTTGATTAAAATTAAGCGGTGTTTGTGATGAAGAATTTGGATTTACTTGAGTGGGATAATTGTGAGGCTGATTTGGTAATGACTGTGAGCCACCATAAGTATGAGAAGAACTTTGCAAAGAAAGATTTTGATTTTGTTGATTGGGTGAAAAACCACGATTTTGACCAGATGTTGTACTCTGTCCTTGTTGAGTTGGAAGATATGCAGCAGTCTGTGTTTGAGATGATGAATTTTGACTTTGTTGATTTGGACCATATCCTAATGTAGAATTTTGTAATGGTTGACTTTCATTTCGCGAATACATGGTATTTGTTTGACCTGTTGTAGAATTATAATTTTGAGTTTGATTTGGTGTATATGGAGAATAATCCGGTAATGGCATATTTGTAGGTTGATTTGGCATTTGCGATTGAAAAGAAGATGGATTTGGAACTTGAGAATAATTATTAGATCCTTGATTTATACTTGATCCATAATTACGTCCATGATCTTGATAAGGATAAGTTTGACGTGGAAATATTCCAGACACTTCATAATTATTTCCTTGACTTTGATCTGGACGAAATTCTGAATTGGAAGTAGCAGTTGAATACCTTTGAGAATGATTATTTGTAGCCTGTTCATTATTTGGTATATAATTTTGTGATTGATTAGAATAATTTTGTGGTGCATTATATCCTGGAGTTTGTGTATATGTTTGAAATGATTGATTTCCATATCGTTGTGAGCTTTGATTATTGTAGAATTCATTGTATTCTCCATGGGTATTTTCATTCCTATAATATGTATTTTGATCATTTGATCTATAATTCTGATAACCATGAGGATAAGAATTTTGTGGCATAGAATTTGAATACCCTGAATTATTCATTGGCATAGGAGGATAATTAGAATAGTTATTTTGTTTTGGAGTAGTATGTGAGTTATCATTCTCTAGAGTATCCGTATTAGACGATGAAGAAGCATTAGGTTGTACGCTAGCTGCTGGTTTATTTTTTATAGTCGTATTTGTTTTCTTTCCTTTTTTGGATTCTCCTTTTGGTTGGCGAGCTTTAGAGCGTTTACCTCCTGGAGTAGATTTTTCAGCAATTGTTTCCTCTAAATCTAAATCATCTTCTTCATTAGCTTGCCGTTTGCGTAGAAAATGATAAAGAATATCAGGATGATTCCAAATTTTACAACATACTGCAAAAGCTTTCAATGGATTAGGTACAGCACGTGTCTTTACTACTTGAGTCATAAAGGTATCATATAGTTTACGTTGATGTGGTGTCATCCGAACAAGAAGAATGTATTCTTCTTTGCGTGGCAAAGAAACTTGCAATACAGAATGTGACCTTCTCTGTACAAAACCTTCTAATAAAGCATGTAATACATGTGCACGATATCTCATTAAACGTATATCTTGTGGTGTTGAATCAATACATTGCCCATTCTGAATTGGCCTTTCAAACATATTACAAAATTCACTTTTAGTTCCTAAATAATTGGGTCTTACAAAATCAACCATACACCAATATTCTAAAAGATTATTTTGTAATGGATAACCAGTTAGTACAATTCTACGTTTTGTGCGCATTTGTTTCAAAGCCATACTAATGCTAGCATGGGAATTTTTTATTCTATGACCTTCATCACATATAACTAAATCAGGTCCTGGATTAACTAAAGCTGCATGCATTTCATCTAACAATCCTTTATTCTTATCTTCTTCCTCAACATCAACAGTGTCTTTGAAAGGTTGTCCACGTTTCCTTTTTGCTTTGTTTGGTTTTTTTAAAGATAATTGCCTATATAGTTCATACCCAATCAACAAAACACCACCTCCTACTTGCCAATCTTGAATTATCTTAGCCCTTGCTGTCATAGTTTTATGAGAATCATTTAAAATATGTAAACGAAAATGCCGTGGTCTCATTTCCATACCAATAGGTGAATCTACACTAAATGGAGTTTTAACTTTTTCAATTTCTTTTTTCTCTTCATTCACTATTTCTTCTTTTGTTGTACAAGTACTTTCCTCCTTCTTAAGCATTTCTTCTGGCTCTTTCTTTACGTTAACTTCTGCATTTATAGAAGATAATGTATTTTTAAAACAATCTTTCCTTGATTCTGAATCTGTTTCTTGAGTTGATCGATTTGCATAATTAGAGAAAGTATTAGTAGAATTATCATAAGTAGAATATACAGGTGGCCCAGAATGATGATTTTCTACCCCGTGATACAAAGTACTAGAATTTCGAGTTTCCATACCTGGATATATGGGAGCCTGTGGCCGATTTTCCAAACCAGGGTACATGTTATTAGAATTTTGATTTTCCATTCCAAATTTTGTATCTGACATGTTTGACCTTTGTTGCATACTATGACAATTTACTTCTGATTTCATTGAATCAAAAGTAGACATTGGATTAGGATTTGTATTATACAATGCATTTTGTGAAATATCATTATGATAATTTTCATTCATATGTACTTGTGAATCTGGCATATTTTTATTCAACATATTATCTTGTACATAACCAGGCATCATATTGTGAGTTTCATATCCTTGATGAATATATGGATTTTCTGAGATAATGTTCATAGATTGAGATGTATTTTCTTGTCCAAAACGATGAGCTGATTCTGTACTGATAGGCCTTGAGATATTTGACATACTTGACATGTTCGACATATCACTCTGATTTCCAGTTTCATCCTTAACTTCCTGTTTAAGTTCTACAACAGATTCTGATTTAATACCTTTACCATGTTTTTCCAGAGCATTAGGATCTTCATATGGTAACCACATATTAAATTCTGCTAACCAATTCTGCAATGTATTGATAGGCATAATACAAAGGACAGTTTTCGCAGTAGTACAACGAAAAAAAATATCACAAAAGCTAGCAACTTGAAGCGTTTTTCCTAAACCCATACTGTGAGCAAGTATACAACCAAAACCAGAACTAGTTTTGAATCTGTCAATACTCTCAACAATATTATCATAAAGAAAACGAATACCACCAATTTGATGAGGTTTAATAATACGAGCTACCTGTGGAGCTAAAAATACATCAGGTTCTGTTTCAGGATGACCCACATTTATTAACACTCTACCATGTTCATCTGGAATGTTATATCTATCATTAGTGTGCATGCCAGAATTGGATGGATCATCTTCGTTGTCTGTTTCTTCTTCGCCACTTGGATCACTTAAAACTATACAATCATCATCTGAACTTTCGCTAGAGCTAGATATTGTAACCACATCTTTGCCCTTAGCAGTTTTCTGAGACTTTGGTCCAGTTGACATCTTTTTAGCAGCATGTATTTGTTTCTCACGTAAAGCCTCTTCAGCTTCTATATCAGAGATTTCAGAATCTGAGTAATATTCTGATCTGTCCATAGGTTCCTTTTTAGGAACTACAGGAGATATGCTAACAGAAGGAGTCATCATTCGAATTCTTTGTTGTAACATATTGGGACCACTAGGTCGATTTCCAACTCGCGAAATTGACGTTTGTGCTCCTTGGTAAACACCTCTTCCTTTTTGCCATCGAGAGCTTTCAACTGATCTTCTTTGTATTTGATTTGTTTGCATTCCAGATGTTGTCTGCGATCCAGTTCCAGATCCAGAATTTACTTTAAGAAGCACTGTATTTGGTAAACGAACTGGTGGAGATGGAGATGATTGAGAAATAGTAGTGCCTGCTTGATTCTGTTTTCCTTGTAAAAGACTAATTACTCTTGTTTGTGTTTTGCTATTTTGTCTATTTATTGCTATTTGCCGTTGAACTTCACGAATTATTCTTTGTTGTTCTTGTACCCTTCGAAGACGTTCCATCTCTTGTCGCTGAGCTGATAAAGTAGCTTCATCAAGTTGAGTTTCATCCATAACTTCTCGAATATTTCTCCTCATATTTGCTAATTTTTTCTCTGCTTTCGTTTCACATTCTGATGCAGATCCCTCAGTTCCATCATCTTTTTTCTGTTTCTTTTTAGCTGCATCAGAAGTTTCTGAATCAGCATGCCTCTTATTACTCTCTGTACCTTCCTCTTCCATGGCTTGATCTTCATTTTTGTCATTTTCATGTCCTATACTTCCTTCATCATCTGTATCTTTTGAAATTGGTTTTCCAAGTAAGTCTGCTTCTGACACTTCTTGGCCCTCTATTGGAGCTCCTTTTAAAAAATTTAAGGGCTATTAATATTAAAATTTAATGCAATTTCAAAAATAACAATGTATGTACAAACCTTCTAATGGCAAAGTATCCAATATATTAACTGGTTCTTCATCATCATCCTCAGGTTGAGAATGATGTTGCCGCTCCGATTCTGCTCGCACACCAATTTGTGAATCAATTGTCTCGTCTAAATCCATGTCGTCTCCTGACCCTTCTGAACGTATTTCTTCTATTTCCTCTGACTGTAATGTATCATTTTTCTTGTCATGTTCTCCATCAGATGTTTCAGCACTAGATTCCTCTGAACTTTCATCATTTGTTTGAGGCTCTACATTATTCATGTCTGTGTTTGTTGCAGTATCATTTGACATTATTGTTTCATTAGGCTTAGGGCCTGAACGAGGGGTCACACGTTCTATAGTGACATCCCCAATACGTGTTAAAAAACTGTCCAAACTATTTGACATGATGTGTAAAGTCCATTAAGTCACAATGTGTTCTACTAAAATTTTATGTGAAATCATGGAATGTCTAGTCACTTTCCTGTATAACACTATTAATTAAATTGTTTTCATATCACTTATATAATTTCATTTTCTTTTATGCCTGCAATAAGAAATGTATTCCTTCATAAATTTCAGAAAACAATAATAATCTGCCATAAGATTAAAAAAAACTGTAACAGTAAAAAGAGTGTCAATCTAAACTAATATGTGAGTAAAAACAACTAAAAGACAATTACATATTAAAAATGTAAAATAGACAATACAAAACAAAAATATTGCACCTTATATATGCATTTAATATAAATCAGATTTGACAATTTATTAAATTCTCAATGTTAAAACAGTGTACAATAAGTTAAAATGAATAATAGTTGATTGCATATTTATGGAATACATTGCTATATCACATACAATTGTATTTCAAATAATACAGTTGTATTTCATGTAAAAGTAAAGTATATAAACAATATTTACTTTGTTTTGTACAAAGCAACACAAATAAACACTCAATTAATATTAAGATTAAAATACCTAAATATTAAAACAGAAATTAATAATTATAGTCTTATACTTAGAGAAATGTTTACATGGAAGATTGCATGCGTTGATATATTATTAAAATTCTCTCATAAAGGCTTAAAAACAACATATTTTAAAACAGCATATAAAATATAAATCGTATTATAAACATTTGGAATTAAACACACTTGTTGAAAAATCAGTTTAATCACATTCTCGAGCTCACGAATAAACTCTAACAGCAACGATTTGGACGATACTGTTTAATAAGAGGATCATAGCGGAAGCACAATTTGAAAACGACTTAACTGAGGATATCGAGAAGGAATATTCATAATATTCCAAGTAATTTAGATTAGGAGCTGTCAAACAGAAGAAACGAAAGCAGCCCAGAATGTTTGTTTTTGGACGAACTGATCCGGTTTGGGCGATTAATACTAGGGAGTCGCGTCGTTTAGCAACCGGCGTCAGCACGAATCTTACACGCATTGAATTCTACTTGTGATCCGTAGTTACGACTGCTTAATTAGCTGTTAATTGCGGATTAAAAATAATGACACACACATACACACGTCCGATGGACGCCATAGCGTCGTTGTTCGCCGCTCGACGATCACGGTTCTCCGCAATGTCCGAAGATCAGCGAACAAGCCTTGTCACTTGGGTTAATGCACGCATCGTTTCAGCCTCGTCATTTGAATTATTTTCATCTAGAATGCATGGCAAAGTCACGAGGATTCACTCTGCGATCGAAACTTCACTTCGCAGCTCGCACGCGTTGCTCTCAAGCTTTCCGCGGCATTTTTTTTCACACACTTTTTCTAACAAGCATATTCCATTCGATGAAACGCCATCTTGAATGCGCTATGAAACACATCCGCTGAATATTTGCGAGGGAACAGCATCATAACTTCATTTTACATTTAGCCTTTCCGTTCTTTTTCTACGTCTCAGTAATTTTTTTTAATAAACTGCGGCCTTTATATTTCAAATAATTGTCACAAAAAAAGTATTCATTTAATTGCGTGAAAGCATTAATGTGATTAGCCTTGTATTTTTTTTCTATTACTCACGGACTTTTATATTTATAAAAAATACTACTACTAATGTTAATTATCTTAATAAAATGTTTAAATCCGCAACAAAGGTGGATTAAAATCATTGATATTCATGAAATTATACTATAGTATTTTATTCATATTCTCATTCTTTTACAACTTAGTTTTTATAAAATTATAGTAAAAGCATTACATGTTTTTTTTATATACAAATATATATGTATATATTTTTAAAATGAACATTCATATACTTACTTAGTAAGTATGAAAGATTCGTACATATAAATATGATTGTATGAATGTCATATAATTGAAATTAATGTAACACTTAATACAATATACATACATATACTATACATATACTTTTGTTACTTTAAACTAAATATTAAATTTATATAATTAAAAATGTCTTTTCATTAACATATAGAATATACAGCAAGTTATTGGTTACGTATCGTCACAGACTTTGTCTGTAGTTCGATATGTCATAAAATGCTAAATGCTAATACAATTTAATAAAAAAAAATAAGTAAATAAGTTCATCAACATCAATCTGATACACAGATAAAAAAAATTTAGTTTGCATTTTCACAAGCATCAATCCAATCATTATATACATCCAAAGGTTCTGAAAGTAAATTGATTGTAGTTTGAAAGTCCTCCAAACAGACTCTGCAAGTAATTCTAGCTGTGTTTTTTGACTTATCCCTGTGAATAAAAGGAGAAAGTAGTAAAATTGAAATTTTTGTGATATAAAAATCAGCGAAAATTAATTATACGTACATTTTAACCTCGCATGATTTTTCATGATTGCAAAATGGACAATTAAATTGTGTATCTAATGGTTGAATAGCTTTCTTTTTACTTGGTGGCTTTCGTTTACTTTTTCTTCGGCCCATTACGTTTGGAGTATATCGAATAACCTGATATACACTAGTTTGTATCAAGCTTTCTATAATATTTAAATTGTAAACTGTTGCGTATTGTATATCAACGAACATAGAGTACAAAACGAGAATTTACTAGTTACTAGTTACTAAAAGTTACTAGTTACTAGAAGTTTGTATCTACAAACTTACATCTATATATTTATGTATATATAAAAACCGTTATGCAGCTTTAAATATGCATTGAACAAATTTGGAAGTAATCTTACTTTGTAAAAAGCAATCACATTACTAAATTATTACAGAACGGATTATAAAATTAACGATTTAAATAAAATTAACAATATCGATAGACATATAAATATATAAAAATTTATACTATAAGAAACGTTTTTATATTATGAATTAGATAATAATTACTGCCATTGCTGTAATGAGTACTTTCAGTGTGTATCCTTTAAAATAAATAATTTCATAATGTCGTATTTAATTACAGAATTACGGATATAACCTTAATTTTGTATAGAAATTTATCAATACCTTTTCCATCAGGAAGGGAAGCAGAAATTGCTTATCAGGTATTAAGAGTTGATAAAGAGCCTTCAAGAGCTAGTATTGCAAAAAATTTGATACTCGATAATAATTTATTACAAATGTAAGTTTTTACATATTTATCGTAATGGTATAAGTTTAAGTACATACACAGTTTATTGTATTTTTCTTCATAGATCAATTTCTGGAACAGAAGCACGAAAAGTTAGAGTGGCATTAACTTCATTTTTTGATAGTTTAATTTTAGTAACAGAAACTATGCAACTTTTTGGTCCACCTGTACCTACTTATAATTATTATTAAGTACATATTTATTGTTAAAACTATATAATATACAAAATGGAACATACTCCAGCTCCATATGCACCAAGATCTGTTTATGGATATGCTTTATACATAGGGTCAAATATGCTTTTTGTTTTATTTCTGATATGGGCTGTAATACCAGACCAAATTTTATATACTTTAGGATTAACATATTGGCCTTCTAAATACTGGGCTGTAGCAATTCCAATTTGGGCTTTAACTGCCTTAGCCACATTTGCATTTATTATTTATCCAGCTATAAATTTATCTATGACCCCAGATATTAATGATATTGCAACTATAACAGATAAACATTCATGTTCCAAAAAAGAAACTATTCCAGGTGGTATATCCCCTGTTTATGATATTCCAATAACAGAAGTTTGTAGAAAATTGTATTTAACAAAAAAAAGTAATAATAAATGACAAAAAATTTATATATTTTGTGAAAAATAAATTTCAAATGATATAATGCAGATGATCTTAAAATTTTAAAATGCAATTTAAAAAATTAATAGTTTAAGAAATGTTAAGATTTTAATAATTTTACTATAATATTAAATTTTTATTTTTATAATAACACCTTTGAGAAATTCTTCCATTATATTAAGTCGATTATATATTTCATACATTGCGTAATTTGATTACGATAATCTTATGGCCTAGATCGTGTGAAATATGTAGCAGTTAGCTTTCCACATTTACATATATACCAAAAAAAATGAAAAAATTTGTGGTAGAACATAAAATACGTGATCAAGAGATTGACAACGAATGTGATAATAATGCAAACTATTTTCACCTTACAAATATTAAGCGCCAAATGATTGATTTAAGAAAAACATTAAAAGATATAATAAATACAAATGCTATATCTTGTAGTTTCGAAATCATGCGTGTAAAAAACAATGATTTCTATCAAAGGTTTGTATATTATGTATTTAATAACACTTAATAAATTTATATTTTTATGAATAAAAATTTTTGTTAGATTTTTTACAGAAGTGAATAAATATCATCCATCTTTTTATACATTGACATGGCATATTGAAAATGATATGAAAGATTATTTATCTTTAGATATATTTAATGCACTTCCAAATAATACACTCCTCCATCTTATAGCTAACAATTTAACTTCCACTGATGTAAAAATTATATTAAAGAAAGCATTAGAACGTGATATACGTAACATATTTGTTTTAAGGGGTGGTAATTAAAAATTATTGTAAAATTCCTCATCTATGTTTCCATGTTATTTGAATTTTATGAAAAGAAATTTCAGATTCAAAATCAAATGGTGAATTTCCACATGCAGTTGACTTAGTACGTTTCATAAGGAATCAATTTGATGATATATTTTGTATATGTGTTGCTGGTTATCCAGAAATGCACCCGGAATCATCATCTAAAGAAATGGATTTAATTTATTTGAAAGAAAAAGTAATTATATTATTTTATCTTTATTATTCATTTATATATTTAAAATAAACATATTAACATTAATTTTCTTTGAAGATTGATGCAGGTGCAGACTTTATAATAACACAAATTGTTTTTGAAGCAAATATTTTTATTAAATTTGTGAACGATTGTAAGAAAATTGGAATTAATGTTCCAATAATCCCAGGTATTTTTCCAATTTTGAATTACGTGTGTCTCCAAAAAATGGCAAAAATTTGCAATATTAAAGTACCTAAAATTATCTTAAATACTTTGGAATGTATAAAAGATAATAATGAAAAAGTACACAATTATGCAGTAGAAATAGCTACAAATATTATAAAAGAAATAATTGCAAGTAAAACTACTTGTGGATTCCATTTTTTCACATTAAATAAGTAATTATTAATTTTAATAGAAAAAATGTAATATAAGATAAACTTATATTTATTTATATAGATATTTATGAATTGTAGACCTTCATTATCATTGGAGATATGTGACAAACTTGGTATTTTCTGTTGATTATTTAATTATAAAGGACGTTTCAATAAACAAATAATTATATTACTAAGGTAACTAATAGTAAATGTAAGTCTATGTATATTTTACACAAATGTATCACAATAGATTTAAATATACGCGCTAAATTTGACATTAATTACCAATTGTCAAAATTCCCTATATTGGAACAACAGTAAAATATTAAAATATTTAGTTTATTATACGAATGATATGGAATTAGATCTGTTAAAATTTATCATACATTTTAAGTAAATATTATTCTTTAATTTCTTTAAAATATTTACTAAGGATAATGATAAAAGTAATTTTGACATTTTTCATTGTAAACGCAACATGGCAGATTTGTAGATATAAATGATCCTTTGAGGACATCTGCTATTGTACGCATGCGCGCTAAAAATATTCGTGACGAACAAAGAGAGCAGTTAGTTGAGTTGGGCGCCAGAGCTCCGCGTGGTCAGTTGGATAGTTGGTGTGACGGTAACAAGAAAGAGGAAGGATCCATAAGCCAGGATATAAAGAAAAATGGCACTCTTCCGTTTCAGTTCAAAACGTTGTTTGGAAATCCAGGTGCGTGGTAAATGAACTTACTTAGAATTGATTGATCTTGGTATACAATATGATATTTGAATGATTCTTAAAGCATTTCACGTTGTTCCGGTGCGAAATTCGAACGGCAAGCAGGTGTTTAACGTATGTCATTATTTGTTGTAATAATAGAGAATTATTTTAAATAGGTGATCATAAAAGAATAAATGTTTTTTTATTATTTATCTCTTTCAAAGTGCTAGAACCTTGCGTACCTTTAAAAGCTAAGACGCTGCAGTTCTGGATATCAAGTAGGCGTTCTATCGACCGATAGCCTAGTAACTATACACAATCAAAACTGTCGGTATATAAATTCGCAGATTTATAGTAAGTCGTCTATGTTAATTATATTCAAGCCAGATATTAGATCATGTTTGTTGATTGGACAGATGAAATACCAGCTGTGAAAAGTTTGTATTCGCATATATTCCGACGTATTGAACGTATGTTTGGAACACCTTTGTGAAGCTCTAACAATGCACATGATTTTGGTACAATATCTATAATATGAGAGCATCTTATTGAATCGAGACGTTGTATTGAGTAGTAATACGAAATATTATGAAGATCGTAGAACAAATATATATATATATTGATCAATTGTTTAAAAATATACGTTGAATTAGATATCGAATGATATAGGTTTTACCTAACCGACAGAACTTGGCATTAATTTAGACAAGGTTGATAGCAGTTACGTAATAAATTTTTAGAAGATATATAATTATTGCATACTATTTATCGTAAGTTACACATCGAACTTATTAATTGATCTGTGATTGTACTAAACAATTTTTAAATAATACGCATAAAAATGGAATTAATTAAAAATATTTTGGCTATTGTTTTCCATTTCGAACATTTATTAATGAATGTATCAACGTGAAATGTACTTCAAGTGACCGTGTATTAATTTACAATAGAATTGTATATAAATACTTATAAAATGCATGAGTAAAATTATTTTTCCAAATGACTTTAGTTCCGGTTAACCAAAATTCGAAGTTTTTCGTGATAGTATGTCTGATCAGAAACAATGCAAGATATTAGCTTCATAAAAATTAATATAAAAGTCAAAAGCTTAGTTTAAAGAAAATTAAAAGTTTCAATTTATTTTTGTTGATTTATCGTTGACTTATTACGATACCATAAGTACTGTAACCAAATTTAAATCTTTTAACTAAAATGCTTTCAAATCGAATTCTATGGCGACAAATGCATTTATAGATCGAAACATGACATAACGTGCATGCAAAATATTTAGGAATCTCTTACGTCCATACACATATCCATTGAGGAATGCACAGCATTATAATTTCGTAAGGTAGAATAATTTTAGAACAAATTCGAGGTCAAAATCTGTTTTGTCCTCTTGATCCATATTGTTCATGACCTGTTCCTGACGAACACCTGCTTACCGATTGAACTTCGAACAAGTCATAGCTTTAACCCAAAATATATCTCAGTTGGTTTTTCTCATTTACTCATGTACAGCAGATGATACATTCAGTTTTAATTCTTCTTAATTTTTCTCTTCCGGTTTTAATTCATATATTATGATAACTTAACTAATATTAATGCTATAAATACTTAATGTATTATATGTTAGTGCTATTTTATACAGAAAGGTAGATATATCAAAATTGATACAATTGATTTAAATGAAAATATTATTAAAAATATAATTGTTTAATTTTTGTCTAAATCATAAACTTGATTAGTAAGATTTAGTGAATAGCTTAGCACAAAGTGTATGTGTATCCACTAACTTTTAGCAGATTTAGAAACTCTTCGCTCATCTTATAGATGGCTCGTCGATTACCTAATATCATAGATATATGAACGTGACCTTTAGATCACGTAACATGCTGCATCAAAACTATCTCTTTCTTTACTTTCTTTTACACGATGTAAAATCTCTTATTATTATTAATATTTATTATCGACTAATTCAACTTATCTATATCTTAATATGGCAAAAATTTAAGTTCAAACTTAGAGAATCTATTACTAATAAGATTGTTATTATAAATTAATAAAAAAAATGTTCGATTTCATTGAACTTTATATATTTTAGTTGTTTCTTTCTAAATTCTTATAATCTAATCAAAATGAATTGTCTTAATAGAAGGATATTATAAGAAATATTAAGAATCAAAAGTTTAAGTCAAACGTATAGTTAGCGGCAAGACGATTGAATATCAGGGTTAATGCAGATTGGATCATACATGACACTCTCCTCTGTCATGTCATTTTAGCGCCATTTAACGATTATATGGCGCGAAATCAATTAGATAATGGTAACTTACGGGACGGGTATGTTCCATTCAGTGGTGCTCTTTAAATATTTGTTAAATATGCAATCAAAGATAACGAAGTGATATGAATTTCTTGTGAACGTTGCAGACAATTAATCAAATAAAATGTTAATATATCTTGATACGATCAAGATTAATTTATGTGTAGATATTAAAATCAGTGATAGCAGATATTAAAAATACTTTTAACGATAAAATTCCGTCAATATTTTACTTTCTTATGTACTATATACATAGGTGGTAAAACATAGCTTCAAGTAACCTTGAAGCATTCTTAATGCTTCGATCTATTGATTAGTCACTGTAAAATGCTTGAAATATTTCCTAAATTCATTTGTATATTATAAATGTATAAACTACTCGGTATAAGCTAAAATGGATAATTATTTGAATTTTTTTTTCTCAAATTCAAAGAAAAATATAATCCCGCGATTACTGATATTATAAAATGATACAGATATCAATACTGGTAAATAATTGCCAAGATAATGTGTGATATTCCTGTTTTTTTTTTTATTTACAAAAAAATTTAATCAAATTTAAAAGCTCGGTTTAATTTAATTTATCAGTAATGTAATGCTCAATCTAATTTCGGAGATTTCTTCATATCAACTTGTGCATTGCTTAAGAACGGATTCAAGTTTGTGAGAAAATTGAAATTCCTAGGCAGATACTCGCCTGTAATGAGGATAAGCGCAGTAAAGAAAGGAGAACTTGTTCTCGTCGAGGATACGATTAAGTTAGCCTACTTTCGATCGAGAGAGCAAATAAGATCAAAGATCTCCATTTTACTGAAATGTGCAATGGCACGCAAATTTTCCTGTACTTAGAACAAATTACTTTTTTTGTGTGTAAAAGCTAAATCGAATATGGATTAACTTTCTTAAAGATAAATTATCGCGTGTATGTTTGTATGAAACGAGTAGGAGGAAAATTCATATGACGTCGTTGCGATTTTGAAAAACCCGAACTTAGGAGATAACCACAATTAAAGAATATCTCGACATATAATACATGTAGCGACATTGAAATGGAAATAAAAAAATTTAAAGATTCACGATTCGATTGTTTTGTCTGATTGAATTAATAATAAACATCGACAGAGCAATTAATTTATTCGAGTCTAGACGAGACTAAGATAAACTTACAATAACTCTTCTTTAAAAACATATCAATAAGAGACAATAATTATAATAATAATAAGATGTAATTGCATATCATACAATTATGTACCGTTGGCACTCAAAATTTTTACTGTGCTTTGAAACATGTTTTTACAAAAACATTTGGCCTTCGTGTTTCTTGAAATTGTTTTTAGCAATATATTAACTGTACATTTTAACTTTTACCATACAATCTTTACGGTTGAATCATAATCAGCAGTCATATATAATTGCTGACTAATTGCAAGTTAATGATGTTATACAATCATTATCTTTCTTCTAATAGAAAATTTATATAATATATCAAGTTGTATAATAGTGATCTTAGGAGATTAAGATAAATAATTGAATGGCTTACGTTTGTGTGCGTATCAGCAAAAGGAATTTCCTGAAAGAAATTGTGGAAGAAATCGTGTTTTATACGTCAGCACTTATTGCGTGCATGCATCATTAGAAACTTGAAAGAATTAAAATTTAAAATGATCATTGGTCATAATAGTGCAAACCGAATAGCGTGCGACGTATGACGTCAAATGTGTGACTATTGTGAACATATGGGATGATAATCGTGATCGCAGATCTGAAATTTTATCGACCATTTTGTCTCGTTGTTCTTTTCCTTCAATTATATTTAAAATCGCATGTCGCACATAATCAAATGACGCACAAATGTCACGAATACGTAACACGTAAGATATTTATACAGTTTGGAAATCTTATCAGATTGTTTATTTACTTATAATGTATAGTAATAAATTTATTGTCAGGTTATTTAATTATGCCTTGCTCCAAAGACCTAATCTTTGTTGCAAATTTGATTAGAAACGCATAAATTAACATCATACTCAAAATTGTTATGTATTGTTGAGAAACAATTACAATTTAGCATCATTGTTATTGCACGTAATAATATTATATAAGAAGAAAAAGCACGAAAAATTAATAAATTAATCTTATAAATTAATTCGCCCTTATTGTTATTTAATTATCTTGTACGAGTTGAATATATCTTGACATAAACGATCAATCAAATCAGTTGTGTTATAAACGAGCTTCAGGTTGCGAATCAATTTCTTCGATCGACCTCTACATTTAAAGAATATCAACGAGTAGAACTAAATCGACCTTTTCGTAAATGTCTTACACTTAAATGTTCAGAAAGGATAATTAAATTATTCTGATAGTATATCGTATGATTGAAATCTTTATATGTACTATTGTATCGTTTCATATAGTCGTGTAAAATTTATACATATTATATACAACTAAAGAAATATATAATGCAATTTCATTCATCATGTGATTTCATGTAATTTCGATTTTTGGTTTCGATGCTATATTAAAGTTAAAACGAAATGTTACGCGATAGCACGGAAAAAATTTACAATGCATTACGGTGTTAAACATAATGTTAGATATAAGCTTAACAGGCCATCTGTCTGTGCCATTAAGATAATTAATTAAAAAATTTTTATCTTTCATATCAATACTCATCTAGACTGCCCAGGCTTTTACCTGATTTAATGAAACATCTTACTCGGATATTTTCTCTACAAAATATTTAAACATTATCATGATTACTAGATTAAACGGTATTCTAATTATTCAATAAAGTAGATTTTGTAATCACTCGAAATTGGTATAGGAAGAAAAATATAAAAGTAAGTTAGTAATTCAACTGAATAAGTTACTTAATAATCCAAAGTTAGTTGCAAATTAATAATTCAGTTGAATAAGTATTGAATATTATTTATTCAGGAATTGATATGCAAACGTAACCATTCATTAATTACGAGATAATCCCAAGCAAGGAGTTTCATGTTGAACTTTGTTCATTCACAGCTAATTACAAATTTAATAAATGCTTTAAAATATTTTTTCACGTGTGAGTTGTTAAAAGAAAAAGAAACATTGTAAAAATGAAATGACTTGCGACTCAAGTCAATTTATGAATGCCATAAAATGAATCGAAAATTCATCATTTATGGTGAAAGTTAACATTTAATTTCGAAATTCAAATTTTTTTTTATCCATATCTTGATTCTGTATCTTATCTTTCTTTTGACTCTTCTTGACAGTGAAAGTTTCAATTTTAATTATTTATTACAATTTCTAAGGAGGAAAGATACAATTGTTTAACCAAAATTTATCATGAACTCATTATTAAAAAACTTCAAATTTTTCTGACAACGAGATAAAGTGACAATTATATTCTATGATTCCAAATCACACACACATTTCTTCAGAAACAGTATTTTATTTTATTATTTGTACTATATATATTTATAAGTACAATAGAATTAGAGATGAATATGAATTGACAAACAGAATTATGAAATTTTAATATTATTTTAATTTGAGTTGATGAGTTGATGATGGCGAAGAAATTAAATCAATGTAGGTTAACTTATCGATCTGATTTATGATACGTACAAAACGAAATAAAAGTCAGTGTCAATCTATTCAATTAGTATTTCGTTACATCGTTGTGGTTACCATCTGATATCCGTCTTACATTACGTGCTAAGTATATTATTACTTGCAGTTGAAGCAACAAATTCTTGGAATATAACGAATTTAAACTCGAATGCACCGATGCATAACGCATATACTGACTAGTAATTGATTTATCTTAACACCAAAAACTGATAAGTATGCATAATACTTAGATAATTATTTTTGTTCAAAACTCAAAAGAAAATTATATGTTTAAACTCTTTTATTACATTTTAAAATAATTAGTTTAATAATGCTATTATTTATCATTTTTCATAATGCCATTCATTCATTCAATACTTATATATGTAACTGATACGTTTTATTATTATGGGAACGATTACTCCAAAAATTATTGAAATATTGCAAAGAAATAACGAACTGAAAATTATATGTTGGATCTTATAAAACATCCTCATGAACAGAGTGTATGTTCTTGAATCTCAAATGTCGAATTGGTGTCCAAATTAATTCATCAAATTGTGACATTTCCTGTGACACTGAATTTCAAAAAAAAATCACGTAGTACATACACACGTAACCATTTTTGTAACAATGAATCGTGCACCTTCTTTGCATCTAATTTTCTTATCATATATGCATTATGTAGCATAGGTTATAGAACACGTGGAACTATTTATTTTTAGTCAGTATTTGAAACTCTGGCCTGTATCCAGACGAAACATTTTGTCATGTATTTAATAATGTTCTAGGTGAACTTTTACGTTCATGAGTACAATACGTTAAAAACCTATGTACGTATGTAATCTTACAATATAACATCCAGCTATTTTCTTTCATAACAGATTTAAAATTAATCATTCGTTAAATATACACTTCTTACGTTCACTTTCTACAGCTTTCTGCGAGCCAATGATTGAGCTTTTACAAATGAAATTGTTAGATCACAACTTATGTAACAGATCCAGACTTTCGTGTTATAATTAAACGATACTTTCGAGTTACTATTTTCGTTTAAACAATCATTATTCGTATATAATTGGAAGATGTGTCTCGATGCATGTGTACATATGTAGATAGCTACATATGCAGTGATATGCACATGTGCAGTGATCTTATAAGATGAATGACAAATTTAATAGAAAGGCCAAGGTCATTGGCGATTCCTATTCAACAGTATATATGCAGTACATTGAAGATGGTACAGTACTCTCATCCGGAGTGTGATATAATCATATATTACATACCGCGCTTGTATAGGTATGCTAATCAAAAAGACACCCAATAGTCTATCACTGTCAAAAAGGATCACATCTTTGTATTACAAGTTTAATATAAAAAACTTTCAATAACTTGCTGATTCACCTTAATAATAGGTAATCATTTTATAATGAAAGATTCTAATAATTATTCTCACAAGTTTTGGAGTTCTATTTTATTGTATATTGCGATCAACTTGAAAGAATAATACTACTGAAACGAATTGGAACATTTAATCAATAATTTGATAAAATGGATGAATGATTTTAAAAATTTATTGCAATGAATGAATTGTATTTTTAAAAGTGGTGTAATAACGTGACGAAGAAACGTTTACACGGGGCAAATGTAAAAATCGATTTTGCTTTTGGAATCGGACAATCGAAGTTCAGTAAATATCAAAATTTACAAATCTCCATTAGATGCTCTGCTTTACCTTCTCATCGTGATTTCACCTCGGCCTAATTTCTCATTCACATTGCAAAATGCGGTCGTGAATCGATGTTTGCTCCCCGAGCTTTCTGCATTTACCGCTATCTAGAGATTTCTACGCTAGTCTGCTGCAAACAATGATTCCTCGTACTCGAAGAATGCTCGGAAACGCTCGGAAAAGATAGGAAAGTAAAAAATATCTGATACTCTAAAAATACGCATGAGAAAAAAAATAAGAACATGTGACATAATTATCGACGTAATCATGACACGCGCTTCTGAAATGCTTTTTTTTTTTTTTTTTATCACGCCAAAAACTCGAATAGTTAATTGCTATCGCGTAAGAGATTCATCAGTATCTATCAAAACTGTGTTAGTTCAAAATAAAAATGTGCGTGTAAGAAATAAAAAAAACGAAGAAAACAGAGAAATAATAGAAATTAAATGTGAGAGAGAAATATTATCGAGTATCGATTATGAAATCCAGTATTATACTTTGTAAGCCGCTTTTAATTTTACGTTTACGTATGCGTACGCATTGATAATGAACTTTAACGCGAGACCTTGTAACCTCAAGCGTGGCTTGATTTATTAGAATTGTTGTGAACTCTTTTGCGAACATGAAGTAATGGTATCATTTACCCGAAATTGTAGATTTTTGTGATTTTAATATCGTGTTCATGTAATATGCATGAAGGAAAATTCCAAACGTAATATTAATTGTAATATTAACAAAAAATTAAATCATTCTGTTTTATCATATTATTTTCAACTATTTTATTTCATAAATTTATTCAAGATAAAAAGTACAAAAATGTTATGCAATTCACATTTCAAAAAAAAATTTCTTTGTAGACGATGTTTCTATAATAAATATCAGTTTTAAAATGCTCACGATATGTGCACAGAAGTTAGTTCTTTCATGTATTTCCTTAATCGACCAAATATGTCATTATTATATATGGCTGTCTTTTTTTTTTTTTTTACGTAATCCAGTAGTTGTCCATGATTGTTCGTTGACGTAACTAGTAACGTCTATTCGTAAAATTTTATCCGTAATGAGAATTTGATTGCATGTCAAGTTCAATGTGGAAAATCGTCCCATAAAACGAAAGAAATATGTTGTCAACTTGCATGATATTATTATCAACATAAACACGCAAAAGCAGAAAATATTTTAACAAGTTAATTTCTGTAATGAAGATTTAATCACACCTATCAATGTGAGAAAAATTATTCCAAAAATAAATTATTCCAAAACTATTTACGTCGTCAAATTGCTTGTAATTATTATTAACAACTTATTTTTACATAAATGAAAAATAATGACTTTTTTACATAAATGAAAAATAAAAAATTAAATTTCTTTTGCGACATACAGACATTGGTATATTTAAAAAAATATAGTTGTCAGAATATAACTGCGATAACTAATTTCTTCTTTTGCTTTTACAGAAAAAAACTTCGATCGTATTCGCAAGATCACTGAGCGATGCTTCTACCGACCTGAAAAAGGTTCTGGCTGAAAAAATTCCAAAGGAACAGGAGCGTATTAAGGCGTTCCGTAAAGCAAATGGATCCACCAAAGTTGGAGAAGTTACCGTAGATATGGTATGCATTTGCTCGTTGTGCAATTTTGACTACATCGTGTATACTTTCATGTTGAACATCTGATGATGAATAAATTATCGAGCATGGTAGCAATGTTATTGCAACAGTAATACATACATGCGTCATGCGATAAACGTGATTACATATTAAATACCAAGCCACGTGGAGAACGTTGAATCTTACTATGAAAGACATAGTACAATTTTTTTTTTAGCGATAAATGTTTTATAGATAGATGATAAGGACCAAAGAATCAGCACATATGCCGCGTGCTTATTATGTGATCGTGATATAGACAGATCTAGGTTGTTGGAAAAATTTCTGGCCGTTTAAAATCCTAGAACCGGAACTCTCAAATTTCATACTCCACGAGCTGTATTCCTTGAATATCACATTTTCTGAAAATGATAAAATTCTTTGTATTTAACGATTTACTAATTTATATCTGATAACTTAATGAGTTCTAACTAAGCAAGAAATTGTGTAATTTTTTTCTTCCTTTTTATTCTTCTCTCTCTCTCTCTCTCTCTCTCTCCCTTCATTCTTATATGTAAAATTAAAATAACATTCAAATCAGTTCAAAGTGTGCTTCTTACAGTTGTTACATTGGAAATTAATGTCAATGAACTAGTTTCTCCTTTTTTATTCTATCTTTTTACACTTGATGTTGATATCACATGATAACCTTTTGTTACTTTTTAGATGTACGGTGGTATGCGTGGAATTAAAGCACTTATATGGGAACCGTCAGTCCTGGATCCTGAAGAAGGTATTAGATTCCGAGGAAAATCGATTCCAGAGTGCCAGAAACTTCTACCAAAAGCTAAGGGCGGTGAAGAACCACTTCCAGAAGGTTTATTCTGGCTTTTGATTACCGGCGACATTCCTACTGAGGCTCAAGTTAAAGCAATTTCTCAAGAATGGGCTAGCAGAAGCGCATTACCTGATCATGTGGTCAAAACTCTAAACAGCTTACCCAAATCGATTCATCCCATGACTCAATTCTCTGCCGCCATCACTCTTCTCAACAGCGAGAGTGAATTTGTAAAAGCATACACGGGAGGCATACACAAGTCTAAATATTGGGAACCCGCTTACGAAGATACAATGAACTTGATCGCCAAATTACCCGTAGTAGCTGCCACAATATATCGAAACATCTACAAGGGTGGTAAAGGTGCAGGAAGCGTCGATGCGGGCAAAGATTGGTCTTGGAATTTCGCGAACTTGCTCGGTTATGATAACCCACAATTCACCGAACTTTTACGTTTATATCTGACAATTCACTCTGATCACGAAGGTGGTAATGTATCTGCACACACCACTCACTTGGTAGGTTCGGCATTGTCTGACCCATATCTGTCATTCGCCGCTGGAATGAACGGCTTGGCTGGTCCACTTCATGGTCTTGCAAATCAAGAAGTATTAATATGGTTAGAGAAGTTGCGCGAAAAGGTTGGAGACAGTCCCAGTGATGAACAATTGAAGGAGTTCATTTGGAATACGCTAAAAAGCGGTCAAGTCGTTCCTGGATACGGCCATGCCGTACTCAGAAAGACTGATCCTAGGTACACATGCCAGAGAGAATTTGCACTGAAACACTTACCGGATGACAAACTATTCAAGGTAAATTTATTCAATAACTTCTTTAATATTTATATCAAATTTCCGATTTATTCTTGCTTAATGATTATATTCGTATATTTTTAGCTTGTTTCTCAAATATACAAAATAGTTCCGCCCGTTCTTACGGAAACTGGCAAAGTAAAGAACCCATGGCCAAATGTAGATGCCCATTCGGGAGTTTTATTGCAATATTATGGAATGAAGGAGATGAATTATTACACCGTCCTGTTCGGAGTATCACGTGCTCTTGGTGTTTTAGCGTCTCTCGTCTGGTCCCGAGCTCTAGGTCTTCCGATAGAAAGGCCCAAATCTCTGAGCACTGATTTGCTTAAGAAACTCGTCGGTGCTAAATAAACATCTTTATTTATGAAAAATCAGAATCATTAAAATCTTTTAAGTTCGTATCATCATAGCTTCAAAATTTTATCATAGAAAAGATTAATGCACAGAAAATCGAGCTCATTTCGAATTCATTTCAATATGACTTCAAGGAAGTCGGTTTAATTATTGAATCTTATTAAAAAGATGTGAGGTATTAAAATAAGTAATTATCTCATGTAATTATGTATTTTTTGAATGTAGATGTATTAAGTTTCGCAGTTTATTATATTGCAAAAACTTTCGCTTTTAATATTTTCATCTTTTAATAACATTCTTGTATTTTTTTCTGTCAATAACACAGATTTCATACAAATGAAATGAAGTTTTTGCGACATGAAATAAGCTACGAACAATATGAATTTGTTCATTATACATAGTTTAACTGCCAAGCCCTTTAAAAAAAAATGTAATACATGCATTAACAATAGATAAAATTTATTGTAAATATATTTGTCATTTTATGTTTAATAGTGATTTATATAGCAACTATTTCAAAAATAAAAGTGATACAATTCATTATAATACAAGTTAGTAAATTATTAAAACATTTATTGGAAGAACTACGTGTGCATAGTGAAAATTTTTCAAATATTGTAAATTGAACAGACACTGCCAAAAGATATCAGATAATTCTTAGTAAATTACAATAATTGTTTTTATCATTAGATGAAAAGATTATGATAATTAAAAAATGTTCTACCAGCAAGAATTTACAAAATGTAATAGTTCTTAGTAAACTATGTAAAATAGAAAATAGGGCTAAATTGTATAAAAAAATTTGCAGTGCTAGCGCACCAGTTGTTGGTTTTAGATTCTTTAAAAACACTATGCTCAATTACATCGAGCTATTTCGATTAATATAAATTAAAAAAGTGATGATCAGTGGTAGATACACTGGTACGAGAATGAGTGAGTGTGTGCGATACTTTATTTATAACAAACGTGAAAATAAATAGATCTTCAAAAATTACATTTGACTCTTTCCTGATTAAAAGACAAGATAGTTAAAAATATAAAATACGTAAATATTTATTGATTAAAAGTGTCAAAATATAAATTTTAGTTAAAATCACACCCAAGTATAGTTATACATGTTAAATTGTTTACTTATTACACATCTTTAATTATTAGATCTTTTATTTGTTGTTGAAATATCAAAAGAATAAATAATATATAGTAAAATACATATAAGCTCAAAAGAATTTTAAAATAAAAATATAAAAAATTTACTGTTCATTTATTGAAATTAATATAACGTGTATATAAGTTACTATAATCTTGTATCACTATACATAATTTTAATTAATAAAATTTAAAAATATAAAATTAAAATGTAAAAATAAAATTGATTAAAGAGGATAGGAAATTATATATTACAGTACGTGATGCTTTGTTTACTTCTCATAAAAGAAAGTTTGATAAATTTATTTTACATTAATTTCAGTCCTTACGTTAATTAACAACCTTTTACGCGAACATTTCGTGCTTACTATATTAGTTAATTAACAAATAACGAATTCAAAACAAGCATTTTTGAATCCAGTAATTTCTGAAATTTTGTTTCATTAAAATTTAACCATATAAGAAGCCTAAAGGTACACACATATATTTGATTTGTGTAGTTTTAATAAAATAATCAATCTGTAACTTGTATTGTATTTCAAAATTTTTATATAATGAAAACTTTGTTAACGATAGTATATATTATAATGTCGTGCATCTGTAATAATAAGTATAGACAATTAATTGCTTAATTTCTCAATATGAGAAAATTGCTGTTTATTTTTATGAAATGTACGATCTCACTCTGACTTTAGACGGCATTTGTCTTTCACATAATGATCTTAACAATTCCTAGAATCATCTTTTCCATATGTTACTAATGTGTGTTTTAAGTTTTATTAATTGTTAAATACTGGAGTATTTTGAACTACACAAGTGTTTACTACATTCATGGAGTAAATAAAATAAATGAGATAGTTGTTATTAATTGGATGGTTAAAGATTAATAATACTTAAAATAATTCATAATATGTCAAAACATGATAGATATTTTTACAATTGTATGAGTTTTATATGAAACAAATCTTTATGTTTCATACACAAATCAAATTAAATATTCCTAATAAACAACCATCTCACATATCACAGAGCAGTTTTCTGCTTCTAAATGTTTAGTTAGACTGGTTGAATAACTTGCTTTGAAATTCTTAAAGATGTCTGCAACATTAAGCTATAAGAAATATTTAAATTCTTATACAGAACGTTAAAAAATATGTGGTTTAATTGGTGCTAAATTGAAGTTGACTTTTTACAATTATTTACTATTAATGTGGAGTATAAAAAACTATGTACATAGGTATATTTTTGGAAACTGCACAGGCCAAATAATTATTCGCACATTAACTTAATAGAACGAATAAATAATCTATTTTTATAGTTATATAAACACAGGTGGACGGGATCAAGATTAAATTCTTTATCATTTAAATACATTTAAATGCATGCAACTTTTATTACATTTGTTACTGAATCAAAAATAAAATTTGGTAGCTTTGAGACTGCAATTTTAATATAGCATTTAATATAGCAATAAATAATCAGATGCGTTTATAGACCATACGTTACATTTGGCAGTCCTGCTGTAAAGTGTTTACAATATATATCTTCTTATACACAGATAAAAAAATTTTTTGCTATAGATACTTTTCTTAATGCAACAATATTTTCTATAAAAGACTCTGGATATTCTAAATTTTTCCATTTTCTTATAACATGATGTTTTAAATATATTTTACACAGAGAATAGTTAAAACATTATTTTAATTTTATATCATAATCATTTGCCATTATATTTTATATCACATTAATAGATAAGACAAAATTTACCCGTCCACCACTTGATACATTAAGTGTCTGCAGCAATAATGAATCAGTATATGCAGTTACACTTTAAGTTATGAAGCTAGTGTACCATTTGAAAAATGATCATTCATTCTTATATCATTTGTACAATCGTTAGAGTGGCACAGTAACTTACATTGAACATGTATTTTACAATTTAGATATCTTATTACATTCAAAATCAATCCTCATAATGTACGTCATGTCTTTTTTAAACGACCAACAATCCACTCAAGACCTTGATAAAGTCTAAAACATTACAAGACAAAAAAATGTATTACTTTCATGAATAACATTGTAATTCTAATTGCGACTAAAGTTTTTTCTTACCCTTCTCCTGTAAGGGCACAGCAGCTTTGTATATGCCACTGATGTTTTTTAATAGAAGTTAAATCTAGTTGTCTAGAAATTTCTGCTGCTGTCATACTACCTTTTAAATCTTGTTTGTTAGCATAAACTAAGACATTGGCTTTACTTAATTCTTCATGATTTAGCATTGAGTATAATTCTTCTCTTATTACACCAAGTCTTTCTCTATCTGTACTATCTATAACCATAATAATAAACTCAGTATTAGTATAATACGTGGACCATGCAGCTCTCAGGCTTTGTTGTCCACCCAAATCCCACATTATGAAATGAATATTTTTCCAAACAACTTCTTCAACATTAGATCCAATAGTTGGTGATGTATGAACAACTTCATTCATTAGGAACTGGTACAATATGGTTGTTTTACCAGCATTATCTAAACCCACCATAACTATTTTATGTTCTGAAAAATAAAAAAATTTAATTATAGTAAAATAAGAATTTAAATGAGCCATATAATTATAAACTTTTACATATAAACTTCACTCAAAAGTTTGCTTTATAATGTGAAAGAAAAATATCTGGGACAAATATGTTAAAATATATTTAAAGACAGTAAAAATTTAAAGAATTTTTTAAAAAACATATTAATTATACCAATAAAGCTATAGAGTTTATATTATTTGAATAAATTTATTATTACTTTTTTATTGATATTTGATTGCAAAATTGTCAAAAGAAATCTTAATATTTCAGAAATCATTTTCATGTATAAATAAAAACATCATTAAAAATTAAAAAAATAAAACTAATAATTCTTGTTTACATTTAAGTTTTAATATTCTTCAAATGTTAAATACAAATATATACGATGCTATGCATAAAGCAGTGCAATAAGTAACAATATTGTTATTACATTTGTATGTTGAATTTACCTTCATTGCCAAAAAAACTCCACAACTTTGCAAATAATAATCCCATATTGGTGAACCACTAAACCACTTGATACTAATATGTATTTAATCGTGTTTCCGTGCAGTCTTTTTCTTCATAAAAAAGGTGTATTTAGTTTCAGAAATGGGACATCTCATTGTCAGAGGGTTATGTATATTTTTCTGTCAAGTCCTTTTCCAATATATTTGTGATAAATTTGTGTCATTATTGATACATTATAATGAGAAATATATACTTAAGAACTGTTGCAAACTGTTGAAAATACACTAAGGATAACCCAAAAGTGAAAGAAATATACGAAGACCTTCCCTAATCTAATCAAGCAAATCGCGACATGTTGCGTTTCCAATTAAAACATCCATACGTCTGATGTATCCAATCATCGTGTAGCAGTAACTGAAAGTGATGTCGGCTCTGTATATACATACAGTGATTGGAGCTAAAGAATTCTTAGTTAAACGCGCGTAAAACAAAAATCCATTTGAAACGAAACTCTTGTTATGCAAAATTATCTAACTGATTTTGCTGAATCATTATCTAACTTTTTTTTCAACATAATAAGGAAGAGTAACTGAACAAAGTTCCCGTATATAATTACGAAGATTTTAAATATTTAAGTAGTAATAATAAAATAACTAATAAATATTAATATTATTATATAATAATGTTTATTAAAATGAACCACAGTATTAAAAATTGTAATCGATATAATAGAAACATTGATTTGAAACTATTAATAAAACCATTTTTATTATAAGATAAAATATAAACCAAACTTTAATATCTTGATACTTCATAAAAAAAATTACGTTTCTTTATATTTCGTAAAAAGCATTACGAAATCAGATTAATTTAATTTTCTTCTGTATTATAATATAAATGTTTTTTCCACTGATATACTATTTTTATAAAGACCAAGTTTTTATAATTATTAAATAATAAGACGACAAATTTTTTATAATTTTCTATCATTTTAATTATCGTTTAATATTACATTTTAGTAATAATGATTAAATTATGAAACTTTTAGTGGCCACAGTTTGTTAACTTTGTGCTGACCTTGGTGTGCACTGCGATTGGCTTACGAAACGTCGGCTGATGTCGAATCTACTCCAGTGTCCAGTATGAATGTTCATTCTTGATCTTCGTGGTAAAGGAATCGACCACTTGTTGCTCTTTGATATAAAATCGAATCACGTATTATTTTGAAGAAAAAAATTACTAACATGAGTAAACCGTGAGTAATTCCTATATTATTTTTGATAAATTATAAATGTAAATTTATAAAAAAATTTAAATAATTATTTTTAGTAAGTTCCGATAATGTGGTTTATGTAACCACTTTTATTCAAGTTCATTTTAATAAACAATTAATCGATCAAATAATCATTTAAAGAAACATAGATATTGTAAATATTATATCGAAATCAGTTTAGAAAATATCTTTTTATTTATATGTATTGTAATAAATATAGATCATATAATGTAAAATAATATAGTGTAAAATATGCAACTTTAAGTAATTCCTAATATAATAAAAAACATTTTTGTTTATAGAGTTGCTGATATTGCCCTTATTGGACTGGCTGTTATGGGTCAGAATTTGATTCTAAATATGAATGATCATGGATTTGTTGTGTGCGCTTATAATCGTACAACGGATAAAGTTAAATCCTTTTTAGAAAATGAAGCAAAAGGCACAAAAATTATTGGTGCATATACATTAAAAGAAATGGTAGATAAATTAAAATCACCAAAAAGAGTAATGCTTTTGGTAAAAGGTAAATTTCATTTATAAATTGTGAGTTTAAAAACAAAAATTTAAACCTCTAATGAACTATTATTTGATTTTATGATTATTATGATCTTTAAAAGTTTAAAATATTATTTAAAAGTTTTTAAATGGCATTTAAATTAATTAATAACAAAATTTATTCATTTTTTTTCTTCTACATATCTAAAATAATTAAAATATTTATAATGATATATTATGTTTAAAGCTGGTGCAGCTGTTGATGCATTTATACAACAATTAGTACCCTTATTGTCTCCTGGAGATATTATCATTGATGGTGGTAATTCTGAATATCAAGATACTGATAGACGAACCAAAGAATTAGAAAAAAAAGGAATTTTATTTGTTGGTAGTGGTGTTAGTGGAGGTGAAGATGGTGCTAGATATGGACCATCTTTGATGCCAGGTGGAAATCCCAAAGCTTGGCCGCATATTAAACAAATCTTCCAGGTGATTTTTAAAAATTTAATATTAAAATATATTTATTTAAAAATTTAGTTTAGAATAAATTAAATTAGTTAAATATACATTAATAATAAAATATTTTCTTTCTTAGTCAATCTGTGCAAAAGTCAATGGAGAACCTTGTTGCGATTGGGTTGGAGAAACAGGTGCAGGTCATTTTGTAAAAATGGTACACAATGGTATTGAGTATGGTGATATGCAACTTATTTGCGAAGCATATCACATTATGAGAAATGGTTTAAAACTTAATGCAGAAGAGATGAGTCAAACCTTTGATGATTGGAATAAAGGAGAACTTGATTCATTTTTGATTGAAATCACTAGAGATATTCTTAAGTACAAAGATGAGAAAGGATATTTATTAGAGCGAATTAGAGATACAGCTGGTCAAAAAGGAACTGGAAAATGGACAGCTATCGCAGCGTTAGATTATGGAGTACCTGTAACTCTAATAGGAGAATCAGTCTTTGCTAGGTGTCTTTCTGCTTTACAAAGCGAAAGAGTAGAAGCAAGCGCAGTGTTAAAAGGGCCCGATGCTACATATCAAGGCGATAAAAAACAATTCCTAGAACATTTAAAAAAAGCTCTCTATGCTTCCAAAATTATTTCCTATGCACAAGGATTTATGTTATTAAGAGAGGCTGCCAAAATTTTCAATTGGAATTTGAATTATGGTGGAATAGCTCTTATGTGGAGAGGAGGATGTATTATAAGAAGGTATCTAAATTTTTATTGAAATTTAATATTCTCAAATAATAACTTTTATTAAAATTTTTTTATTTTCAGTGCATTTTTGGGAAATATAAAAATAGCATTTGAAAAGAATCAAAAACTTTCCAATTTATTATTGGATGATTTCTTTGCTAATGCAATGAAGGAATGTCAAGCTAGTGCTAGGGTAGTAGTATCTACAGCTGTAACATTAGGCATACCAACTCCTGCACTATCAACAGCTTTAGCCTTCTATGATGGTTATAGAACTGCTCAACTTCCAGCAAATTTACTTCAAGCTCAGCGGGATTATTTTGGTGCTCACACCTATGAATTACTTGGTCAAGAAGGAAAGTTTGTCCATACTAATTGGACTGGACATGGTGGAAATGTATCTGCATCTACATATGATGTATAATTGTCAATATAGTTTTATGGTAATAAATGTAAATACATACAGATAAAGTTAATGTTTATAAATTAATGGTTGATAAATTTAACAGTGGTTGTGTGAAAATGTCGAAATGTTTTGTTTAAAAAGTTATAAATTTATTAAAAAAATATGTTATATTTATCCTTATGTGGGAATTATTTACTTTTCCTTAACTAAATTAATTGATATGTTAAATAAAGTTATTATTGTTTATTTTTTATCTTTTTAATTTTGTATAATAACTTTATTAAAGCATTATATGTATGTACATAAATACGTTTGAAAAGAATGTATATGTATGTATGTATATCAATATATAGGAAACCTACATATCTCTTTCATATAAGAAAGTTTGTATTATGAAAAAATAATAGAGCATGACTTATGAAGTCGTTTAACACTTGTTAAATCAACTCGGAAATAATTAGTCTAACCTATCCGTAGTTAAAATTATTACTATACCGCATTCCCAAATAATGAGGTACTGTGATTTTAAATAGTTCTTTTAACATAAAAAAAAACATTTTTTATTAAGAAATTTATTTAGACTCACAATACAATGATATTAACTAAAATAGAAATCCAAGTATAATTTCGTTCTATGAGTCATCAAAGTAAAAAAAAAACTTTATGAACTATCATTACATCTACTTAATTGTTACACAATTATATACACGTGAATTTTTATTATTACTAGAACATATCGAATTTTATGATTGTGTCATAAAATGATCATTCTTATTAATGACATAAGATGTGATTTATGTTAAAAAATATTAAATTTAGATAGAAGAAAACTTTTTATGTAATTTCATCAAAATAAATTTAAAGTAACATCAAACGCGCAACTAATATTTGATATTACATGAATGAAATTCTAAAAAATATGTACACATTGGAAAATTGATCTTATAGAACCTTATTTTAGCCGTCCCTGAAACGTGTTGGCTTTACTGACCGTAGACGGGCGACGTAGTCTGCACCGTTCATTTGTAAAATGGCTGACCACAGGGAAAGAGAATCGTATTATTCACAAACGGATTTAAGATCAAAAAATGATGATCCACCAAATTCACGTTTGTTTGTTATATGCCATAAAAGTCTGGAAGAAGATGATCTTAGAAAAGCCTTTGAAAAATTTGGAAAGATTGAAGACATTTGGGTAGTTAAAGATCGAATTACAGGGGAAAATAAAGGTAATTTCTCTTGTCTACAGAAGAAATCAATAAGACTTATTCTATTTTTTATTAATTTGTATATTTGTAAGTTTATCTAAAATTGCTCTTTTATATGATTCTAATAAATTATTTAAGTATTTAAAAAGTAATATCCATTGTTTATTTAGGAGTTACGTACATTAAATTTTCAAAAACATCAGAAGCAGCTTTTGCTCTTGAAGAAATGAATGGAAAAATGTTAGGTTCTGTTGGAAGACCTATCAAAGTGATGATTGCTTCAAAGTAAGTTATTCTAAAATGTCTGAAAAAATTTGTTCCTCATTGATATACATATATAAATATAAAAACACAGATATTTATTACAGTCGCGATCAAGGATCTGTTAGAGAAACTAATGAAGAAGAAAGATGGGTTCGTCTATTTTGTGTGTTGCCTAAGTCTATGACAGATAGTGAACTTCAACAAGAATTTTCAAAGTTTGGACCCATAGAATATGCAACAGTAGTTAAAGATAGAAATACAAATGAATCAAAAGGCTTTGGTTATGTGAAATTTAAAAAAGTATCTAGTGCAGCAAGAGCATTTGAAGAATGTGATAGGAAGTATAAGGCAGTATTTGCAGAACCAAAAAAGCCAAAACCTGAACATATTGATGTGAAATATAATAATGGACTATCTTCTCACTATGATAGTGCTGGTGGAGGTTATAGTTCATCAAATTTTGGAAAGAGCAGTATTAGTTTAGAAATTGCCACGAATTATCCTAATTCTGAAGGTTATACACATTTGCAAGTAATTGCACATCCAGCATTGAATCAAGATCAATTATGGAAATTGTTTGACATTGTACCTGGTTTGGATTATTGTCATTTGAAAAATGATGTAAGATACAGAATGCCAAGAGGTCAGGCTGTTGTGGTATATTCTAATCCTAGTGCAGCAGCATATGCAAGAGAAAAATTTCATGGTTTTGAATATCCTCCTGGTCATAGAATGATAGTCAAACCAGATTTATCAAGTGCACCACCGAAAAATGCAATAAAACCTGGTAGTTCTACAGGTGGAATTGCTAGTGCTAGAACAGATTTGGCACATCTAGCTGAAACTATTGCTCAAGCTACATCTTTAATTCAAGCTGCAGGATTAACTGCACCAAGTAAGATTATTTTATCTATATAATATGATAATGTATCATTTTCTTGTATAATTTTTTTTTTTAATATAATTAGGTTTAGAGCATTCAATGTGTATCAAATTACCACCTGCGCAACCAATGGCTAGTATAGACGCAGAGGTTGCCAAAAGATGTTTCATTGTATGTGGACCTCCAGTACCTCCTATATATGCCATGAAGGATGCTTTTTGCAGATTTGGAAACCTTATAGATGTTTACATGCTTCCAGGAAAAAATTGTGGTTATGCAAAATATGCTAGTGTGGAGAGTGCAAATGAAGCAATTGAGGTATCATATTTTATTTCTTTATATTTATAATGTTGTTTTATAATGAAGTTTTTTAAATTAAAGTTTTCAAAACGCTTAAGCGATATAATTAATTTGCAAAATGGTAATTGTAGGTTTTACACGGACAAGAGATTTGTGGATCTCGGTTAAAAGTATTAGAAGCAGAAGAACGCAACGTCGGTGAAGATCGTAGAAAACGATTGCGAACGGATGAAGATGAAAACTAAATTTTTTTTTGTATACCTCGTAAGTAAAACGCTGAGTACATGGCAAAAAGAACGGAGGGAAAGAGAAAGACATTTAAATATTAACACCCTGACGTTGTAACTGACGATTACTTTACTTGAAAAACAGGAGAAAATGTAATTTTTCTATTTGTCTTCACAGACTGACTGGTATACACAAGCTGGACGCACGCAATAAAAGAGACGAATTTTAAGACTCACTTGACCACGTCGGGCCCGCATCCAAGGAAACTACTCCAACTACCTACTTTTAACTACCGCTTACGTTCGCGATTTCAACGTTACTGAAACTTTAACGTTACTTTACTTTATCCTTACATGTCGTTACACGTACACCTGACTTCCTAATTTTATTTTAAGAGGCCTGTGCGAAAAGTGATCTTAAATATTCAAGTTAAGAATATATAGAACACAAAATTAGTTAAATTTGAAATACTTTCCTTTAGCACAAGAAAGGTATACGATGCAATATACTCGAGGCGTTTATTATTGTATGGTAATATACTACAGGTATTAACCAGAGGTAAGAATATTTCTGGATGAACATACACTTTGGTATTAAAATTATATTGGAATGAAAATTTATTCAAACAAATTTGTAAAAAAGAAAAAAATGAATTATTTATATGTTAATGGATTGAGAGAATCGAGTAATTTTAAAAAAAAAGATATAACATGAAATTATCTCGTAATATTTTATATTTTTGCCTATAAAGCAAAAAATGTAATTATTAATTGTAATATTAATTTTAACTATTCGCGCAGGCTTTAAAATATAACCTGTGCTTTAGAATTAGTAAAAGTTTTTGTTTATAATTTATATCCAATAGTTTTGTACTATTCTTTTATTAGCTATAATATGTATGAAAGAAAACGTAAAATATCTTCTTGTATATGTTTCATAATTACATGTTTACGTAATTACGAGCAACAACATATTTCGTAGAATTAAAATTCCAAAACAAGATATTCTACAGAATAATACTTTTATTTTTAAATACTTTGCAAACATAGTTTTAAGAACTATAATTTTGCATGATATAAATAAAAATTATATTTTTCTGAGTATAAATATAACGAAGTTTTAGGAAGATTTTTATGCAGATTAAAATTATATCCAATTAAACATTGTATTATGTTTTATTGTGTTTTATTACAACAATAATTTAAATTGAATAATATCGGGTGTACATAATAAATTTAAAAAGTCGTATTATTAATCAGATTTGATTACTTTATGTGTTTTTGTAAATATAAAAGTAAGTTTTATAATTATAAAATTATAGACATAGAAACAAAGGGGAAAATTACAAAATTTTCTACTGAAGTATTATGAGTAAATCTTGTTTTGGAATTGCTTAAACATTACATATGTTTATATGTATAGATATATTTGCCAAAAATATATCGACATGTTGTTTTCTACAATTAGATCAAATTTCTTTAAAGAAAGTACGTTTTCTTAGGAAATTAATATTACGTCCATGATCACAATTCGTCAAATACCAATAATTGACGCACAACATGAACGTTTTATGATGGACACTTTTGTACATGTGTTAGACTGTTCTACTCAATGACCATACGCAATGATGTTTTAGGAGACTGTAACTGACTTGTTTGGTGATATTAAAATACACATTAAGTATTCAAAACCTCACACTGACTTCCACTTATTTTTTTTTTTTTTTTACACTGAACAGAATGTCCTACTCTATACTATATCTATCTATAATTAACCTGATGTGTCTTTTCTTTTAACTTTCAGGATAGCTCAAGGATTCTAAGATGTGTACCTGATGACTGTGATATAGCAGAGTAAGATATTACTATTATTGTACATATAAAACATAAAATATAAAGAATAAATTATAATTTTCTAACTCCTTTTTATTACTGAACGGAGATTGATCATAACAATTAGAAAATTGTTATATGTACTTGCATTTTTTATATTCCACTTTTATACTGCACTTTGAAGTGTACACTATTTATAATTTATTTTTAACATATTTTTCTGATATGTTCATAAAGTGTGCAATAAAATAATCTTTATAGAAAAAGAGCGTATTATGTTGTTTTTGATTGATTCCTGGATATAATCTACTGCTGTAAATTTGAATTGAAAGAGATCATAGAAAGAAATCGCCGGCAGATGTCGCCGGTGTACAAGGAAGAATTTTCGCGCCAATGAACTGCGCAAAGTCGTAAGAGAGGAGATTATTTTAATCGTGTTCGTCGTTCGAGTGGTTTAAGTGGGGCACGTTTTGCATCGATATAGGTTGACAATAAGCTTGGAGAGGGGTAACAACTCACGTGTTACCAAACGTGCAACATGATGCGAAACAGTCACTCTACGCGATAGATATGTGACGTACGGTGTGGTTCAGTCTTCATAGATATCATCGTCTAGAACGCATCGTGGTGTCTATTATATTATTATGAAAGCAATTAGAAATTAGTGAAAGTATCTATTTCTCAATTAATTTACTGATTTTTTTATGATCAATCAGATGGTGCATTATTTTTAATTCAATTATTAATAGTAGTGAATGCGATAAAAAAAAATCTGTTCCCTTTGTTCATATAAGTACGAATAGTTTGACTTCGCGTATTTCTTTATCAGTTTCTAACACTTTTATCGTCACGAAATATAGAAATGATACGTGAACATCAAGTTTATTTGATTTAGCAGCAGTGTTGTGATCCGACGGATATCGTCTAAAAGAAAAGCTATTATTAGAAGAGAACGATGGAAGAGGTATCTACTGAGAATGCCAAGGTGTCGGATTCCGGATATTCTAACACTTGTAGCAACAGTCAATCTCAACGTAGGTATGTATCGAAATTTTTGTTCGCATCCTTCAGAGTACATCGAACTTGCTCCATTTTGCAAACATCACGTTGATTTGAATATAGCGCCATCGATTTCAAATACGAACTATGCGTTATATTGATTTTGATTGATAAACTCACATCATGCTACGCTTTATTAATACGTTTGTAAAAGAAGATGAGTGTAAAAGAACACAAAATTAGTTTCATCTAATAATTATTAGCGTAAAGCGTGAACTTTCCAGATTCACATTTACAGTTCAATGAAATTTCCCATTTTTTTTTGCATATTAATAAATATTAATATATTCTTGTATCATCTGACTCATTTTAGTTTGAAACAATGCATATAGTACAGCAGATAATGATTAAAAAAAATTAACCATAAGGTAAGACAGTGTTGAAAATTATTAGTTTATTAGGAATCAAAAAACGCAAAAATTTCAGTTTTATTATATCACTTGAAATATATACATGATTCTGATGTTAAGTACATAATTTTACTATTTACTTTAATATTTACGTAATAAATTATACGCAGATAATACTTTCTTTAGACGAGAATTAGCATACTTAAGTAACTAATACAGAAATAAATATAATGAAGACAGGAAATTCTATGAATTACTGATTGTGAGAAGCATTCATTGATACATTGTTATTCAATTATACATACTATCAATGAGCTATATGCAAACATTTAATGTACGTTTATTAGATTCCGAGTCATGAATATTTGTTTGTAACTGGATATCAGATTAGAAAAACTGTATATGTTAATTGAATTGCTATTTTAATATGAGTTTAACTCGTACAGAAATATCTCACGGTTGTCGAGGCGTAATCTCTTCTCTCTGATCGTTTCCTTCCTCTTTGTATTTTCCAATCTCTATTTTACTCCTGCAACTCATCAAATAGATCCTTATGTAATCTCGATTTGCAGAATATATCCCTACACATTCAAATAAAAATAAACATTTGATTAAACATATGTGAACTCCGTGCTAGACGATGGGTAGATTGATTGGAAAATGCGCGTTTCGATATATCAAAAGTGCCGTAATTTTTTACTGCAATTCGAAACCTTACGAATGATATCAAAAGTTTCACAATAATCTGTACCTGCAAACCCAAAGAAATCTCTGATTCTTTTATGTTCCATATGATTTTTTGATACTTTTTTTAAAAATACGAATGATTTAAATAAATGATCGATCAATTCGTTTCTTCAATTCATCTCAATAAATTTCAAGTTCCATACTTCAAGAATTATCAATGCTTACGTAGCTTGATCGTATGGATCGATTCGAACATTTTGAAGCATCAAAGATAAATTTTAGACGAATTGATCGATCAGATTATTAAAGCCTTAAAATTTGACTTCTGATCTTTGGAATAATTGTCTCATCAGATTTAATTGAACTATCGATAAAGTTTTCTCCTTTAATATTTGACAAAGGACTTCTGAGTAGATAAATTTCACGTGAATATTTTGCAATCATACATAAATCTCCGGCAAAATCATCCTAATAATTCACAAATTAAACAGTTTGAAAATGTATAAGATATCTTAGGATATTTTGCCTATTGGGATATCGAATCTCTACACGGTGTGCATTAGCGCAGGATTCTTGGCATTGACATGCTTTGTTGGTCATGTTGGTGGGAGATAGATGAAAAGTACAGCCAATGCGAGAAGAATAAGGATAGAAACTCGAACACTATGGTTAAGGCTAACTAGTTTCTTGGCGAAGCATGCCAGTTGCATTTCCACGTTCGCATTTAATACACCTAAGCATTGATTGCGAAACCCGATGAAAACAGGTCGAACGAATGCAAAACGTACGCAAGATCGCCGATTACCGCAATTTAACGAAAGTGTCTGAAATATTTCCCGTGAAATTACCAATCGCGAAGACCTTACGAAATAAGATACAATATTTTTATCGATAATTTTATATCTAACGGAAGCAATTAAGTAACTAAATCACAAAGTTTTATAATGTACAACACTGTATATTTGTATTATTTAGATATTTTAGAAAAATTTCTGTTGAGCGTATATCTTGCTTTGTTTAACGTGTATGTTATATTTCGAGCTCTGTTTCTTTTCTTTTTTTTAATTACCCATCATGGATGTAACAGTCGCGATCCCCTATATATAAATACAAAGAACACTGTGGGCGACTCGGCTATTGATACATGCTACCTAACCGATTGTTACAAACAGGTAAATATAGATTCTGAATTCTCACGTGTTGCTTTCGAATAAAATTGTACACGCTGTAACTACCGAATGAGGAATGAAACGTGATGTTCCTCCGAGGGAAGAGAATGTTATACCATATACTCATCGAACGTATCCATCATTAATTGCATAATAACGAAATTTTCCGCACTGATTTTCCATAATTTTAAATTGTAAAATTTTAAAAACTCTATTATTAAAGTACGTCCAATTATAGAAATCCTTAACAATTGTTAAAAAAAAATAGTGAAATTAAAAAATCAAAAATATATATGTCTTCAGTTAAGAATTAATTATAATTGCAAGTACGATACTATCGGATTTTATATTTCGTTAATACGATGAAATATATTCCTTGGCATCATTCGTGGCAGAAACTCCGAACAAAATCGATAGCCGGATCACGGTCTCGTTCGACGGTTCTAGTCACGGGGCCATGAGCGTGAAACAGACCTTCTTATGCAATAATTTTTCCTATCGAACGAAGTGCAACAAATGTAGGAGCCCCGTGCTCGTTCCCTGGGCAATAATGAGGACAGTGAAAGGCCAGAAAGACTCCGTCGTAAGGGCTGATTGTGGCGGTCACGTTTGCCGAACATGTGATCGAACCTTTTTTACCATTCCATAAACTGGTTTCAGAGATTTTGTGTCAGCGAATTGTGTGACTTTCTCGGAGACGATTTAATTGGCCAATAGGACGAGGCCGTTCTTATCGTTCGAGAAATGCACCTTTGCAATTACCTTCTATAAACTTATATGCTAATTTATTAGCGAAAGAGGGTGGTAATCTTACGAGTCACAGTACGAACTCGATCGAAAATGCACACAATTTTTCGTTTGGCCAGTAATTTTTTTTTATTTGCAAAATGCGTCTTGCACTAGTCTGAGTTAAAGATTAAAAGACCAATACAAAGACTAATAAAATACAATACAAAATGTAAATGTCGAAGATTCCTACTAGTTGTAAAAGTTTTTACAACGTTTTTACAAAGTGCAGAAAACTGTATAAATGTAATAAAAGAGGAAAATAAGAAGTCGTGTATTCTAGTTCCGTTGTAATGCATAGTCGACTTATGGAAGGAATAAATTATAATAAATGAATCTAATAAGCGCTTGATTTGGCTTGATAAGCGTTAATTTTGGTGTTTATTATTATTTTCTCTTCCAATTCTCAATTCTTCAAACATTTTAACACTAATCTATTGAATGTCATTCGTTAAATCGTTCAATACAGTAAAACATTAAAATGGCAGTACATTTGACATTTCTCAAGTTTGTTAGTTGTAAGGAAGTTCTGTAAACAATCGATTGAAAATCGATTTTAACGTTTTAGTACGTTAAGTAGTAACAGATAGTCAAAGTCAGACGCGGCGGCCAAACACGTCTATAGTAGTTTAGCCGATTGATCGTCAGACGTTAACGTGACTATATTACATAAGTCATATTACGATAAATCCTAAAGTCTAAAAATAGTCAATCGTATTTTTTATTTTTTATTAGCAGACTAATGCATTGAATAACGTTTATTAATTTGTATTTCAGTAGTGGCAGCTCGATTTCGAGAAACAGCAACCGCTCCGAAAGTAGCGGTTATTGCGGTAGGCGTCCTTCGACATTTGGATCCAGGTAACACATTGTTTAAACACCAATCAGTCAAAAATTCATTGTCAATACGACCGAAGCAATCGCGATAGTGGTTGATTTTTGCAAAAATCATTTTCCAAAATACAATCGTCAAAAAACAGAAAGGTGTCTACTGACTGTTGACATTTATGATCGTAGGAATCTTACGATTATGGTTGAAAATATATCAGTATATCGTATCTGCAAAGAATAGACAAGTCGTTACGGCTTGAAAGCACGAATCCAGTGGAAAGTAAGTTTTTCCGTCTTTTTCCTCTGCGAGCTTTTCATGCGAAACAACTTGGTTGAGGTATCCATCTTATCTTTGTTTCTTTTGTACAATAAAAATGCAAGCGTTTATTATAGTCCAATTATGGCCTCCGATAATTGCACATTGAATGAAAAATGTACAAATATAGATGCGGAAACACTTGCTCATATCTAAAAACTGGATTTTTCGAACATTGTAAAAGGTATTTATATTTCTGACATTGAAACAAACAAAAAACTGCACATGTATTATTCAACTATCGGAAATCATTTATTTATATCTCGAAAAGGAAAATAGCTGTTTAAGTTAAAATTAATGACTGTGGTATGTATATGTAATGCTGTAATCAACAAGAATGAATGGACGTTGCATGCTAACGTGAGTTTTCCAATCAGACTATGCTTGCTTATACATGAACACGTTGCAACGAATGTATACAGCGTTTGCGAATTATTCATTTTGCAAATTAAAAACACTAATGGAACTGTAAAAGCCAGCGCAATTACTTTTTATTACTTCCTCCTGTGTAATTATAATCGAATTTTAGAAACGTTGCCTAACGTTCAATCAATTGTTGTTCTAATTTTTATTTTTACTCTTCTTTTTTTTTTTTTTTTTTTTTGTTTAAATCATAGTTACATAATGGGATGGACACTAGAAAAATTTGTTGGTATATTTTTATTTCTGGTATGTTCGTGCGGTTAAACACGGTCGTTCCATAATTATCGCAATTGTGAAGGTGACACAGCGCGTACACGCGCCTACCAATGTGGATTTTTAGCATCGTATTCATGTACATGCAGGAAAACGATTACATTCAGTTACGAGAAAGCGCACACAAACGCTGTTACTTGCTGTTGTAAACATTAGTGCATGTGCCGTGCCACGTGCCTACATATCGCCAACCGCGTCGCCTACGTGGCATGAGATATCCCCACGTATTGTTGCATAATCCGGGTAGGCCGCGCCGTTAATAATAAATCAACATCGAGTTCATAAATTAAAAAAAATTTTTTATTCCCAATTACTCGTTGTATACAGCAAAAAAAAAAAAAAATAGAGGAAACAAAAACATGATGGTACTTTGAATTTGTATACTACGTCGTAAATTTACATCATTCACATTTCCTGTTTCGTTGAAATCTCATCGATCGATGAGGAACTTTGACTTCCCTTATTTCGCGTGGAATTTGTTGTTCTTCTCTTTTGAACGAAAAAGCTCCGTATAGCGATTGCAAAATTTAAAAAGAAACTGATTACGCGGTTGGAAATACATATTTGTCGAGTAGACTCGATACACCTCGCATCGACGCCTATTGGTCTCCGGCTGTGCAACATGCACTCTACGAGCCAATAATGCGAGAATGTCTCATCGCTCGTCGCGCATATTTCCCAGAGAACTGCGGAACAGAAGAAACTGCACGTGGAGATTCTCTTATAATTCGCTATGTAACTCGTAAGAGTCAAGACAATTACTACTTCTACGAAGACTTATTTTATCGCCTCGAGTAAAGTGAACAATAATAATAATAATAATAATAATAACAGCGATTAACGGGTTTTGTTCTTCAGAATACGCATATAGAGAGAGTACACAGTTAAAATAATTAATCTGTTACATAATATATTTCAAGTTATATTAATAAATTTTCCTCTTTTATATATGATGATTATATAATAATTTGTACCTGGCTTTAACTAAAGGAAAAAAAAACAGGATTATTTCCGATCTTTAAAAAAGTATATTTATATTCTTTAGTTTTAATTTACAATTACTTCAATTTTACAATTAAATTCAGTAATATAAATTCAGAGTACAGTATTTTGACTATTTTCATCGAAACTGTTCGAATACGTTGGCCTTTTCAAGCTTTAATTTCGAACTAGGAAGTACTAAATGGCCAATCTAATCTTGGAGAAAGTCTCATAGGTTTATCGATAGAGAAATGCACTTTCTCTTCGTTATGTAACGAATGTAATCACTGTTTGATGACCTAAAGCATTTGTTACGTATAATATTTTTATTGCCAGTGGTTTTCCTGGAGAAAGTTTCTCGACAATCTAGTCTATTTTTGTATCAATCCACTCCCACAACACGTAACAGTATCATAAATCTAGTTATGCTTATCAGGGTCATTTAGAATAACAACAATTGTTAAAGCTGAAAATGAACCTGTAGTTCATGTTTGCATGCATGTCCAGTAGATTTCTTGTTTGTTGACTCATCGAAAAATAGATCTATTTTTAGAATACGTATGATTGGTATCTCACTTAATAAAAGTGTACGAGAAATATCAATGTTAGTATCGCGTTATCGAGAAATGCGTGAGAATTCATGCATTATATTCAAGGTTACTTAAGGATACTTCGATAAGATTTCGCAATGAAAAAATAGTTGAATAAATGTTACGATAAGACCAATGAATTGTAACACATCGTCTTACGAATAACGCTGGAAATATCAAACTTATTCTAGCTACAAATCTCTCAGGATTCAATAGTTTACTGCATTATATTTCAACTTAGAGTAAATACATATTAGTTTCTTTTTGATTACTATCTTCTTTTTTTTATACGATATAGATATTATAGGTTGAAACACGTGTATTTGCTTTATTTTATCGATCGCGATTGCTTTATTTGTAAATTAACGAAAGATATCCCTCTTCCACCCTTGCTACCACCTCTTCAACATGGCTAGGCAGAAAATATTCTTCGATGACACGAAGCTTAGACAGAACGTCCTTTCTAATTACCCTCCAAAATTACGCTCCATCTCCACTAATTTTTGGATTTGTCCGCTAGATAAGATTAGAAGTTTTTCCACTTGTACATGTAATGTCTATGTGAACATAGCAATGAAGCACTACCGCAGCCAATCAGCAAAAGAAAGGATAAAGAACATAAGAAGAAGAAGTCGAAGACGATTTTGGCTGTTAATGCTGAGGCAGATATTACCCTGAAAAGTGCCGGCACACCGCCGGAGGCCGTGTCTTATAATGTCGCCGTCCCAACGAAACCTATACTTGAAAAAAACCCAGGTTGGTTGCAATTTAAAATTGGTGGGAACAAGTGCACGTTTCGGAATTTTTTTTTCGTCTTTCGGAGTAGTTTGGTCCACGGTATCATTGAGTTACGTAATCGGTATCACATGAGAGGGATTTAGAATCTAGATTATCAAATTCTTACCGTCTGCCTAGTAGCACTAATTCTGCTGACTTTATTGAATTCAATTCTCCTTTTCGAATTTCATGGTTGAAATTTAACGTCGACAAAACTCGATTTAACGCAGAATTGTAAGATTGTTTTTGATAATTGCGATATAAAAAACTATCCGTGAAATACATGAATTAATTCTTTTCTTCCAACTTTTTTTCCAACGAAGCAAGGAAACGGATCGATAATTTTTGCGTAACGTTATTTGGTTTCGTGCACTTGTCCCTTTCGTTAGGTTTCGCTTCACAGCCAAAAGCTTTGAACGATCATTCCCCCTTATCTACGTCCATCCTTATGGTTCCCTTAGTCCTTTCAAACATTGAATCTGAAATGATCAATTGCATCCTCTTTTGTTCAAAGATTGTTGAAACGATTCAGCGTCTTGTTGTTATATGACCAGTTCTAATTCGTTTTATTTCTGTTTGACCAAAAGAGGGATTCAATGGATCTCGAGGGTTCGTCTGTTTCGAATTCGGGGACATTTGGCTAGCATCGATTACCCTGAACCTTTCTAAACGAGAGATTTACATAGCTCGTTCCTAAACGAAATACAGTAGAATAATGACTGCTGTTGTTACCCTGGCAATTAATCTCAGCTCTGCCCAACGCGAATGAAATCTTGAAAGGAGAACCCAGCTTCTAACCCAACTACGTGATGAAATATTAATCCTATCTCGTCTTACCAAGCTTTCTGCGCTAGTATTGGCACTTACATAACGATCCTTTAATAAAATATAAGAGAAGTGTCACTGGCAACGTCGAGAGACACAGTTCTCTACGTTATGATAACACGTGTAACATAATTACACGGTTGTAAATAGTTCCTTGATTAGCGCCGTACAGTGATGTAAGCAGTGCTTAATATACATGCATTAGCCTGTAAGAAAATTCTATATCTACGTATATCTGTGCTGCGGAGATACAGCTACCGGAGATAGAATGGCGGTCCCAAAATATTTTAAACATTACTATACTATACATGTATTTATATATAATCTCTCCTTATATTGGTTTTATATAATCATTCGATACTATCCGTGGACAAAAGGCAGATTCCGAGCTCATTGTTTGGTCCGGCCATAGCAGCGTTCAAACTGAAACGAGCTTTATATAACATCGGGAAGCGCCTATGATTTATATTACGTAATTATTTACATAATTTTTAATAATCCATCTCGAACAACCAATTGTCACGTAGGCTTTTTTCATCAGTCGTTACGAGCTTGGATGTGATTTGCTGGTTACGAGCCTGCGGCGTGTCCTGCAATAGGATATGTCCAAGCGCGAGAATAGATCCGTTACGTAATCACGATGCTCGTTCTCTAGTTCGTTCGCACGAAGGATAGCTAAACGTACATTGTATTGTACAATCTTTGGTTGATAAATGTTTTAAAATTGAACAATGCGTGGCACGTTGACGTCTAAACACAAAGCGTTGCCGCTTCGTCTGAACAGTCGCGACAACGTCCCGAAAGAATGTAACGATACGATGCGATAATCGTAAAAGGGGTAAAAGAACAAGAGTCGAGAAGTAAAAATTGCCTTGGTATCAGCTTGGTGTGTCCTTTTTTATTCTTTTCTTATTTTATTTTTTCAAGAACAACCTCGAGCTTTTTTTTTCATTGCCCTGTTTAACGTAATATGAGTATAACATCGTTGCGGAATTATTGACCTGTTGGACTAAGGAAACATTGCAATCTCCTATCCTTCATTAATTCATTACCCATGCAGCAGGTCACGTCTTACACGTTTCTTGGATAGCTTTAAATGTTATTTAATTTCATTTAGTTTCCTTCTGTTATCGAAGATATTCTATCTTCAAGAACATCCAAGGAAATCCATACAGGGACTATGGTTACTTGGTTATTGTCTCCCTTCGTCGAGTACTCCGTTCCTTTCTTACGCTGGAACGATTTAACTGTCTCCCAAAATGAAAGTCGTAGTGTGACGAGAGAGATATCCCCATGCTTATCCAACGTTGAAATGATAAACGGGAACGTTCATGAAACGTTGTTGAAAACGTGACCAATGCTAATAATAAGTGGTTATGAAGAATCCATGTCCCATCAGCAAACATGGGCAGATATATACCTAGGAGGAACGGAATATAACAATAGGAATTTTTGTTGGGTGTATACAAGAAGAAGTAGCCACCGTAGAATTGGTGGATGCAACGGATCCCGGCGAGCACAACGGCGATGCCGTCACAGATGTGGAAGTAGGACTTCCTTCTCGTACGAATCTTCTGGATGATTCCGCCTCTCAAGCCAATGTTAGTATTTAATATAAAGCAATGGGGAAACAGACCTTTCTTAACTAGTTAACTGTGGTAGAAGGACACATAGAAGCAAATAGTAGTTACATTAGTCGAGGCTCGTTTGGTCGTGGTCGATCGAGGGGCTTCTTTTAGGGTCCAGGATCGGGCACGTTCGGAGAAGCATCCTGCCACCTAATATTTCGCATATATTTATAAATTAGTTTTAACCCGACTGTTACCCGGCTGTTCTTTAATTAATATAGTCCGGTATGACTTTTTGTGTACAGTGATGTAACATAGTAGTACCATTATTGTGAGGTTTCCGCGATGTTATGCATGGAGAAAGGAGATTTACAGGGAGATTTACAGGGATTGACAGCTACCGTTAGCAGAACGATTTTCTAGTGGTCGATGAGGTTATTAAATCTCTTTAGAAATATTATATTTTCTTTGCTTTTTAATATTTACGTTAACTACATTTCAGTAATGGGATTGGTTTCTTGGATGAAGCTTTACTAACAATATAATCATATATTTCTTTATATTTGTTAAATTTTTTTTATTTAATTTATGTGTTCGATTTTTCAGAACTTCTTTGAACTGGCAACTTTTTTTCTTTAAGTGTAACCCTTTTCTCTGTGCATACCGATTTGAAATTGACCGATAAAAAGTACTATTAAGATGTTCCAGATGTTACGTGAAACATACTATGATAATTCCAGCTCAAAATTTGCATGTAATTATTGATAAAAATCAGAGCAACGAATGCGAACAATTTATAATCGTGGACAAAGTAGCGACGAGTTTACTCTACAAGCTACGTCATTTAGATAATGGTGTCGAGATGTTATGTGAAAATATACCTTGATGGCATAGATTTAGTGTCATCCATGTACTAATGAGCGATTTCACAAATCCACTAGTACCAATCTGACGTAAATCCAAGCCAACGCTTTCATATTATGTATCCTGTAGGAGGGATTTTGCGCAGTGATTTCAATGCACGATGGCCTCGTGTTGTATACGACTCCCTCGATATGCACAGCTCTAGGATATTCCAAGGACGCATGGATTGGCCGTTCTTTCATCGACTACGTATACCCCAAGGATAAGGCCACACTGGCTGACCAGATTACGAAAAGTATAGTATCGCCTCAAGAAGATCGACCGAAAGGTATTACTTACTAATTTTTATTTTTTTTTTTATAAAATTTTTTCATGTGAAACGAATTCTAAAGAATTTTTAATAAAGGACAAAGACAGATTACGAAAAATGTGATTTCATAATCGTCATTTCTTTTTTTTATTAAAAATTTTGCCATAAAATTCTTTACAAACCACTTATTAATTATTTTATCAGGTATTAACGGCAGAAGAGCAAGTTTATTTTGCGGATTGCGAAAGTTCACGAAAGCTGTTGTTCACCAATCGAATGATCAGCATAAGCAGGCGAGATCGAACCTGTACCTTCCATTCCACTTGACCTTATCGTTCAGAGATTTTCGAGACCATGTGACAGAGCAGCAGCACAAAGCAATGTTCCTGGTGGTTACTGCCCAACCTGTTCATTCTGCATATAAAGGTAGTACGGTTAAAGATCTTCGAGGAGAGTCGACTAACAAAAAGATTCGATAAATTATTTCTTCTAAAAAAAAGAAAAGAAGAATATAAATTTCAATGATTTATAAATCTAGATACAAGATTTATTGCTTCGCCATGTCGTAGAAAAAAATGATCGAGTCGAGTCGTTTCGTCGAGTCGAATCTCTTCGGTGATACAATATGACTCGGTGGTTTCCATGGCGTTCCTTAAGCAGAAGGTAATTTTTTTAAAATTAGAAATGTTTATTTGAGAATCGTGACAATGTTGATAGTCTCTCATCCTTGTTGTCTTTTTATTTATTCGTTTTCATCTGGCCAGTTTTTCGTTCAGTTTGGAGACCACTGTTTCGTCTATTTATTTAAGATTTAAGTAACAGAAACAGAGAACAAGAATAACTAACGCATCAATCATTTTTCATAGAATAGATAAAAATTTATTATACTTTGCTTCATGGGCTGGTAGTGCTATTTCATTATTAACATCATTTATTCTGTATTTCAACTCTAAGAAAAGGAAAGTACGAACGAAACATGTATTTCTTCTTTTTTTTTCGTATGTCTTCGATATAAAATTTTTTAACAACGCAACAAGAGAAAGAATATCAAAAAAATTGAAGACACATGCCTTTATCTATCTGTTTATGTTAGCTTCTTATCAACGATAGAAAGTTATTTTAAGAAACAAATATTTTATTTGTCTTTACCATTTCTTTACCTTGTCTCAATATTGACGTTTTCGTTAGATGCAGGATTGTAAATACATTTATTCTATATTCATTTATTTTCAACGATATTATAAAGGAACTTAGAATGCCATTGCATCTTTTAAATCTTTTCGGCAAGTCTGTTCGAAATTCACAAATATATGATCGAAAAGGGTTGGTGCATCGCTTTGCACAATATTATATGTATATGTTATTTCATACAGACTTGTCAGGAACTCAAATTTTTCGCTTCGGTTGCGTACCGTAAAGATTAATTAAAAGCTTTCATCACGAAGGAAGCATCTGGTAAGAAAGAGAATGACCCCGACTTTCTTATTATCATTATCCGCAGCGCCAGAAGAAACAATAATATCTTCGGTATTCACGACCCGCCACACCGCGACCTGCTACCTAGCTCATGTCGATCCCGACGTAGTCCAATACTTTGGCTATCTACCTCAGGATATGGTTGGCCGTTCGCTGTTTGACTTTTATCATCCCGAGGATCTGCCCTTCATCAAAGACATCTATGAGACTGTGAGCATGTGCTTCAGAAAAGAAAGCAAGCCTTTAGGTTTCGATCGAGTATACGCTTGAAACAAAAAGAAAAGAAAAAAAAAAAAGAATGATAGTGCAAAAAATGTAATCCGCAGAAAAAGTGCAAGCACAAGCGAGTCCCGACAACCGAACGTCGAACGACGTATAAAAACCTCTATTCCTTCGATTATTCATATTTTTACGCATGTCGTTGAACAGGTGATCAAGCTCGAAGGTGCCTCGTTCAGATCGAAACCGTACAGGTTCGGGGTGCAGAATGGAGGCTACGTCGTCCTCGAAACAGAGTGGTCGTCCTTTATCAATCCCTGGACGAAAAAACTAGAGTTTGTCGTAGGTCAACACAGGGTGCTGAAAGGTCCAGCGAATCCTGATGTCTTTCGCGTGCCATATGCAACCGAGTACAGCCAATTGGCCAACATTAGCGAGGAGGTGCTAAAAGAAGCCAAGATCATACAAGGAGAGATACGTACACTTCTTGACGAGGTACGTCTTTCCTCGATGATTCATGTTGAACCAGCGGTATAGTTAGTGCAATTTTTGTAATTTTCTAAATCGTGATATTGTTTGATAAGGTAAACGTAGGGCATCACCCTTATAATCGAGTTGACATTTATTTATTCGTCAAAAATACGACTTATATAAATTATACACGTTCTTTCATAGCGATATGAATCATGTATCCATATTATAAAAATTTTAATGAATAGGAACTCGCGTTGTCCGAATTATTGTTACAATACTAGGAAGCAAAGTACGTAGGACTATTCTTCTTTTTTCTCTCTGAAGGATAATGCGACAACGAACAGACAAATGAATTTAAGAAGGACAATGAGATATGACAGACAGACAGTAAAAGTGTTCCCATGAAATTCTAATCCCAACTAATAAGTTCGCTCCAACTTTTTCTCTTTTGTTCTATCGTACGTCTGCGCAGAACATCCAAAGAAAGTCAGATATAACCGAGCTCGACGTGTCAAAGAGGTGCAAGGACCTTGCGTCCTTCATGGAAAATCTACTGCAAGAGACGAGGACACCTGGTTTTGGGAAAGATGTGCTCGCTGCCGACGACAGGAGTTTTTCGGTGACTATTAGCTACGTTTTAGTATCGCCGACACTTATCTATTTTGCTAGTAGTACGCTATAATGCTCTATGGTGGTATACTACAAGTATATTTACAGTAATAATTACCCGCGTTTCAACGTGGAATTGCCCTTATTAAATCATATAGTATAATGTAAATCATATAGTATAAGGCGTTTCACAAATTCTACGATGGTATTTTGGTACAACACTGTCTTCGTTATTATTTTCTTGGCTTTCAAATGTTTGATATATTTTACACTTGCTACAAGATATTTTCTTTTTGCTTCAATTTGGTTCAAGTCTCGTGTCTATTCTAGGCATTTGTAGCTTGCTTCACTGTTAAATACTACTTTCGTTTGCTTATCATCTGTACAAACGAAAGAAGAAAATACAAAACGAAAGCATTGTACCGAATATTTATCGGCGGTGCCAGCAAATCCAGGAAAAAAAGAAATTTCTCGCGAATATTCAATAGCAAATTGCTTTGACTTCAGTTTGAATTTAATCAAGTCGCTAAATTTCTTTTTTTTCTTTTGTTAAACATTCAGAAACGCATGACGTATGTAAGTAGAGAACAAATAGGTGAAGGGCTAATAGAAAAAGTTTGATATTGATATATCTTTTCACGAAGCAATCAGAAATTTATACTGATGATATTACGAGGAAAAAATTTAAAAAGAAAAAAACGAAATTAAAAATTTAAAAAATTCGATGATATCTTGAGATCGATTATTCGACAACGTTTGTCTTTAAATTTTCTTGGCATTGCGAACCTTTGGAAATTATTTTGAAAATAATGAAATTCTCGCTGCTTCTGAAAGATATGTCATGGAAATTTTTGGAATATTTGGAAACTTGATTTGGAAACTAAGGTGCAAGGTGAGTAAGGAACATAGCAATTGATTAAACATTTTACAGCCTGGTGACACATCTAAATGGACGGTTAACTTAAAGTAACGTTAAAACGCCACCTTTCACAAGTTAGGGTATTCATGCACATCTGCTACTATAATTCATAGTGTGGCTAGTCGTAAGTAAGAACGAAAATGAACCAACAACAAAGAAAAATCTATCAAGTTGTTTTATACATCGACATGGACGGAGGGCAAAGTGAAAATTGTGTAGGTCCGGTGAAGGATAGCGTCAATTTCAAAACCTTGTAGGCACGTTGTTGGTAAGTCTATTTATTTTTTTTTCATTCCCAATATTACTATTTTTGGTATAAAAATACAGTACATATTTGGTAAAAAAAAAAGAAAAACGCCAAGCCTTTTTGTAAACCAACCTCGATTGCAACGTTTAGTATCATATAATAGCTAATTGCTTTTTTTTCTACCATTTGCCGATCGACAGATGGAAAATGGGAAAGAATATCGGAAAAAAAGAAAAAAATGCAATTTGTTACTATATATACTGATCTCGAGTTTCTAGCGAATTTTTAGCGAAACGTATCATCAAAAATTCTTTTTTAAAGATAACATAAATATTACTTTAATTTATATTTGGTTGTACGATTCTCCTTTTATCTATCTCATTAGTAAGGGATAATTAATAATTTTCTAACGTTCCTTTGCTTCTACCTAACGTTATTTATTATTTCTTTTCGATTTTCCCATTATCTGTTTTATTCACTAAGGGTTTATCCTCGATTAATTTTATTTTCTGTTCTTATCATTGAAATATTGTATTGTTTTCATTGCTAAGTCTTTGTGATTTCTAGACGATAATTTCTTTCTTTATATTTGTGTCTTTAAGAATCTTTATGTTGAATAATGAGACGTTTCTTTCTTTTTCTGTATATTATTATATACTTCTTTCATTTTCTGTGTATTAAGAAGTTTTCTTCTACGTTAATCCTTCCCTTAACTTTGTATGCATTTTGTCATCCGAAATCGGACAGTCTCTTCTCTTGCCTCTTCTTCATGTTCTAGCGTTAAGTGTAACAGCAATTATGTATCGATTGGCGACTCGCAATTCCACAGGCCGTGCACAATGTACGGGATTCGAAAAGCTTAGTCATCACATGTATTCGAGAAACGGTTGAGATACGTTAACGTTAAAGGCTATAAGTGCATCTATAAATTTATTGCAATACGACACTCGTGAATGAAGTTCCAGTGTATCTCTTCACTTACAAGGTTTTGAAACTAACGAGGCAATATGAGAAAGCGAGAATGAAAGAGAGCGAGTACATATTTAAAGTATGCGAGAATGGTATTAATATTTTAAAAGTTCTGATAACAGTACTGGTCAACTGGTCATTCGTAATTAATATTTCTCAGGATATTATCGCATTATCGTACATACAATAAAGATTAAGGATAAGGGATTCATTTAATCAAAACAAAGTGAGAGAATTTTATATACTTACTTTATTTTATTTTCACTGCAAATTTGTTTAAATCTTGATATTAAAAGTCTTTTGTGTGTTTGACGGGAGTTTGAAGAAATAACGGGATATGTAGAAAAGTATGTATGAATGTATGAATGACATTGATCTAAAGAAAAAGAAAAGGCAATGAAACGGAAGAAAGTTAGTCGGTTGTAATAGTTGAAGCAACGGTGTTACAGAGCTGGAGAAATATTAGTCGGTCAATTGATCGCTCGTACGCTGTAAATATTGCATTTTTGCGGTCGCAAGATTGCCGAAGAACTTACATAGTGCAAACAAATCACTTGCACAAATTTTTAACAGTCACCTTATAGCTGCGCGAAGCATCTAACATGAACGACTAAATGAAAGCTCGACATGAGTATAACGCAACGCAAATTTGCAAAACATTTGACAGTGGCGAAATCAAATGACAATTCTTTCTAAGTCGCTACAATATACTTGTGAAGGGATCACGCAATCCCTTGTTGCAGGAGCACGACAGCGTGATGCTTGGTGAGATTTCGCCCCATCACGAATACTACGACAGTAAATCGTCCACCGAAACACCGCCAAGTTACAATCAGCTCAACTACAACGAAAATATTGAAAGGTTCTTTAAGAGCAAACCACCGGTTGCCACCATGTATGGCAGCGACGAAGAGAATATTAATTCCAGCAATGAAGAAGGTGGGAAAACAAGCCCGACATCAGTAGGTGAGTTTTCATCGCAAGATTTCACTGTTGAGTTTTTTTTTTTTTTTTTAATGTAAAGACTTTTAGCTAACTCTAATCAGTTTTTTTTCTTATTTGTAAATTGTAAAATATATAAAAGTCGAATATCAGCAAAGATATTTGTCGTCGAATAAGCTTTTAATTTGAACCTTTCCGCTTAAGTTTGAATAAATACATATTTATGTTATTGTGTAATTAGTGAGAAAATGCATGTCACCAATAAACGGAAGCGGTGCAAGCGGCAGCGGCAGCGCAGAAAATCTCAGCAGTGGTTCGAACAATCAGACAAGTTCAGCAAGTAGAGGCAACACATCGAATACGACTAGCACGGAAAGCTTTAAACCTCCAACGTTGACAGAATCGTTGCTCAATCGTCACAATGAGGATATGGAGAAACTGATGATGCAAAAACACCGAGAACTTCGATCCAGTATTAAGGCTGGCGACAAGTTAAAGGATTCTCGAATAAAAACCACCGAGAAAATGTCGACGGATCCGAACACGTATTTCGTTAATCAAGGCCACGGTGTTAAGAGGAGCGGAAGCCATAGCTGGGAGGGAGACAGTTTTAAAGTTAGTAGTCCACCAACAAATTCACGTAACCATGAGTTCTTCATGAGTTGCCGCGAGGAAAACAACGTGTTTGATTATGTTTTATTAGGTCTCAAAGCACGACGAGGTATCAAGAACAAGTACCGCAGGTCAATTCCCAACAAATGTCGCGACCACAGTCACAAGCATGAGCGTTGATCAATCCACCGTAATTCAAACAGGTGCTAACATCAATTTATGGCAGCCTTTGTCAGTTACTGTGCCGCCTGTCCCATCTGCTCAAACACACAATGTGCCACAAAAGTGAGTGTCACCTTCGTCAAGCAAGGAAAAGAATGTGGAGAACGGGTAAATAGATTGTTTAAATCAAATTGTGGTTTCTCTAATTTCAGTATGAATTCACAAGCAATACCCAGAATACCAATACTGCCGCCGATGATACCAGTATATTATGTTCCCGTTCCACAAACTAAAAATCCTGCAGCTTCATCGCCTTTACAGGAGAAACTTAGTCCACCTCAATCAATGCAACCTCCGCAATCAAATCCTTACAGTATGTATTTATTTTGGATAAATGAGCTTTCAAGAGAATATTTCTAGGCAATAATTAAAAATTGAAACATCGAAACTAATTTCCAGTGTTTGTGCCAGTTTCATATATGACGACAACGATGGCCGGTGTCATTTATCCTCCAGTAATAGGTGCCTCGTCAACGGGCATGATGTACAGACCTTTTTTGATTCCTGAACAAACATCAGTGACGCGTGAAAATAATCAGTCTATAGTGAACAAATGCTCCGATCGAAAACGTCCGGCGAGTCAAGCGACAAGTGTAAAAGCTGAACCGGGCAGCATCATGGCTATGTCAGAATCTTCTAAAAAAGTAAAATGACATTTTTATTCCCCTTCCTTCTCAGTTTGATTTGTGGGTATATTAAATAATAATGTTAAATAATAATTAGGTACTGTCACCGGGTGAATTATTCTCTTGTGTGAGCAATGATGGAGGTTGCTCGAGCTTAGTAGATGCACCAACGCCTGTGAATCAAAAGATCCACAAACAGAACGACTACACCGTAGACGAATCGAGTTCATCAAGCTTTTACAGTAGTTTCTTATATAAGAGTAGCGATAGTAGTTGCAATCCGGACCAAAAGCCAATCGAATATCTACCGGAGGTAAATAATATCTTTGTTCGTTATTTAAAAAGGTTCATAGATAACGTTAAATTTTTTTTAATAAAGAAAAAGATATTATATTTATAGAAAAATATGAAATATTTATCTATAGGAGAGTATGAAACAACATTACGGTAAACGAAGAAAAGAACCACCATGGCTCGAAGGTGTTCAGTTAACTCCAGAATTGATATATGAGTATCAAATACACCCCAAGACTCTGAACGAAGTACTTCAAGCTGATATGGATGCCTTAAAAAATTTCAATCAACCTCTTTTGGTAAACGATCAATTGGGTCAGCTTTACTTGGACTTAGAAGTTGAAGGGTTCGAAACAAAACTTGTTCTCGAAGATGGAATTACTTCTAGTGGCAGTGACAGTGGAAGTAGTAGTGGGAGCTGGACAGCTGGTACAATGTCACAGGTAAAATATAGTTTTAAGACCTTATGTTAAATGTTACAATTCGATAGAATATTAGCAGTTGTAAAATATTTTATAAAAAAAGAAAAGATGAGAATAATATTTCTTTATTGACCTTAATAGCATCTTTATCACAGTCTATATTTTATCATTTTTTGACGATATTTCGTAATCAAATATATGAGATTTTCACAGCAAACTAATTGTCATTAGGATAATTAATGTCATACAATTTGTGCCTTTTAAGTATTAAATCATTGAGAAATTGATAGGTAAGATCTTGTTTACAGCAAAAACATAGGAGGAGAATGGTGAAGTATAGTAAACTTGTAATGATTCATGAAGAAAATGCACCATTGCCACCGGCGCTATCACCTCAAACCGTACCTTGTCAGCAGTTCTAGGAAAAACTTTGTGACGACCAACTTGTAACTAAACACTGTTTTCAGATTCGAAATGTTCGTTTGCAATACCATGCTTCGAATTTGGTTCTAGTACTTACGTTACAATTGGCCGTTGTGTATAATTCCAATGTCATTTAGATTATTTTATTTTATTACATTTATAGTTTGAGGCAGATAAAATTCTTTATATTATTCATATCTACATATATTTCAATTTATAATTAATTGTTTTTATATATCTTTAACTATTTAGAAAAATACGTTTATTTTTTTCTTATGATATGCATATATTATTTTTATAATTATTCTCATTAAACGCGATTAGTTTTTGAAATATTTAGGGTTGAGATATTAATTTTATTGATCGGTTTAAGAATAATGATTTTATTTATAATATTTTAACTGCCTCAAATAAATTCCCTTATATCCAAACATAATGTCAATTCATACATTTAGATATGTAATATCTAAAAAATAAGAAACTAAAATTATTTTGCTTAAAAAGTTAGTAATTCGGTAAGATTCTTGTTTTCTTTCGAACGAAACTTACCGATATTTTATTATCTCTCTAATGATGGTATTTTTACATGCCCATTATGTCGGTGATAATTTTTAGATATATGTATTCCTGTCTCAACGATAGGAAACGCTCCTGTGTACCTACGAGGTTCCTGTTATCGGGCAGACATTGACGTCCACGTGATTGTCTTTAATCAAATTAAACTATATTCGATTTGTTTTTTTTTTTGTTTATATACAGGATAGCTAATTATTTTTCACTGTTAGAAAAATGAAAAATCCGTTGGAAAGTCTGTTGCCTGCACAACATTTGATATAAATTTAATATAATTAAAGTAGTTGATGAAAGAAGCTGGGAGGAATTGATATTTGTTATTAATAAAATTATATATATATATATAAATGCAATATATATAATTTTATCAGTAACTAATACTTAATCAGCTAAAAAATTAGATTAATACGTTAAATCTTTGCTATGTATAGCTGTTTGATAAATAACGGTTTCTCATTCATATCAATTCCTCATAATGAGATTCTGTACGATAGGTATTTTAAGTAGATTTAAATAGATGAATTTTTTAAGGAAGATTATTTTTCTAATATCTTACATTCAATATTATTTTTATTTACTTTATTTTTAACAGTATTGAATTATATTTCATTAACACTAGAACTACTAAAACGGTCAAATCGAGCAATTTATAATTTTTATTAGAAACTTTCTGGATGTAAAACAGTATGTTTTTAGAGATCTAAATGATGTTTCGTAAAATAAGTAAATGAAAGCTTGCGTATTCCATTGTATTGTAAAGTTTTTCTATTTTGTTACTTTAATGTATATGTTACTTTAATCTGATGGGAATTTTATACTTTAATCGCGGATAGTTTTAGTGTTAATATTTAAAATATATTTATTTTGGAATTGTTATGTAATTTATATAGTGAAAATTCTGATTTCTAATGGGACCAAGTATTGAGGTCATTCGTCTTTGAACACACAATATCGGATTTGCTACCTCAACATGAATATATTTCCATTCGCGTAAAATGAATAAAAATATAATCTAAAAATAAAATTCATTGTATAGCCAATAACTTAAAGAGTTCGATCAGGTATATTTTAGAATTTTATAAAAGTAAGCCATAATATTTCTCAGCAGGTGTAATAAATTTTTTTATCTTGTAATAGACCTAATCATTTTAGATTTGTTCTATAAAATTATACTGATTTTTATATTCGTTTATACTTCTAATTCTAACTATAATTTTTATACTTGTTCCATGACCATAAGAATTCTCATTTAATATTAATTATCTATATTTGTATATTCCTCATATTATTGTCAAAAAATAATATTACTGTTTCATGATACGGAGCTGAAAAAGTTATTCTCATATATTTTTCTCAATATTGAAGATATCTTGAAATCTTCATTCTAACGTTTGTATGATCGAAGAATATTTTATATACTGTCTATTTGTATAGATAATATAATAATTGATATGTCCACTGTATTGTGTAATTGAAAAGTAGAAAAAATATTTTGTATACCAGTGATTCACAACATTTTCAATTAAACGATGTGGCCAGTTTGCAAATGTAAGAAGGAAAAAGAAATGAAACATTAAACCTTACTTATCCTGAAGATCGTAAATCTAGTCCAAATTGTATAAAATAGAAGAATGCTGAAAGGAATTCATATAGAAATCAAACAATATTAGTCCCGGAAAAGACTATTCGAGCGACATTGTTATATAAATATTTAATGACAACTATACCTCAAAGAAAAAGACAAAGGCATCGATACTAGATCAATTTTTTGATTGCACATTAATCTTTTTTTGAAGTATAATTTGATCGAGTTTCTAAATAATACGATACTTTAAAAACTCATTGTTACCATCAAAAATAAAACTGTCATAGTAAATTTTGAGCGAACGAATTTGAATAGTAATGTCGATGCTTTTGACTTCGAGAAATTCAGTCTAACGAATTTCGTTCATCGTTTTCTATAACGATATGCCAGCACAAAAATTTGATTTCTTTGAATGAATAGTTATATGCATATACATATGACTATATATTTATTTATTTTATTTAGAGCATATTCTTTAGAGTTTCTTTCTTGCATTTATATTTAAAACAATATCTTAACGATTACGAAAAGGAAACGTTACGATTGTGCAATAATAACAGTTTATTCACGTTAAATATGTCTAATGAATAGCTTTACGTTTAGTTATCATTCTCTAGTTTGTATACTATCACCGTGTTTAAGATATAGTTGTTTTTTATTAGTGCATCAAATGTAAAAATCTTTAAGAAATAATATAGATGCGAATAACGACAGATAATAAGAGATAGTTTAAAAGTTTGCTTCTTGCGACGTTTATCTTTTCCTTACAGTATTATAATAATAATGATAATAATAATAATAATAATAATAACAGATTTAAGAAAATTAGAGACTAATAGAATAGCCTCGTGTAATATCTCATTTGAATCTATTTGATTTAAAATAAAATAAATGGTGCTCTGCTCTTTTTATATTATTTTTAAATAATTTGTACATTACTTATTTTGTGTGAGTTAATATTTAATTGTATGTTGAATCACGTAACGAATATTTTTTACAACAGCGACGACGAGTCATACCTATGGGTATCAAACGAATACAATGCCAATGCTAAAAAACATTTGATACGTTATTGATAAATAGACTGCTGATTTTTATGCATTTATAAGAAATTTTAAAGTGCAAAATAGCACGTAAAATAAATAAATAAATAATGTTTGATACGTGCGACAAATTTTTTACGAGGTTCTGCCTCTTTTTAATCATATTTTCAAAAATGTGAATTTGCGTAAAAGTCTGCAATCTATTATAATCTATAAATATTATTACACAAAATATGTTTGTATCACATTATATTTTGAGATTTATAGAAACGATTGATTCTCGTGCAGTTTGTCATCCTTCATAAAGTACAAAACATTAGAACATCGTGTCTGAATATTTTTCTTGTACAATTTTATACATATAAATGAAAAAGATACGATCGATCTGTCTAGACATAAATTTCCTCTATCTATGTAATCTGATGCTCAATTTTAAATAAATCCAAACTGCAGGAGTCAAATGTTTTTATACTTCAATAAAATTAATTCTCAAAATTTGTTATCTGGATTGTAAAAACATAATAATGGTAACAGCAATATACTGGACATTATAATGTCTACAAAAAATACACCGTTGCATTTCTTTCAAATAAAAGTAATACATTTACTTTTAAAAGAGTGCATTATTGTTGAGTTTTATTCATTATAGAACTAAATGAGCAACTACGTATGTAAGAATAGTATTTTGGGATTTTTATTTTATTTTGTGTGAATATGTGTTTGAATTAATGATAATTATGATAATTAAAGTAAAAATTATAATTTTAATATATCATTTGTATTTAATAAATAAAATACAAATTTAATAATTTATTATTTCACAATAATTTTTTATACTCGTAATTTTTTTAAATATCTTTAAATGTAATTTTCTCATTATACAAACATTATATTTTCATTCTGCTTTTTATGTACAATGAAAGTGGGAGGAAAAGGCGTTTTCAAGAAGTTTGATTGTTTTATACATCCTGAATGTTATATATTTTACAGTGAAGGTAAAAATTTCATTAAAAATATCGCTAGTATAATATTAGATTACTAATGTATACACTATCTTTGTACATGTTGAAATATACGTATGAAATATACTATAACTCTAAATAGATATAAAAAATGTATTGAAGTTTTATTCATCTCCAGTTTTAAATAACTTTTAGGACTTTCGTGTCACTAAGAATTATGTGAATAAGTCCATCTCTCTTGTCTCGGCATTTTAACTCATTCAAACTCTAACTCAAGTCATTTTCTCCATTGATCTAACTTATTTTAGTCCTCAATCCTCTTAATTTGATATTTCAGCCTGTCAACCAAACACTTCATCTCATACAGTTTGCCGACCCCTGATTCGATCAACATGGATCATAATCATCAAGTCAAGGTCATACTAATGTAATACTCTTTTAGTTGCGTTCTCCTCCTTGCGTTCTATGTATTTCCAAACTGTGTATTTCTAAATTTCCAACCTATAAGAAATAAAGTATACATGATATCAAATGTTAAAAAAACCGATTCTGCAAAAATTTTTTTTCACTAATTATTGCTTGCCTCCTGCTGAGACTCTTTGTTGGATGTTTTTAACAGTTTTCTTATAAAAGGTGCCAGTAACATTGGATCCAATTTTTCAACATTTTCGGACGAGATCAGGCTGACAACGAGGCCAATAGTCATCGTCACTAATGCACCAGTAACAGTGTACCAAAGATAACTGAGACGATACAACGCTAGAGGTTCTCTAAAAATCAGTAAAATTAGTAACAGATAAGTATAATTTTTGTTTTCATAAATATAAATTGTTTTCTGTTAAAAATTTGATAATTACGGAAGAAATTCGTCACCATCTAAAATCGTGTCTGGTGGCTCAAGCAGCATTAAGTTTTCTACTTGAGGAAACGAATAGTAACATCCTTCTGTACTGACTGGTTTCTCGTCAAATCTATCGAAATATTTTACATTCGGCAATATTAGGAAAAAGTCATGAATATTTTAAAGCGATTTGTCTTTTTATCCTCACTTTATCCTTCCGCTAGCGATCGCTGCTTCCGCCGAAAGACTAATCCAGCCCATAAAACCCAAACCAGAGAGACCACCTATCAAGGCACCCTGTATTTTGTACAGAAATATGATATCATATCGTATTATATATTCTTTTATCATTTTATCATTTTTACATTGAATTTTAGCATTTACCTTCGCATTTACCCAGGGCAATAAAACACCCATGCTAAAAATTCCAAGAGACGGTCCACTAGTTATGGAGGCCAAGTTTGTAGATAACTAAAATAGATTTTGTTTCGAATGGAAGTTTTTAAATTAAATTCTTACACATTATACCTGCAATACGTGGGATCCTGTTTTTTCAACGACAAATACAAGTGCCACACAGATCACTCCAAGAACAACTACCGTAAGCTTTAATATAATATCCGCAGCTTTCGGGGAAAGGGGTGTTTTTCTAAAGGGTTTGACAAAATCTTCTAACACGACCGCAGCCATGGAATTCAAACCAGTAGATAAAGAACTAAAATACGAGAGCAGTTGAATCTTCATTTTTCGTAAATGTAAAGATAAAAATATTACCTCAATGCTGCGCTAAATACTCCAGCAACAAAGAGACCCGGAAGACCCGGAAATTCGTTTAATATATTCATAACAAGTAATGGTAACAATTGATCCTTCGCACCTGCTAACTACATGGGGAAACAATTTTGTTTTTAATATCAATTTATTAAATTAAAAATATAGAATATACAATAAAAATTAATGGTAAAAAATTGTAAAATATTTGCAGGACGTAAAGTATGAAAATGTCAGATATATGAGTGATATATGTTGGAAATGAAATCTTTCTATTACTTCCAGTTCACGATGTATCGTGGAATTAGACTATCAGGGAAGTTGAATCATTACCTTTGTTGTAAGTGGATCACATACATGGTACCAGGCATATATTAACATTCCCGCGTATCCGCATATTCCTATTAAAATCAAGACTCCAACTATAAAAGACCAAAGCGCTCTGAAATGTATCCCATTTCGTGCTTCAGATTACTTAATGATTTATTTTGAAATTTCACAAATGCGAAAAGATCTAAAATAATGAATGTACCTCCTAACTGATTTTAATGTGGGCAATGCAAGATATCTTTGTATCATGTTTTGATTGATAACAGATATTTGCAACCAATGAAAGAAACCGCCAACAACGAGGGACCATATTGTATGCCTCGTAAGAGGACTCCAATCTGTCCTATTCAAAAATTGACGATTGTTGTGCTTTATAATCATTATTTCATTTCAAATAATGATATTATAATACTCACGTGGGCAATTCGAGTCTTCCAGATTCCAGATTTCTTCTTATTACTAACGAAAATCCACCTACGTCGGATGTTCCCTTAACGACGATTAATATCATAGAACCAAACATTACAAAAGTTTGTATAAAATCGGTCCATACTACTGCTCGTAAACCACCCTGGTAAACGGTGAATTGTTTTATATCTTGTTAAGAGTTAATAGTTTTCGTATCTACAAATTATATATATCTTACCACACAAGTGTAAAAAATACACACGATACACACGAACGGAGTAACTACATGTACGTTCACTCCCGTAACTGTAAATACGTTATTTTGTTTATTAACGTTAATTTTATGCGACTAATTTTATTCAAACTTATTAGCTGTGCGTTCGATACCTTGATTAAAAGCTAACGCTGGTACGTAAATAACAATAGGAAGCCATGTCATCTAAAAGAATGAGGCATTTTTTCTTATTTCTAAAAGTTTGAATGAACGAAATTAAATAAAATTTAATAACTTGAAATAACTCACGACGCCGATCAAGAAGAGCACTGATCCTAATGTTCTAATCTTCCTGTCGAACCGTCTTTCAAGATATTCGTAGGTACTTGTAAGCCTGAGTTCATGAAAAATCGGTAAATAGATCCCTGACGTTACAAAACCGACGATGATTACTCCGAAGCCGATATAAAGGTAGCTAATACCGTGTACGTAAACTTCCGTCGGTGTGCCCAATAATGAAATACCTATTATTGTTATTATAATTTAATAATATTGAAAAAATAATAAAAATAAGAGCCGTTAGTACAAATGGATATATAGAATTACATGTAAAACCCTACCCGATATGAAGCTGGCTATAAGACTCAAACTAACAGGGAACGTCTTCATGTTTCTACCACCTACAAGGTACTCATCTTCTCCTGACGATTTTTTAACAAATCCGAAGTAAATGCCAACGAAACCGCAGGTAGCCAACATGAACGCGAAGACTGTGTAATCCCATATACCAAAACTTCGCATCATTTCGCCGACTTCTTGTACCGTTGGCATGTCCTGCGACCAATTTGGTTGACGGTCCTCCATGCTACCCTCCGCGGTCATTTTGTTGCAAAATGGAATTTTGTGATTGTTCCAACGCCTTCAGGCGTTTTGAATTAAAAGATAAATCCTTTCGAGAATCAATAACTTTTTTTTGATTGCGAAATTTTAAATACGAGAAATAGATAAAAATAAGAGTTTTCCTCAAAGATAAATTAGTAAAAAACGTTATAACATTCATTATAAATTGTTATGTGTTGAATGAAGAAAGAAGTACAAAAATAGAGAGAATTGTTATATTTTTATTTGAAAACGCTTACCTTAATTTTTGTACTTGATAGTTTTTCAATCTATTAAAATTTATTAAAAAAATTTATTAAAAAGAATTGCGACCTTCTGTTATTGCGAGTCTGATACATTTGCAAACAGCAATTTGAAATTTAAGTAACAATAAAAATTGCAGAAAATGTTAATGTTTTACACGCGTGATGTGACAGTCAGACAAAAAATGTAATTCCATTCACATTAAATTGAACGATAAATTATTTCAAATTTATGACACGTTAGTTAATGCGTGGCGTGGAAGGTTGTAATGGATATCACGGAAGACCGGCCACAACTAGCGTGACAGTTCATCTGAAAGAAGCTCGAAGCGGCTCGATACGATTGCACACATCACGATTGTGCCATTGTGACAATTTTCTCATTAAATCGACAATGGACATTAAGTACGAAGTTAAAACGACCGGGTATATGCCAGAGTGAATCGTAAGTGGATAATACGACCTAAATATGGTGGTAGTCGTATAGATGTGTATAGATCACATTTGACGGTCGCGTTTCAACCAAGTTCCTAGATAATTTTCGGGTGTCAAAGAAATATTTATTAATAGCTATTCAAAACTACTATAAGCGTTCATATAATACTTGTTGGCAATCTATTTAAAACATGTACACATAGAAAGCATATCATGCTTTCATATTTGGGGTGAATTATACTTGTAGAAGAAATAGAAGATAGATGTTTTTTTATATTAATTTAATTAGGAAATAAGACGTTGTTGATACAGAATTTTAAAAAATAGAGTAAAGGTGGAGTAAGTATTACGTTTATAAATTTAGTGTTTGCAACATTTACCCTTCGTAGAATTGCGGCAATTCATTGCCCAATATAACTTTTCTTTCAGTACCTTTTTCCGTAATAACGCCAATTCGAATAACACCACCGCTGCTACCATCGCGAGACATTGCCAATGCCAATGCTGTGCAAATAAGAAAGTATTATTAACATTAAACCATTTCATAATCACGTTGTATTAATAAAAAATTGTTAACTATTTACTGTTCTCAACAAGTTTAACGCATTCATCCCTTGACATGTTTGGTTTGTACTGTGCATCCATGTAACCATATACATAAGTTGAACCAGATCCTCCAATGGAAATTGGTTGTCTTACGCACATACCACCTAAAGGAATACTATAAACTTGACCTCCTTTACGACTATCCCATCCTGCCACTAAGATTCCTGCCATCAAAGAATCTCTATAATTGTAACATAATTCACGAAACACATTTGCTGCTGTTTCTACTAACGGCTCCATGCCCAACTCCATTCTATAAGAATAAAACATGTTTTTTATAATCTAACATTTCTAAGTACATACATTCATAGACAAATCTATTTACTTGTGCAGACTCAAATGATAAGCAACTATATCTGAAATAGCTTGGGTATCTGCTGCAGAACCAGAACGACAACAATAAATGTAATCAGTGATTTTAGTCAATTTATCAGCAAAACGATTGGAAATATAAGCCCTAGAATGAATTATCATAAAATTAATTGTCTAATTATTATTATATTAATGAAAAATAATTTCAAACATATATCATACCCAGTAGTGGCTCTAGAATCTGCTCCAATTACTACTCCTCCATCAAATTCACAAGCCATAATTGATGTCTGTTTAATAAAATGATTTTTTAAAAATTGATAATTTATTTGTAAAAATAAAACATGATAAAAATTGTCTTGCTGTGAAGATAAAACATTGTGAAAGAACTATTAAGATATTATAGATATTAACATAAAATCACAATTATATGCAGATATAATATAAATATAACAAAACAAGTTAATTTTATTTTGAACTTCCATTAAACAGTGAACAAGTCTAACAAGTTTGCATTGTCATTCTAACCTCAAAACATGTTAATATCAGACACTTACTCCTGTACTTTGTTCAGAAGAAAGCCAATCTGGACCTAAATTACTGGCAACTGAACTTATATTAGGCTGAACTAAATTATCCACCATATATGCCATTTTTCTAAAATTCTAATAAATGTTTTCTTCCCTCGACTACTCAACGTTGAATGAAAGCTAATTCGCAACTGCAGTGTGTCCATCTACAAAAATTAAAAAATGACGTTTGCGCCTAAACGTGATTATTAAATACAAATAATTTGCAATTCTAACAAAATAATAACTATTAGTTTATAGTTTATGTTCAGAACATCAATTCTATTATTACTTTTATGCCATAATAAATTTTTTGTAACTTTTTTTATTCTTCTGTGTTAAATTTTTTTACAATAATTAAACAAATATTTTGTATTTTAATAAAATCATACCCATTTACATATTTTTGCTGTCAATATTTGTATGAATATTATACAATTAATAGAATATAACGAGCTTTATATCGAATTAACTATATAAAGTGACCTATAAGATACAGAACATTATTGTTTCAGAATTGAATCTTCTGAACGGTGACTAGTCTAGACCAGTCAAGCATGTCATACAGCGTATTTTGCTTATACCGTTGTACAACAGGAAATATATTACGATTTCAGAAATAAAGCCTCTAATATACAGAGCTTGTACTCATTGTTTGAAAAAGAAAATAGTACGGAACGTACGCGTTTTCTACGATTCAAGGGAAAATTATAAAAAGAAAGCACATTTTCTCGATAATTGCATGTCTATCGTGACTCTCGTAACTTTTTCAGGTACTTGCAATTTTCCCGAAGAGTGCGGTATATTCAGTGCAACGTTCTCATGTAACACTTGACTCGTGTTACACTTGATTTATCAGTAGTGCATTTATAGTGCTTCGGGCTTTGGGTTAACAGTGAGAATGACATATATCATGCAAAAGACTTGTAGTAACAATCGGACAAAAAGTGTTGATTGTGATCGTGGGTAGCAGCCGGTAAAGAAATGGCAATTTCTAGTTGGATGATCTGGGGCAGGAGTCTTCGTACGAGCAGATCTCATCGAAGTACGCTTAACATTGGCTGTCAATTTCTTTATTTTAAAACTACGTCGTTTCTTATTTATGTATTCTTTTTATAGGCCGTCAAGAGAGTGAAGACAGCTGCGTGCAACTTGATCTGTCAAGAGGTTAGTAACCTAACCTGTAACCTATAACTTTGTATTCATCATACTTTGTAAAGATAACATAGCTATTTCGTGTCGGTATGTGATTATATATGCATGTTTATCTTTCATTTGCATCTTGTGAAGTGATAGATCTCTTTTCTACTAAGTACTAAAAGCAACTTAACAAAAAGAAAAAAAAGATAAAGAATTAAAGATCTGATTTAATGAAAGTTATAAAATTAATCTGCCTTTCAATATAGCAGTAATTAAATTGTAATACGTAATATGAAGATATTTATTCTAATTATTTGGCTAACTAGAAATTTGTTTTACAGGATTGAAAGAAAATGTGAAAGAAGTTTTAACCAATCTTTGTCAACGTGAGAATGTTCCAAATATAAAAAAATTAGCTTATCTTAATGCCATTGTTAAATTAATTAGTGAAAATGATTCACCAGACTATGGATATCCCATTAATGATGTATTTTGTTGGTAAGAATACTTTGTTAGAAGAAATGTATTATCTTATGTAATATGTTTGTATATGTGTTAATTGTAACATTTATTTTATAGTTTACGGGTGGGACTTGTACATGAAGCAACACAAGTTCGTGCAGCTGCATTACGAGCTATACGATACATGCTCAAAAAGGAACAAGATGTTATTGCAATTAATAAATTACAGTATCCATACTTTGTGGCTAGAAGTATGGATGTTAATTTACGAAATGAAATGGAGAGAATGCAGGCTCTTAGACTTGTTAGAAGAATTTTAGTATTAGCTCCAAAATATTTTAGTCCTATTTTAGCAAGATCTTTAATAAGCTTAACAAATGGAGGAGTTGAAGAAAAAGACGGAGCATTTCGAGCATTTTTAGCAACTCTTTGTGAATTGGGTGTCTTAAATTCAAATTTATTAATTAGCTGTGGAGGAATTAGTGCCCTTGCAAGAGCTGCCATGACTGGACAGAGTCCTGCTATAATTGAATCTGTTGTAGGAGTTTTACTAAAATTATTAAATACTCCTGATACAAGGAGTAGTATTTCTCTTCTCTGTTTTGCAGCTCCCTACTGTGAGCTTCATTCTGCAAGTATAGATAGAACAAAAGAAGAACGAGAAAGATTTGCAGCAAGCAAGTTAGCACTACTAAGTATATTAAGATCTTATTCTGGAGTTTTACATTTTTGTCGACCTGATGATAATTCAGGATTAAAAGCTATAGCAGATGTATTATATGTTGAAAAACTTGAAGTGAGAGGTGCTGTTTTAGAATTACTTTATGAGTTGTTGGATTTACCATTGCCTACTTGGACAGATGAACCTGATGTTGCTCTAGCAGCAGTAGATCCTAGTAGAGCTCGTGATTCTTGGAAATTGTCAGAAGGTTTTGTTGCAGCTGAAGGAAAGTATATTTTACCATCCTTATCATCACGTTGTCCAAATATTACAGAAATACATTTAGCATTATTGGTTTATGCTTCGTTGGAATGTGGACTACATCGTGCTCTAGCAGAGACGATTGTTTCTACCGACACTTTTATCTCTGTACGTGCAGCCGTTTTACTAGGTGCATTGCTGCATCTTGCACATTCTCTTTTGCCTTCTGAAGTATGTGATCTTACGCCTCCTTTACCAAATTTATTGGAGCATGCAAGTGCTGGAAAGCATCAAGCTTTAGCAGCTGTTGCAATTTTGGAACGAATGCATACTATGATGCGACGGAGACCGGCACCAGCAAGTCTATTTCTTGATAAAATTTTACAAGCTGGTACTTGGTTAAGGCCGACATTACCTAGGCGTAAACGAACATCCAGCAGGCATTGGTTACGACGAGAATCACCGACTACACCTCTTTTAAAAGATGCTCAAGTACTCAGTTCTAAAGATGCTCTTGCTTGGAATTGGCCGGTAGTACGATCTATATTACGCTCACGGGAAGATACTGCACGAATACTCCATGATTCTGATCATAGATTATTTATGAAAAGGCTTGTGCGTTATTTTAAACCATGTTCCAATGGTTACAGTAGAGTGGAGTTAGCAACAAATGCCAATTTAGCACGGGAAGCAACATTAGCTGGTTGTGATTTGTTGAATTGTTTATTGGAAATTCCTGAACCTGAGAGTACAAAATTATTATATGAGTTAATTGAAGATGTTGATGAGCAAATCTCCAGTATCCGAACAGCTCAATCTGCTCATGAATGTTTATTTTCGCCTCGTCATATGACTACTACTTGTTGTCAAAAATATTTTTTATTCCTTGGACAGTTGAGTCATTCAGCAAAAGGGACTAGGATTTTAAAGGATTTTCACTTATTAGGAAAATTGCAAGACTTGGCTTTAGCTACTAATCACGACTGTTATGTTAAACTTATAATATCAAGTTTAGATTATTCTAGAGATGGACCTAATAGAAAAGTATTGACTAAGATTATTACAGAAGCAACGTTAGACAGTACACGTCTATATGCGACACAGTTCCTCCGATTGATACTCAGAGCCAGAATGGCTGATGCCTATCGTTGGGCAATAACATTATTGTCAGAACGGTTGTCAGATTTCAATAAAATCGTAGCACTAACTGCATTAGAGGCATTACATGAAGCTTGCGAAGAACCAGAATATTTAGACGCTTTATTGCAACAAGGTGGACAATCTCGGGATTGGGATAAATGGTTGGAAGAATTAGGTGATAAAGGATACTTGCTAAAAATTCGACTATATTCTCTCCCTCAGGGTTTCACAACACTTTCGTCTCCCGCGGAAGAATTGGAAAAATGGATCAGTCCAGGAGGTTTTGCAGAGAGATATGTCGGTTTAATAGAGGGAGAAATACATGATTCTCTGACTCGACGTCAAAGAAATGAAACAGGAAGTTATCATAGAAGAACAAGTAACGTTCCTATGACACCACAAAATATTTTCATTCTACCACATTTAATAGGTCAATTGGTGCAACATGATCTTGGCATGCAGCTGTTGTTACGTCGAAATGTAATACAACGTTTTATCCGTGTTCTTCAAAGATTTAGATTAGAATTCGGTAGTAGAGATTCAGAATCAAACTCAAGATGTACTAAAACTAATCGTTCTGTGATTGATGATACTTGCGCTATGTCTGAAGAATCTGGCACAGATGAAACTGTAGAATCTAATAGATTAGAGACAATAATGGATTCCGAAATTATGGAAGGTGTGGATATAAGTTATCCGCAAAAAGTTGACTCTCTGATAGATATACGACGAAAAACAAGTCTAGACGATTCTAGACGAACAACTCTAGAAAGGAGTTGGAAGTTGGAGCCTGAATCTCGAGATGATCAAACGAACTTAGGTAAAAGAATTTTAAAAGTAAAATCTGCGCTATGGGCGCTTGGCCACATGGGAACGTCAACAGCAGGAGTAGAGCAATTAAATCATGCAGGAATCATAGAATTGTTAACTTCCATAGCAGAAACGTGTTCATATTACGTAATACGAGCGACAGCTATGTATGCCCTTAGTCTCATTGCTACTACCCGTGCAGGTGCAGATGCATTATCGTCTTTTGACTGGCCATGTGTTAGACATAGACGTGGAGATCACTGGCCAGTCGTTCCTCCTACGAATAGATATCCAGCGCCAAGTCCAATTCCTATACAACGACATCATCGAAGTCTTAGCGATGGCAAACCAGAATTACCTGAACCAGTTGCTCGAAGAACCAGAAATCGATCTGAAAGCGCAGCTACAGATCTTGAGGCCAGACGCTATGCTCTACCGTAAGGGTGATATTTTAATTTCGTATCAGTTAAAAGCATTCTTTATTATTGTACATTTTTACAGAGAAAGAGGAGAAACACCAAGTCCTGTTTCAAGTATTCAAAGATTAAGCCAACAAGATGCTGAGGGATATGCACGACTTCGTAGTTTACAACGTCATCGAAGACCGAGTTATTCCCAAAGTAGCTTAGAGGCAAGAATATTTATAAATTGATCTTCTGTTTCATAGAACATTTAATTCATTTATTCCATTGTAGATGTATAGTTTAGACGGTCGACTTTCATTACAAAGTTTATCTGAATTTGATTCATCTCGTAATTGGATTGCGGAACAAGTACTCACTCCAACACCTCCACCTCCCGACGATAATAATGACAATTTATTTTACATGGGTATTGCCCTTCCAAAGAGACTTATAACCATTTTTCCGGAATCACCGCAATTGTCGGTTCCAGCTATAGTGCTGGATGATGCACCTAAATCTGATGTAGAAACGACCGAAGTAGATGAGGAATCTTGTTCAGAATGTGACGTAGACGCAGAACATTATCGTATATGTTTAGTATGTTCTCACGGTAAAAGTAGCAGCAAAGATATGATTCCAGAAAAAGACTTAAAGTTGCAGAGGTAATATTAATTAATTGTAAAGTAATATAAAACGGTTTATTACAAATACATAATGTTGATATATTTTAGTAAATCAATGTTATATTAATTTTAATGTTTGTATTATTCTGATAGGAAAATACTTAGGCATGCACAGCGGTTGGCAAACCCTGTATGGTATCGTAATAGTCGACAAACCTTACTTAGATTAAGACAATTACATCCAGAAAAGTTTCAGGTATATATACATGAATATAGTTTCAAGAATAAAAACTAATATATTTAATTTGTTATTTATACATGTATGTGTTTTACGTTACAGGATATTTGTTTATTTTCGGATGTAGCTGTTCGTTTAGGTAGTAATACATATAGAATGCCAGCACGTCGATTTTTACAAGAATTATTTCTAGATTCTACATTCGAAGCAGTAAGTTATTACAAAAAAAAAAATTATAATTACGATGTGCAAAAGAAGTTTCTAACTTTAACATCGCAATACAGCTTTATGTAGAAGCAGCTGATGTTCTAAAATTAAACGATGGCAATGATGAGAAATCTTTGCGATCTCCCATTTCTGCGGCACTTGAACCCGACTCCCATGTGCCTTCAGAAAGTAAGGTGAATGGAAGACTTACTTTTCCTGAAATTCAGGTAACGCAGCTAGATGCTGTTGCCGAGGAGACGGGAGCTGATTCCTGTGCGACTCAACAATGCAATAAATCGCAAGAGCTTTTACGCAAATCAGAACGACGAAGCGATGAGAAGATAATAGCCGAAATTTTAAAACCAGAGGAAAGAATACGTTTATCAAAGAGTTCTGATAGATTATTAAAAGTATCGGGTACAAACACTGCCATCAGCCTTGATTAATAGTCACCATCTTTCAAACAGTTGTAAATATTTTGTATTAAAATAATTATGAAATATAAAATAAATCACACTGCCAAAATCGAATCTAACTATATCTCTACGTGATTGAGATATAATAATGGGAAATTAATGTAATCCTCTCCCTTAATTAAGCATGCACCGTGTGGATCATCGCTAAAATAGGTGCCGGAACTAATTTATATTGTTGTCCTTGTCGCACGCTGTTGCTCTCCTTGTCTATCGCACGGATATGTCTGTCCTTGTTGCACGCTATTGTCCTCCTTGTCTACCGCACAGATATGTCTGCCCTTGTCACACGCTATTGCCCTCCTTGTCTACCGCACAAATATGTCTGTCCTTGTCACACGCTAGTGCCCTCCTTGTCTAATGACGCTAGACAAGGAAAGCAACAGTGTGCGAGAAGGACAACCTTCGATCTATTGAACAAAAAATTCAACTTTTTACACACACGTTTTCTCAGGACGAAACATACATAGAAAGAAAGCGGGGAGCCTAATTTTAAGGAAGCATATAAAAAAGTTCCCAATTATTCTTCTTAATTAGGCTTTTTTCATAATTAGAGTGAACTGTCACAAAATGGACATGGTGGCGTCATCTAGCGGTAACTCAGTGGTACTAATTATTTCTAAAAATACTTATTTCTGCATTTTACGGGTCAAATGTGGTATGAAAAGAAACCTACGATTCTAATTAGGGTGATACAATCACCAAAGTTCACAAATAATTTCGCTAAATTAGGTTTTTTCGCAAATGAAAATTTCTCTGTTTTACGGGGTAAAAAACACTAGCGCCGCGTTGTGGCAGACCGGTGGAACTAAACGCTCTATAACCATATAAGGGGAATAATTATTTTTAATTTTTCACGCTACTAATTTGCACTCCACGAGCACATATTTCAAAGATAATGCTATCAGTTACGTTCGCAAATATATCTGAATCTAATATTCACTATAATTTGCGTGAAATTATATGAATTACTCACTACTGACACTACTAGCGTAAAAGAAATTCAAACTTTTTTTATATACGTAAACTATACTTAAACAAAACATAAAACGCAAGCTTAGGGTCTCTAAAATCGAAGACGCAACCGTAACAGTTCACAAATAATTCTTCATAATTAATTTCTTCTTGTAATTTTTTGGAAAAATTGTCACCTGTCAATGAATAGCAATGGTGACGCCATCTATTGATGACTCGGTGGTACTAAAAATAGAATTTTCCACTTTTAGTACCGACGCGCCATCAATAGATGGCGCCACGATTGTTTCTAAACATTGACAGGTGACAGTTTTTCCACAAATTACGAGAAGAAATTAATTAAGAGGAATCATTTGTGAATTGTTACGGTTGCGTCTTCGATTTTAGAGATCCTAAGCTTGCGTTTTATGTTTTGTTTAAGTATAGTTTACGTATATAAAGAAAGTTTAAATTTCTTTTACGTTAGTAGTGCCAGTAGTGAGTACATTATTTCACGCAAACTATAGTGAATATTAGATTCAGATATATTTGCGAACGTAACTGATAGCATTATCTTTGAAATATGTGCTCGTGGAGTGCAAATTAGTAGCGTGAAAAATTAAAAATAATTATTCCCCTTATATGGTTATAGAGCGTTTAGTTCCACCGGTCTGCCACAACGCGGCGCTAGTGTTTTTTACCCCGTAAAACAGAGAAATTTTCATTTGCGAAAAAACCTAATTTAGCGAAATTATTTGTGAACTTTGGTGATTGTATCACCCTAATTAGAATCGTAGATTTCTTTTCATACCACATTTGAAAATGCAGAAATAAGTATTTTTAGAAATAATTAGTACCACTGAGTTACCGCTAGATGGCGCCACCATCTCTATTTTGTGACAATTCATTTTAATTATGAAAAAAACCTAATTAAGAGGAATAATTTGCGAACTTTTTTATATGCTTCCTTAAAATTAGGCTCCCTTTCTTTCTATGTATGTTTCGTCCTGAGAAAACGTGTGTGTAAAAAGTTGAATTTTTTTTTCAATAGATCGACGGTTGTCCTTCTCGCACACTGTTGCTTTCCTTGTCTAGCGTCATTAGACAAGGAGGGCACTAGCGTGTTACAAGGACAGACATATCTGTGCGGTAGACAAGGAGAGCAATAGCGTGCGACAAGAACAGACATATTCGCGCCGTGAACAGTGTAGTGTGCGACAAGGAGAGGAACATATAACTTTTTTTCGTAATAATTTATTAATTAGTTTTATTTAGTTATAAATAAAATTTAGTCGATTCATGGTAGCTGAAATACTATTATCGCGTCGCGATGTAAGTAGGACTAAAATTTATTGCCTTCCTTATTGGAGTAATGTGTTTCTTGTCTATCACATTGCATTAGTCTGTCCTTGTTATATATTATTGCTTTCCTTTTCTATGAGATAGATGCTGCCATCTACCAGATTTTTCCTTTTTAACCTTTTAGTTGCTGTCAAAACCAAGAGGAGTTTAGATGGCGATACATGATATGTCTGTCTTTGTCGCACATTAGTGTGTTCTTTTCTTGTCAAATATAAGTGCTTTATCATATACTATTGCATATTGTATCTAATCAACTGAATGCATCGATCTATTAGAAATTTCAAATCTTTATTTATAAATTTTATAGGTCAAATAAAATATGAAAAAATATGCAATGAACATGGCAAAAAATTTAGTTCTAGCACGTTGTCACTGCTACACGGCGCTAGTATTTTAGAATTGAACTAAATTTTCATTTACAAAAATCTAATTAAGAAGATCAATTTATGAACTTTTGCAGCTGTATTTTTGCTTTTAGATCCTAAACTTCTTAAAGTCTTTCTAAGACCTAAGATTTATTTGATTTATAAAATATATACATAAAGATTTATTGATTCTATTAAATAAATTAAAGCACTTATCCAATGACATTTAATTTCTCTAATTTTTCTTACAATTTTTGCTATTGTAAAATATTCTGTTCCATATTCTTTGTAATTTCATAGAAAAATTTTGTTTTAACTGAAATTGCATCGGTAAGGTTGCATGTGATCCTAAAACGTGGGCATGAAAAATCACTGTATGTCAGGTCTATTCTGTCATTAATTAATGATATATTTAAGTTAGTGTGTAGTGTAAGATAGTGGATTTCTATGACAGGTGGTAAAATAAATGTTATCTTGTAGTCAAATTCGAACCTCTAACTTCATCAATTTTGGATATAATTATTGTAAATGTTTTATTTTATTTGATATTAATATAGTGTTTGTTCCTATGTGAAAGTTATTAATTGTCATTGCTGATTGCAAAGTGCAATGTTCAAACGTTAATGATCCAAAAAACAAAATAAAAATTCAAAATTTTTTACTTGACTAACAACCATATGCTGGCATCATGTTATAACTTTGTCTTCTATTATTTAATGTGATATGTATTTTATTTAAATCAAAATTTTCATTAAATCTATAAAAAATAAGGAAATCTTGAATTAAAAAATTTGAATTTTTATACAGATTTCATGAAATATGTCTGAAGGTGGAAAGATTATACTTGTAACGGGTGGAACTGGATTAGTTGGTAGAGCCATCCAAAATGTCATTGAATCAAATAAAAATGAAAATGAGAAATGGGTATTTGTTGGCTCTAAAGATGCAGACTTATGGTAATTTATATATTAATTGTTATAATAAATTAATTATTTAGTGGGAGTGCAAATAAAATTTAACGTATTTCATTTTCAGTAATAAAAAGAGTACAGAGAAATTGTTTGAAAAACACAAGCCTACACATGTTATTCACTTAGCTGCTATGGTTGGTGGCTTGTTTCATAATATGGCACACAATTTAGACTTTTTGGTAAATGAAGTTTTGCTAGTTAGTGTTTTATTCTTATTGAACTGATTAAATTACATGCTAAATTTTTAGCGCAAGAATATTCACATGAATGATAATGTGTTACAATCTGCTCATGAAAATAATGTTGTCAAAGTCATATCATGTTTATCAACTTGCATATTTCCTGACAAAACAACATATCCTATTGATGAATCTATGGTAACATTATTTTTTATAAATTTTTAAGGCTTTATTTTTTGTACATGGCTAACTTTAATGTTTATTTCCTTAGATTCACAATGGTCCACCTCATCCATCAAATTATGGCTATAGTTTTGCTAAACGTCTTATAGATATTCAAAATAGAGGTTATTATGAACAATACGGTAGGATTTACACCAGTATCGTTCCATGCAATGTGTTTGGGCCAAATGATAATTTTCATCCTAATGCCAGTCATGTCATACCAGGTTTAATGCGCAGACTTTATGATTTGATAAAAGATGGTATGAAACATTATCAATAAAATTTTTATACATCATTTATTTTGAAGAATGATATCAATATCTGTTGGCATACTTTTTAGGAAATACTGAAGATAAAGTATTTACCATATTAGGTTCTGGAAAGCCACTAAGACAATTTATTTACAGTTTAGATTTAGCTAAATTAATAATATGGGTGTTGAGAGAGTATAACTCTGTGGAACCAATTATATTATCAGGTAATTAGGAAATGTTAATTAAACGCTGATATGTGTTATTTTAAATTTATCTTTGATATAGTTGACGAATCCCAAGAAGTTACAATTTCTCAAGTAGCTGAGACAATTGCGCAAGCTTTCAATTTCAAAGGAAAATTAGTATATGATACATCTGCTGCTGATGGACAATATAAGAAAACAGCTAGCAATGCAAAACTACGAAAATATTTACCAGACTTTCAATTCACACCATTTAATGAAGCTATTAAAGATACTGTTGATTGGTACATACAGAATTATGATCAAGCAAGAAATTAACGGGTGTTAAAGAGCTAAATACAAATCCATTCACGCTAAGTGTGGCTGTGTATAAAATAAGAGATACAGGAAGATTACATTAACATTATTTGAAGCTTATATCGTACGATCTAATGCGTTATAACATTTATTTAAATAACATTTGAACATCTTGTAATTAGAAAAAAATAATTACCGCTTTACAAATTGTATTTTTAATTGTTTATATAATTGTATTATATTATTGAAAAATTAATTCTCCTTCTTCTTTGTTAATTTTACGGACATCTCCATCAAGATATATTAAAAATTAAAAACAGTTGTAAGATGTTAAACTGTTGTAACTGTAAATACCATATATTTTTTGAATAAATATTCTTTACATATTAAACATTTTTTTGGTATTGTAAATTCCCAAAATTTGGAATATCTTATGATTACTATTACAACTAGTTCAACAATATATTACTTGGACATCTAAAAGAAATCGCATTTTGAATTTTTCAATTTCTGCTGATTATTCATCATCAACATTTTCAAGAAGGAAGACATTTAAATATTATTTAAAGGAACTATAAATCAGTTTATATTTTTAATAAAAAAGACAAAGCAGAAGATAAAGATGTCACATAATAGAAACGACGAATATCCTTTTGATCCTTAAGAGACACGAAAATTGAGAGAAATGGGCAAGCGATCGGCGATGTTCGACAGCTGTCACGGAGACGAAGCGGAGCGAGTGGTGGACACGACGCAGCATTTGTCGCACAGGAGGCGTCGCGACGCGACGCACGCGCGTCTGTTAATATAAATTGAGCGCCCTCAGAATCGAGGAAGGTGCACGATGGCTTAAATTTGGTGCTCAGTCGCGCTCGAGGTGGCTCACCTTGATGATCGCGCAACTATGCGTTTTTCTCGCTTCATTCTTGCATCCACGATGTAATGCTTTTTCGGCACGTGGTGTAGCTCAAGTTCAAAGTCTTGTGAATAAAATGCATTCATCAGTCAATGCATTGTTGTGTTATTTGAACGATTTGTCATGGGACGAAATGATGATAGCGGTGCAGAGACACGCGTTGCGGTAACGCCGGCCGATCGGCTTTGCCGGGGGGAAGTCAGCTTGGGGATCTTGACACTTCTGCTGAAATAATACATATATTGTTTATAAAAACGTGTAGAAAGAATTGAACGATTTTTAAAAATCGTAATCTATTATGTGATAAAAAACAAAAAAAACTCGTAATGTGTTCGAAGTAAAATAACGTGACAAATATAAATCGGTTAGTTGCAAACATTAATTGATGGTCGAGAAAAATGTTTCAATGGACAACGTGATAAATTGTACGAATGGTAAGACGAATTTTTTCAATAACGAAGTAGTTTTATTAAGAAACGGATCCTTGTCTGTCGTTGAAAAGTAATATGTGTATGTTGACAGACACTGATAACATGATTAGTATCGATTTTACATACAGATGAAGATATCAGTCAGTGATTAGGAATAATTTTAGTGAATGAAGTTGTACAATTATTTACAGTTGATTAATCTAAATAAGAGAATCTTTCATCTTAGAGTAATCAATCACGGTTTTATTCTGTTCTATAAAAATTTAATTTGGTATAAATAAAACGTTGCATCATTCTTTTTGGAATTCAATTCTGGACGCACAATGAGCTTACAATCTTGTGGCCTGCTTAGTAGATTTCATTCGTGTTAGCTAAACGAGTTTCTGTGAATACGGTAAAAAGATTTCGCTGGTTAGACCTAATTCTCGAGCTTAGCTGCAGATGAAAAGAATAATTTCAAAAGCGTGTCACTGCTTGAAAATTTTACCGGTCTCTGGAGAATTCTCGATGATCTCAGTTGACTTTCATGTCAACTATTTTCGTCTCTGATATGCACATGTAGGACGGAAATGATTTAAATTTTGATCTTCGTACGATAGCAAAATACGACTCTAAAAACGGTGTATAAATTTCCATGGAGAAATATATTGTCTATGGAAAATTTCTAATATTGAGGATGATTTAATATGTAGGACTCTTTATTATCTTACTTCCTTCCATCCCACGGAACTGAATGTTCTCTTTTTGTCCTCCATTGTTGCACGACGCGTATTCTTCTCCGGAGAGAGGTAAAATCAGTTCGTACCTCACAATGGTTTTGTGAAACAATATCTTTTAAAACGAATAGGAGTATTCGTTAGCTTTATCTTTGTCAATAGCAATGTTAAAGAGCAAAATCTAAACGAAATCAAACTAACTGAATTGTCTAATAACGCAACAAGATTCGAAGCCATCGCGTTAGATCATCATTACCTGAAGATCGAGATATTCTTCCTTAAGAAAAATATCGCGATTCGTTATTGTCGATACTTACCATTGTTTAAAAATAAACATACGATTTATTGTGTTAATCGTTGCAATCGTTTTCCTGTCGAAGTCCAACGAGAACGAACTCGTATGTACAGAACTTTTTTTCGCGACGCTGTAAGACGCGTAATTGAATTTACGTATCACTAATCTGATTCAGTTTCGATATCGCGGAACGCGATGCGTTGTCGTCGTATCGCGAGCGAAGATTCGTTTGTTCGGAGAGAACGGAGTTCAAACGGTTTCCGATAAAGTTTGCTCGCGAGGAGGATGGAGAAGATCGGTGGTCTGCCGGAACTGAGTTACGGAAATGCGCGTCGACGAAGACCTCGACGATGCGACCGGCGTTCGTGTCGATTTCCAAAGAGATCTCGGAGTAAAGTTCAAGTACGCATCGCTCGGTGATTCGAGGACGATTGAGCCGATGATTGCGCTCCTCGTTGATCGGTGGATTGCGTCCGATTGAATGGAAAATAGAAAGAACCAAACCAAGATCCTGAAGAAGAAATGCCTGGTATCGTGGTATTCCGACGCCGATGGAGCGTCGGCAGCGACGATCTCGTCGTGCCTGGTGCTTTCCTATTCATCCTGCATTTGATATGGTGAGTGAACATTCTGATATTAATAACGGGCCTCGATCAATCACTTTGTCCCGCTATAACCGTCGTTATTTTCAGCAGTTTCAAGAATTCTCAATGTTAATAGCGCGAAAGACGTTCTTGTATTTATAGGAATTCTTTAAAACAGGATATATTCAGGGATAAATTCACTTGGCCTACACTTGTCCATAGCATTGCCTATACGTATTTCGATTAGTTTCGATAGAGAAATTCTCAGAATGCATAATTTCCGCCATTTAATTACTATCGTAACTCAATAATTGATCTGCCTCCTCCCTCATCCTGTAACCACTTAGATTCTCTGAATTCGTATAATCTTCGAATATACGTATCTACGTACGAATTGAAAAATTAATTTATTAAACGTGATTGATCTTAGCGTACGAGGAAAAGAGAGAGGAATTTTAATTACTATATCCTTAAGTTTCCTCCTCTTTGCAGGCAAATTTCAAGGGTTTGGTCTAATTTACAAAATCTTCTCTCGTGAGACGTAAACATTAATGGGAAATTGTCCCGTTGAGAACATTCGTTTGCTCTTGAGCCATGTTTTACACGATGGTACTGTTTTAGTTTAATTTAATTAGCAATTAAACGTCTTAACATTAATTACTGCTTGGGGGCATTTCTGAACTATATACATAGTTCAACTGTACATACGCACGTAGTGATTCATTTTGGTACGCAGCAAATGCTGCATTATTCGAATTGTTAAATTCAATTAAATTTAACTAATTCAATTAAATTTTATTCCAAATTGCTGGTTCGAGATTAAATTATTTTAATATTATCACATATTTCTGTTATTCTATTAGTAGGATTACCACTGGTATTTCTTTGATAATATTTTTAAGTGCGTTTTTAGTTCTCTCTCTCGTTTCTTTGACACTCTTTGGCTAACGGCTATAAAATTTTTATAAAACGTTTTTTCAGGTAAACATCTTTTAAAAAACAGATCGTTTTAATAATTCTGCGATTCCTCTTTATCGCAGCTTAATTGCTTATCAAATTCAAATCAAATACTAGACCTATACATTTTCAGAAAATTGCTTGTGCTGAAATCTGGTACGTTTTTATCAGAGCGTTGTAATTTATCGTTTGTTTAAAGCAAATTATTAAGCATCGATACTCCCAGACTTATTATTAGCGATGATCAAAGGGTAGTTTTCGCGTGATGGCACGACAGCGCCATATGTCTTAGCTTTGGAAAACCGTTAACAAACGCGGCAAATGACCCGGTATAGAGAGGAATAACGATAGCAGAGAAATTGGCGATCGTCCATTTCTCTTTGGTCATCTTTATAAACCTACGATACCTCAATACGTCTCGATACATCCATGGCTGGAACGCAGACTCTACCTTCATTCATTGAGAGACGCAACGTAGTCGATAAAATTTCAATTAAAACAACGTCTAGCCGTTGTTGATGTTTGTACGGTCTTTTGAACGAATGTACAATCAATTTTCTCTGTTATCTCACGTATTGTTTTACCGACTAGCTGCGGGCGACATCGAAACTATATCTCGGCCAGTTCACGTCGCGTATTTCATCTCTAGACGCAGATTCTTCGTCAGACACCAAGCGTTCTGTTTTGTTATTTATTGTTTTACTATCAATTATTTGAACTATGTAGACGTATATCGACTTGATGAAAATAGAATTCATCTGCGATGTTCAATATCTCATTTTCTTTGACGTAGGCATATTAAGCACGTGATCTGAAAATCATGCAATCATTTTTTTCAGTACTTGGAAAAAATACCAGAAATTTTTCTTTTATATTTCTTTCTTTCTTGATAATGATATTTATGAGAGCTTAAAACTTTCAAAAAATTAAATGATGATGTAATATCGTAATATGATATGATGATATGACATGGTGATACGGAGTTCATAAATGTAGCAGATAAATATTGTCGAAAAATAATTAAAAAATGTGAACAGATGTTTTATCGCAACGTATATAATATCAAATTTATCTAAAAGTAATTCTATTTTCTAACAAGGATTAAACACATTGTTCAAATATTTTTCAATCTTCTCACTCATTGAATTTATTCCTTTTCCATTTTTTCAATTACGCTGGCAAAAAATATAATTCATTGAGTTTGTTGAATTTACTCCCATTTTAATGAAGAAAATTGAGATGATTAATAAAATAAAAAATATATATAAAAATATCTACTGTCATAGTATCGATTTTTCGAAACTGATTTACAATCCAATGTAAACAAATAACATTATCACTAAACTGCGGATATTCATAGCAGCTATAACGAATAATATACTTACTTTGGATGTTTCATACATTTTATCATGTCAATTTTTATAATTTTCGTACTTCTTAATTTTCCTCCTTAGTTTTCACTATGTTAAAACAATAAACGATCCGTACCGTTCGAATATTTTAAATTCAAAAAACGAACTTACCGCAAAGTGATTTCAGGATTCTCCCCGTTTCTTTTTTACCTTTGCACAGCACGGATTGAGCGGATCGTTTCGTTCCGCGTTTCGGTGATTCAGAGCATCCGTGACAGCCGACTGGTCACGAGGTTCGACGGTTTGGTTGTTCGTATACACCAGTAGTCAGTTGCTGGACGCGTTAATCGCGTTGCTTTTACCAGTATATAGGTTATGTCGTCGTGCGTGAATGTTTTTTCTCGTATACGAGGACAATTGCTCGGTCGAGCCACAAAACTAAAGCACGAAAGATGCCAGCTCTCGTCGCGTTCGGCAGACGTTGGCGTATTGGCAGTGACGATTTGCTCATACCGGTTGCCACCTTGGCTTTCATTCACGCGGTCGAGTAAGTACAGTCATCTGCAAATATAATTGCGTTAAAACAATTGCAAATTTATTCGTAGCATGCACCACTTTATGAGTGCATTGTCATGTTACATTTTGTCAATACTGTTGAGTCGCTTGCTTTTCACAATCGAAGGATAAGTTTATACGTGTTGCCACCATTTTTTTTTCCGCGCTAACTGTGATCGATGAACGAAGGTCGATAGTTGTGGAACAGGTTCGAGTTCAGTGATCGACATTTCGCGACATCTGAGATTTCGATAGTTCGTTGAAGTACCCGAGAAATCCATGGTGTTGAATGGAGAGTGAAATGTGAAATATTTTATACGCGTATATATTTAATAATATGTCGATTTTATCAATTTTCATAATTATATCAAGGATATTAAGAACTGCTAAATTCAGATGTCGTGCAAATATCACCGATAACATTGGCGTGCAACGTGTTACTTGAGGTATTATGTTTGTTAATCCAACGTAATTTTACATTGATGCTTCTATTTCGTAAGTCATGTAGGAAATTCTATACAAAATGGGGTAGAAAAGTAGTGTATTGAATTATGGCGGGAACATAACGCCAGTGCTGCGCTGTAACATGTGGAACACACGACGCATCGTTAATTTCCCTACCCTTCCCACCCTTTTAAAGTTCCTGTAAACCCATACACGTCGTAAGAGGTTTTGTGGAAATTGAATAACAATGTTAAATTAAATTGACTTTGTCACGATAAAACGATCAATAGTCGATGCAATTCTTTTTAAAATCTTAAAGGTCAATAGTATCAACGAGTGCTAATTAATTGAGTGACAGATCCTTCATTTATTTTCAACGATAATGTTTACTTAATATTTTAAATTATCTCTTTCTTTTCTCAATTGGTATTCCATTTTCTTTCGTAATCGCATGCTTATTAAAAATATACAAAGTGTTAATTACTCTAATAGTATATGTACATATATTTTCTTAAATATCAAGTCTTCATTCTATAATTACGCTTCTATTTAATAATAATGAGTGTGCTCTAAAATATACGTAGTCAACGCCATTTTTTTTATAGTGATATGATAATAATGTAGCGTTTATGTAGTGAGATAACCTGAAATGAATGAGAGAGATATGTGAGTAGGCGTTGCGATATAGCGTTAGGATATCGTTGACCTCTCCACGATGCGTTCAGATGTTAACGAAAATCTTACATTTGTTGTAAACTTTTTTGCTTGATCTTTTGGAAACTCGGGCATACACTCTATTCGAAGAAGAAACGTGAAATTTACACGTGGGTGACAACATCATCTCAGACAATGACGATTGCGCGACAAACAAGGCGAGGGTAATCTGTCGTCGTTTACAACGTTTCTCACTTTCCCGACGAGGATCTTGTACGTCGTTCCGCGGGGTACGTTTGAGACAGTAAATAGATTTAACGTGAACTCGACCGCGACGTCGTGCAAGATCGTCGGGCTTCTTTAGAAAGCGGCAAAGCGACGCATCCGGTTCCTCTGTTTAAAATGCAGTTTCCTCGTTTTTTCTTTCCTTTCTGCGGGAAGGAAAAGAAGGGGGTGGAGGGGAGGGGAAAGGGACTTTCTCCTTTAAGTATATTCCTTTCCTTTCTTTTTTCTTCGTTCGTTCCTTCTCTGTTGAAGGATGAAAGATTCATGAAAATCGGGCAATGCGAGCACACACGTTTTGGAAGCCGATTAAATTTCAAATTCGCCGCAGCGAAGCGTCCCCGGCGTCGATAACACTCGACGCGGTATAAATTCCACGAGAAAATGCTCGTGACATTGAAGAGGGAACGGTGAATTTACTGCAAGTGCAACCGATAAAACTTCCTTTTGCCAATTGCGTGCGTGCGCGACGATTTCATACCCGAGTGTTCTTTTGCAATTGCAGCGTGAAAATAGTCACATACAGTGTGAAAATTGTTACTCCCCATTTGTAAAAAATGAGAAGGAAAAAGATTATGAATAAATTCCTTTCCGAATTGAAATTCTTGGTACGAAATAAAGTTTATAGCTGTGAAGGTATGCTAGAAATACAAATCGGTCGTATCGTGAGAACTTTGTTGAGAGTATGAACGTGTAATAGTTTAAATTAATGTGTGTGCAACAGTTCAGAGTTCTTAGTTTTGGTACAATTAATGCTAGTAAGCAGTTCGAGTTGTAGGATTTGCTACTAAGGCTTCACCGACTTCCTGTCTTGCTCCATCTCAAGGTCTCGGTTAGGGTTCTTAAATAAATGTATGGTAGTAGGATTATGGTAATGTTAATGTTATGAATAATAATATTATTCAATCATTTGTTATATTATATCACTGTTATTCTGATATACGAATATCACGAACAGTGTGAATCGAAAAACCGATTTTGGGTTATATTGACAATAAATAGGGTTATATTGACAATAATCGGGATAGCATCGAGTTCAAAGCGTTAATCATAATATAGATCGCAAGTAAATTTGCCGATAGTAAATATGCAATGGAAATAAAATACAGAGAATCACAGATGTTGAAAATTAGTATGCTTTTGATTTTTTCACGTTGAAAAAACATAATATCTAGATCGTATGCAAATGAGAAATATGTAAATTTTTTTGACATTTTGTGGACTTCGCCGTTTTCTTTTGTCGAAAGATTTATGCAGAAACAATGTGATTTAGTTTCATATGGAAGAATGTTTGCGAACATACGCTCGCATAATATAATTTTTCCGCTCTTATAATTTAGTGGAACAAACTCCGTAATTTTGTCGAAGGTACCAGAAATATTTCGCACGATTGTGCGCATTTTCATCTCTTTTCACCGCTTTTCACGAACTTTCAGTTTATTTTTTACGCACGGTTTGCTCTCGCTCCGTGTTTCTAAACTTCAAACAAGCGTAGTATGAAATGTGAAAAATCGAGTAAATAATACAAACCGCAGGTGCATCATTGAGAGAGGAGAACAGTTTTGTATATATATTTAAAAGTAGATAATAAATTCTATTTTTTAGGGTCGAGTTAGAATAGTTTTATATGTATCAAAAAGATGTTTTAATTAACATCAAATGATAAAAATAACAATCACAGTAGGAAATACAAACAAGATTCTAGGAAAGATTGAACTTGACACTTGAATTGAAACGGACGAGAGTGATTTACCGATTATTGCATTTCGATTTCATTAATTGGATCGCCGCTTAGCCATAATTATTCGCAAATTGAATGAAGGCGGGATTTCGATTTCAGTTTTTTCTACTGCTTTGACAGGACTAGACGCAATCGGATATTATTTTATCGTTTGTAAAACGATTTCCTTTAAATATCGAAATACGCGATTCTTTCCAAACGAGTTTTCCTCTGTTCATTTTTTTCGTATCAGGACTGTACTTTTAACGAAAATTGTTTAGAACGGATTGCACGTGCTTCTGCTCGAAATTTATCAGGTCCAACTGGCTCTCGTAATTGCAGATTTCATTTATTTGGAACATCGCGTCGCTCTGATGAAAACAACGTAAAATTTCACGAAACGAACAACAGCAAGTTTCGAGAATGTTAAATAAATCTGCGTTTCGATTGTTGGTTGAAATAATTTACTCCTTCGAAATGGAACACGCATCACGAAGCATATGAATTTTTTCCCTGTAATTTATCACAGAGAAGTTGTATTTCCATATGTTTTTTCCTCTCGTTTTTTCTCTCTTTTTTTTTTTGTTCTTGATCAATTTCGAACAATCGATAGAATCGGTCTGGTTTTCTATTATATCGCGAATTGGCAGAAAACAGCATCGAAAGTGCTTCTTGAGGATCAATATAATATGTCGGGGGACAACGTGTGCATTGGTCTAACTCGTGAATGGCCCGTTACACCCTCTCTCGTTGCTTATGAATCATTTAAGGTTCACCCTATATATCCATCCCCATTCAATGCCATTGTGTTTACGCGCGTTACGTGCTCGAAACCGGAGCGCAACGAGCTCGTCTTTTTGGCCCCCGAGATCGATGAAAATCGCTCGTTGTTCCGTCCGTTTCAGCTACGATCTCTGTTCTTTGACGTTTCTCGTCGATGGGAGATGATGTAAACAGCACGCCAGGAAAACTTGTTCCCGCAATACGTCGTAGTTCGCAAGAAAGTTAGTCCTCGAAAGTTCATAGGATTAACTTAAATTAACACACGATATAACGTAACACAGTAAAACGAGAACACACTCTTTTGTGAAGCTATTGCATCTTTATTATAAAATTTCGAACCAACAACGGTGTAATGTGTAAAGTACCTAACGTAACATGAAATCATGCAGTGTAAGGATTATTTGCGTAATGTCATGTACGCGCATTTCCATGCAGTGGGTGCCAGGGTGTTTCATATTTATTGACCTTATTTTCATCCAAGTGACATATTATATATATATATATATATATATATATATATATATATATTTTATGCATAGTGGTATCTTGTGAGCAACAAAGCTTATGATAATTCCATGTAAAATCCTTGTTCCCGCTGAAACAAGTGAGAATGTTAAAAGCAAGTGTGTTACGGATACTCTGTTCACGTTGTATGATTATCTATTTATAAATGGAGCGAAAGAAAGGAAAAAAGTATAAATTAGATATAGGTCGTTAAATATTGATATTTTACAAATAAATGGGAATAAAATCGATACTGATACTGCTCCGTTCTCTTTAGATTTGTCGTATTTAATTTAATTCCATTATTTCTTGATGCAGGAATTTTATTGCTATCACGACTCGACATTACTCCATCGATAATAACTGTCTTTGCAATTCTCAAGCTTTAAATCACTATTTTCATCTTCTCGCAGTATTCACAATATTTTTAAAATCTCCACAGTGCGAAGAAGATTCAGCGTAAAGAGCGTTTCAAACAGGAAAAAAGGAATATTTATTTAATTTACTGTTAGTTTTCCGGGCACGGTCGGTTCGCTATAAATTTCACGCAAACATACCTACCCTTTTCATCCTTTTGGCCAAGTTTCCATCTTTCGCCAGGAATGTTCTGTTTACGCTTCAGCGTGATTGTATGTTTTCATAAATCACGGAATGCGCCGACGGCGAAATATTCTCGTCGAAAGTGTTGCACGTTAACGCGTGTGTATACTACACGTAGTACTCATTACGCGCGTTATAGCAACTGCCATTCTCCTCCGATATCACGTACATCCAAGTACACCAGTCGCATTATGTTCGATGTATTTGTCTAGCTCGTCGCGTATATCTCGCGTTTCCGTTCAACTTGCAAACAACACTGTTCAAGATTCCCGACTACGATGTCTCTACTTCTCTGGAAACCGATACGAACGTCGCGCAAATTCCCGAATAATCTGATGTCAGACTGTTCCATTATGCATTCGTAGACAACATTCACACTACTGACATAATTAGATGTTACATTGCAGAATCTGTTAATTTATTGATATTGACTTTTAACGTTGACATGCACAATGTAACGATGTGCTTGCGCGATATTTATCGTACAATTGGTGAATTCATTGTACTATGATAATTAATGCAGATTATATTTATCATTTATTTGGTAATATTCGAATTTGTTAAACCAAGCTGATCGAAATATCGGAAGCATATCGAAAACTCGAAAAAGTTGGAAATGTCAAACAGTATGGATACTGGAAACTATGAAAAAGCACAGGGCCTGGTAGTATGAAACATTTTCCTCGTGTACGTGTATCGAATACTATTTTTTCTCCGATGTGCGGGCAGCTAAATATAAATCCAGGCCTACAGGCCATTGCGATTTAGAATGCATTAAGTCTGGGTTAGCATCGAATTACGTGGACATCAATTTTTGATTGAATATGTGTTTTTGGTATTTCAAGAATTTTTTACTTATCATTTCTCGTCTTTCATCATTATTATGATCCGTAACATCTAAACCCTCATGTATCAATTTTGCACGATTAAATTCTCACAATGATAGCCATTTGATTGTAAAAGAAAGGTCAAGATCTTTTTACGTGAGTTACAAAGAATTCGTATGCACGAAGAAACGTGAACGAAGAAAAATTATCGATGTTGCGGTGACAATAGTCGTTAAAATCACTGTCTCTTACGGCGAACCCTCGATTACGCTTTATTAAAAGCTCAAGTGTCGCGTAAGTGCAGAGAAAGAGTAACAGTAAATCGATAAAAAGTATTTTGGTGGGTGAAACGTTATCGAGCTTTTTTGATACGAGTTTCCTTTTTTCTTTCTCATTATATTATAATTATAATGACATTGAAAAGTAACTATATCCAATTGAACAATTTATTTTTTACAAAATTCTGAAATTTTAGACAATCCATTGCAAAGAATGTAATTACGGGAATAATGACTGTGCTTAAATTCACAGTAGATATTAATACGTTCTTTATCTTCGCTAAAACTTTTCACACGAAGTTTCAGAATGTTTCAGATGATGCGTTCTCGACTGACGTTTGCACAGTAATACGCAAAAGTTTCGTAATGGAAACTCTATCATTTTTAGACGACAGACGCGAGACTCGTGGCGGTACTGGAAATAGATTGCTTCGAATTTTTCTTTTAAAAACAACCGGATGCGATATTTTCGATTCGTGGACGCAAATTCGAGAACAGTGTGACTTTATTTCTCACGATGGTTTGCTGCTTTTTCTTATTGTATCGTATCGTCATTCTAGAGCTGAAAGTTGTATAGGACTGTATTAAGATTTCTAGTACATTAGCTTGATCAATTAACTTGAATTTGTTTGAATTGCTATTCATTAAGAGTGTGCAAGAACGCTGCTACGTGGTACATGTGTATTCTTGTACGTAATACAAGTACTCAAGTGTTTCTTTCAAGTCGTTCTTTCTTCTTTTATAATTGGCAAATACAGATTTTTCGATTCAGATACATTCGAAAAAGTTTATATCTTATAATTACTATCTAAAAACTCTTCATCTCTCTTGTCGCAGCTACTCTACAAAAATTAGCCATTCAGCTGCTCCCTTATCTCGTGCAATCAGCATTCTCTCTTATTATTAGCAAATAAATCCTCAGCGTTAACGAAGAATATTTCCTCGGTTATCTCTCCGGAGAGAATGCACTCTCGCCTTTAAGGTCATTCGCATTTCAGCCGTATTATTATACTAATTGCGAGTAATTAAAAGTGCAGTTTATCCTTTAAAGAAGGGGGGAGTCGAGAGAGCAATCTTAATTTAACGAGTTCGTCTTAAGGATGGTTCGCTCGCCGACGACCGAACAAAGCAACCCACGCGAAAGATCGATACGCGTGATTATCGACTTGAACAAATTGGAGGAGGGGTGCGAACCCCTTAATTCAACGCGGACGCGTAACCCTGCGTAGAGATCTGTCTTGCAAACAGAATGCGGATGGAAAATAAAGGATTTCGTTCGCATTGATAATAAAATCAGGCTTGGGAGGACATCTTCTTGAAGTGAAAGCGCGCCTCGGACGTTCATTGATCCGCTGGCGATATTGTGTATTGCGCGCCGCGTCGTTTCACCTGCACCATCCTAACATCTTCCACGCTAATGAACGTGAAGCAAGACGACGTCGAGCCGTCTTTTTACGATTCTGATTTCCATAGAAAATACGTAGGGGATATTTCATACGGAACGTCTCGGTTTAATGATGATGAATATTGAGATCGATGGGGGTAGTTAAGATAAGCTTCTTGCAAGCTCAGCTTCTTGTTTTATGAATTCTTTTTTTTTTTTTATGGATATTGCGGAATAGATTGGCTACTCAGTTTTAAGGTATCATAACGATTAAAAGTAATTGGGACATTATGCGGGGTGTGATTTGTTGTTATTGAATAGTTCTACTCTGCGCTAAAGCGAAGAGCGACGTAAAAAAATTGCTTTGTTGTCAAATGAAAAAGTCAGGTGTATTTAGTTCTGGTCGTTCGAAGAATCGAATTGTTAAAACACAGCAGAGATAAGAATGTCATCAAGATCATTTTCAAGCTTTTCTTCAACCAGATTAATCAAACGAACGAAATAACATTTTTTATATTAGCTTCGCCGTTTCAGTTGTTCTGTTCGTGAATACATAAGGACGTAAGAAGCAACCGAACAGAGTGCAACACAGGTCGGTTGCCAGAAGCTCCTTTATTGCCACTTATCAATACCCCGGAGCGAGCAAACTAACTGTACACCAACAATGAAACGGTTACGCGTAAACTCGAGAGCTCGAGGTTCCTCCAGTTTCACGAGTGTGCCCCGACGAGTCACGGAACAAACGGCGCACGTAAGATAGTGTGTCGCAAGTCGTAGCGATAAAGTTTTTCCGCAAACTCGAGACGGAAGCGAGAACGTTGTCGTTAACGTGAAACGGCCCTTTAAAGAAAAGTTTCCTGAAACGTTGCAATTACAACTAGACGAGAGTGGAAACTAAGCTGTTCTCCATTGTGAAAGTCAAATGTTCGAGCAGAAAAATTCGCGACAATTCGAGTTTGTTTCGGTTCCGTGTCGGAACAGACTGCTGTTCCGCTGGCCTTAGATAGTCTCGTTGCGGGATACTTTTGCCATTCCGGAGACAAAGGAGCATTTATCGCAGCAGGGTACTGGCAGCAGCCCCCAAAACGCACGTATCGACCCCGTGCACGCATGATTCGCAAAACCAAGGGGGAAGGTCGCAGCGCGGCCGAGTACCGAGGAGGGAGGGGGTGGGAGAGGGGGTGAGAAAGGAGCCATGAAAGCGTCGTGTGTGGGTGGGATTTGCATCGATGTCGAAAAGGGATCTGCCACCCTCCCCGGCAGCAGAGAAACGTAAAACAATTCGGCGTTTGACGCAGAGGACGCGCGTGGCGCGCGTAAGGTCGGTGGAAAAAAATCGACCAGCAGCAGGGGGCAAACGTGGACCAACCCCAAATCCACGTGGGGATGAGCGGGATGCTTGCGATCTCTTTTCGCGAGGGTTTGCACGGGAGGGTGCCAGGGGAATATTTCGAGAATTCCTTCGCGAACCGATGATTTTAATTAAAATCGTAAACGCATCGCTCCTCCGCGATGTATTCTAATCGCGCTGGAAATTTTACTTCGACTCGCGGCGATGGAACGTTACGAGCTACGAGGGAACGTCGATTTTTCACACCAGAAGGCGTGTTTAATTAAGGAAATAGGTCGCCGCGAGAGCTTTGAGGTCGTTACTTTCGGAAATGTACGAAAAACGATGCTCGCTGGCTCGGATGATTTCGAAACTACCGGTTGAGAATTAATGAATAACTCGGACGGATTTTATGATTTCATCGCGACTAGGCTGATATTTAATCCCGTTCCCGATGTTGTTACTTTGTTGTCGTATCAATTACAATTTGTTTCTTATCCGCGCATCATCAATAGACACTCGTTATTCGTTATTAAAATTGACGCAACGCGCGATGTTACGCTTTTAACAAAAGCGTATGTGTATAACACGCAAACACAACGTAAAAGTTGGTAATGCCAACACGTCTAATTGCGCTCTTTCAGACAACGATTAGCCACGATTCACGATCGATCGTGGGGTTATTTTCCTTCCGTAGGCGTGGAACTGTTATCAGCTCGGCGAACGTAATTCCCGGCAGTAATTTTACTTCACCTCGTTTCGCCGCCGTACATACGTAGAAAGGCCGCGAAACAGTTATCGATGTGTGCATCGACCGCGTCGCGAAACAACTATCTACTAGTCTGTCCGTTTCAGGCAAAATTTATTGGCAATGTTCGAACTAGTTGCTACGTTGGCACGTGAAGCTCGGTATCGTCAGGTTACGATCGATTTTCATAAATTATCCCTGTAATCCGGTGCAGGGGGAAATTTGTAAAACGTTTCAGTAGCGGCATTAGGCAGACGTCCAGCTTCTCGATTTCTTAATAGAGTCGAAAATTACGTTTTCGTATTTCCTTTTAGAAATTAACGGCAATTGCTTCCCCTCGACCTTCATTTTCAATTCGATTTCCTGCTATTTTCACGAGCAGTCTAGAATCCTTTTCTCCTCGAGAACTAATCTGTCACAAAACTAATGAACTATTAATGTCAGTAGCAATTTCGAATTGATCGTATTATCGGAAGATTCGGGATAGTTCCAATAGAAATTTTTAGTAAGTGATATAAGTACGATTTTTAGGCTAAGACAAGGATTGTCTCAATGACACTCTCAAATTCCTCGCAAAATTTTGTCAGTATATTTGGTCGGTTTATTTGCGCGCATTATGATAGCCGACTGGCGTAATCGCTTTCACAGCCGATTGTAGATAGGTAGTCAATTCGCTAGTGGGTTTTGCTGATGGATAAACATCGGCGGCGTACGATGAGCTGGTACGAATGGTTGTGGCCCACTTAAACTGGTTAATTTCCGAAAGAACCAGCTGCCGCCACGCTAACCACGTTGATAATTAATAGACTTCACTCTGTGGTCAGCTGATATATGATTTCTCGTGACATCGAACGGCCACCTTGTGTCGCATGCCAAACTGGCGATAGGCTACACACGATTTCGCTTCGATGTCGTGTTAGCGAATCAATAACGTGTCTACTGACAGGAAAATATAATAAATCTTGTAATATTTATGTATTTTTAAACACTAATTTCTTCTTATCTATAAAAAAAGAGAAAAAGACAAAACAGGATGTCGAAGTAACTTTTATACAAATGACTCCTGTGGTGGGCAAATTTTTGTGAAGTATCGTGTAATCGAAGAACATTTTAGAAAGTTATTTCAAGAGGAAATTTGGGATTCCAATGGCACGGTATGAAGTCGCAAGCGAACCGTTAATCGATAAGTTTCACTGCCTTGAATAATCATGAGCCCCAAAACCATCTGATCTTACGACGTCTAAATTAGTTTTCGATGCAAGCACCGTTAGCTTTCGTCAATATCATTTTGATATCACGGTTCTCAAGAAAAAGATAAATCTTCAAAGGTTGGTGAAATTTCTTCGATGATTGTTGCGATTAATTCTGTATTAGGATGACAGTAAATTGCATCGAACACGACTGACTGCATTTTCATCCAAGTGTCTTATTACTTTACCATGATTTTTCGTTATTCTGGTCCCTATCTTGTGATAAACTTGTGATCGTAGATGGAATTTCGATGATCTTTACGAAGTTTTCTCAGGCTAAAAAAAAGAACATGAATTTTTATGAATAAAAATGAATTTATTATTAGATTATATAATACTTACAATTTTCAATTAAATGGTAGACACGTTCTGCTAACAATAATGGGGATTTGATTTAATTTTTTGATAATGTACATGCATTTACATTGTTAAGCTAATGGTTTCATATGTAGATTCGGGATTGTTCGACATTCGAACGAATTAATTACATGCTACGCAATCAACTGTGACAGTTTTGGATCGATGGATCCGTTTTTAAACATCGCTGAATAATCGACATCGTGAAAAAAATAGTCCGACGTGTCACTGTTCATCTTAATTATTAATCCGTGAGCCATTTCTGCCTGATATATAAGTTACACCCGGAGTAAATGAAAGTTGCGTAAGTTATATATATATATATATATATATATATTGTAATAGTCGTGACAAAGTTCACCTGGTTTATCTTTTTAAAGTTCGTTTCGAGTTTAGCTCATCATTCACGACGTACAGAAAATGTCGAAAACTATATGAAATTAATTTACAACGAAACTTTTACAAGTTGAAACGAAGCGCTCAAAGTACGCAAGTAGGATCGAGTATTTTGTTCGTTCATATTCTCTTCCAAACTGCTCTCCTCTGTTTCTCTCGTTGTCAGTGAAACAATATTGCTCATAAAATTTTCATGAGGAATTTTGAAATTTTCCATCGTAATTAAACGTTTTCAAGATGAATCAGCTTTTCCGTGCCCGGCGAAGAATTAATAACTGTTCCCCTGTTGGACAGTTATTAAAAATCGAATTTATTCTTTACATTTTATGCGCTTTTAATTTCATATTTTGTCGATGCGTACGAACTTGCCCGAGCGATCCTTATTACATAGTCCATCCCCTGGAGCTAGGTGGCGAGTGACACACGGGTCACTCGAGTATGATTGGAACTTTACATTCGAACAATTTCAATTTACATTCGCCGAGTAATTGTAGCGGATTCTCACAAGGGAATACATACGATTCTTCCGGCGACAGGCGCACAAAATATTTCCACGCCACGCAGCACGCGGCGTACAGTCACGCAGATATTATTACCGTCTGTCATAACCATACGGACAATCGATGAATCTGCCCGGATTGCGTGGAAATAGTGTTTCACTCCAATCGTTTCCTACCCGGGAGATTGAATCGGGGGCTCATTCGTTGTCATTTTATTCTCCTCTCGATATCTACTTCGCGCTGACGCGTAACCCCACGCAATTTTTACGAATTGGCCCTGGACTCCCGACTCGTTTGGTATAGGTGATGGACCATTTCCGGGCAAAGCATCGCGCCGAAAGCACGCCGAAAGAGAACCAAGAATATAGCTGCGGAAGATTTAGTGGAAGCGTAAGTTACACGGCGAATTCTCTTTGAGTTGAAAGAACCGTAATTCTAGTTCTTCTAATTTTAAACGGTGCTTAAATGCAATGGACCAGCCACGCGTATATCATTCAAAGGATTAAGTAAAATAGCAGGGCAATGGAGACGGGTAAATTGACTTTGATGCTTCAACTTTTATTCACGAAACTAAAAACATTTTTTTTTCATTTTTTTATTTTTATTTTTTATTGTACTGCACGGCACTTTTTATTAAACTGAGAGAGAAATTCACACATTTTGGGTGAATGGTTCGAGTTGGTATCCGAGTAAGGAAATTACTTGCAGCCCGATGCATTTAAATGCGTGTTTTACAACTCCTTATTCGATTGCATTGTCACTGTTCCGTCGATTCGAAACGTGAAGGTATTTTACCTTTTCGATAGGTAGCCGAATGGTATAGATTACCGGTAGGAGTTAATTGAATAAGGATCATGTTAATAGAATTTCGAAACCATCGCGTGTACGATAACGTTGTACGGCTGCACAGGGAGAAAAGGCATCAGCAGGCTAGGGTCAATGACAGTCTGAAATAAAGACCGTTCTCGAATTAAACTCGCTGTGATTCTTTCGCCTCCTCCTCGTTGATCGTCGACTGTTCGTCGAACTAGGGCCTCGCCATCTCGAAGGCGCAGTTCTGCTTTGCGAAATTGTTATTAAATACCGATCGTTGTTTCATAGGTCGCTGGGATTAAATTAACACCGAACTAATCGATAGCCATTTGCCGAAGGATTCGATTATAAATTCGTGTCATTTGTCCCTTTGATGTACATCGTGTGCACGTTAATGCGCTTTACATCGCCGTCACATTTTCCGAAATGCCAACCGGACGCTATTAATTCTGCCGAAGTTGTTATTAATTTGACGAAATTTATTACACGTTCAAACGATGTAAAAACGTCTCCAACTCCCAAATCCCCAATTTTCGTCAATCCAATCTTGCTTTCCTTTCGTGGTCCTTTATATTTCTTTCTTACGTAAAAATATCACCTTTTCCTTCGAAACGCGCGAGAATCAGCGGGTAAGGTAGATTTTGTGGATTATAGGATTTGGGGATTAAATTTTTTTCCTGTAATGTTTTACCGATGAACGATTTTCAAAGACAATAGCCGCTGCACCGGCGGAGGAATCAATAAAATATGAATTTCATGGCTATTCGGGATGCTCCCAGATAAATCGAGCTCTGTGTTATAAGATTGATTGAGCATTTAATAGCATTTTTATTACACGACTTAACGACTTACAAACTTCTATAATACGTCATTTCAGAGTTCCTTTCTTATATTTTATCTCAAATTTAGCAAGAGTTAATAACATGTGCGAATAAAATGAACCAGTTATTTGCCTAGTTGAATGCTAATTGATAAATCTTGTCTACCCGAACCACCTTGGCTAAGTTTCCGATTCGTCTTGCGCGAAGTTTCAAGGGCAAATGAGCCTAAACCACTTTCGCGATCTTCGTACGTATACATGTACATGTACGATTTCATTTGTCGATTTTTTTTACACTCACTTAAACTTTCTGTGATTTACAATATAATTATCCCTTAATTAGAAATTCCAGCTAACGCAAATTCATATTCATATTCATGTAATATTCTTTTTCTCGTTATATTAAAAAATTCTTATTGTGTTCTTGTCTTGAATGATCGTCGTAGAATAACCTTGTCGAGAATAATTACGTGTATGATACTATGCATAGTTTAGATTCACGCGAAATTAAAAGTGCAAAGGCTGAGAAGAATTTACATATCATTTCCACGTTTATTACAGTTTTCTTTTTTTTTTTAAATCACAAATTTCATTCGGATTGCAATGAATTTCTCCAAGTATTTTAAATATCCAACATTTCTACCCTTTTTAATACCGTACACAGCTTGAAGCAGAGTTCTTGATTTTCAACAAGTTCTTTCTTATTACCGTTTACTCGTGTCGCGAGTTTTCCGCTTTCAACAAGTTTTCAAACGATCGGCCTTTATTAGAGTTCATCTGAAACATTTACGCGTAATATTTTAAGCGAGAAGAGGGGGGGATTAACTTAAATCTAGCAAAGAGGATCAACAACTGAGAAATTTTCAATTCCTTTGACCATCGGGAGTAACTAAGCTGTTATGACTGTCCTTTTTACGCTCGTTCCGCGGCGACGGGCCCTGCCGTTACGGGCAAAATGCTCGACGATTCAATAAATAAATAATCCTCTTCCCTTCGAGAATAAAGTGTAAAAAAGATTCGCTGCAAAATGGCGTCGGTCATCTCTATCGAAAAAAATTGTCAGAGTATAACGAGATGAATTCCAACGTTAATTACTTTTTTTTTTTTCTTTTGCGCTGAATTCTAGCTGAAATGTCTCTGCCAGCCAGTGGAATTGTTGTCGGTCGCGCGTTTCAAAATGTTCGCCGCTGCATTTCTGTTTAATTGCACGTCGCGTTTCGGCTTTGCGCTTCGGATGGTATTTGAATGACGCGGCGGCACTTCGTTTCCTCTTACTCCTTCGCGTACGTGTCCTGGCAGCCAGGGAAAAAGAGATATATACATATATATCTGCACACGTATCTATCGAGTACACAAAGAGAAATGATTCAACGGCACGCAGAACGGTTTTAAAATGGTTGTCGCTGCGCGAGCCAAGAGATTTGTGACAAATGTTTGTACGCGCTGAAGCCTCGGTCGCGTTTTGTCGTCCTGCTTCTCGTAAATGGACGCGTCGCGTTCCTCAAAGGAACGCTTTCCCTGCTGTAAAAGCTACACCTATCTTCCTATCCCCTCTTTGGCAACTTATCAAAGAACGCGTGCTTCTGCGTGTACCGCGACACAGCAGCACGGACGGATACCTGGTTTTGGCCGCGATTGTTGAAAGGACAACGAAGATTTTGCGGTAGATGTTGTTGCCTTTGCGGACGATAAAAATATCTCTCGGCGTTTAGTGAAAATTCTGTGGTCTGTTATTTCGTAGTCTTTCTTTGAAGTCGGTCGTTAATCGGAAGGAAAATCGTTGCTGTCTTCTCTTTTCTAGATGAGTTATTTCCTCCGTGTTACTCGAGACCCGTGGTTGAACATTTTTACTAATTTTCTGAGTGTAAGCTCGGTACCTCAATTTCAGGGATCAAAGTTAGAGTCACTGACTCTTTGGAAGGACCTTTTGAAGTTTCACTGACACTTCTACCATTTGAGGATATGTAGATAGCGCCCGTTTTAAGTGGATCCTAAAATCATTAGCAGAAATTAGCAGATAATTAGCCGGATTGGCAGTGAATCAAAAATTTCACTTTGCTGTCTCATTATCAATTCACGCGATGTTCTTGCGAAGCGTAAACAAAAACCGCATGTTCCAGTTGTTCTATAGAGGAAACAAATTTCGAAGCTGACAGATTCATTTTGTAACACGATCCGTCATATCCTCCTACTCACACATACGCGAGATAATTTACTGAAATGAAATATTTCATAAATCTTTGAAAAAAGAAAAACACCTTCGGCGGTATATCAACGCGATGTAATGTAATTTTCCATGTGGATAATTGCGTGCCTACGACGAATGGGCTTTACGATCTTTTTAGCCAGCAATTATCACCGAGTCTAACACCGTTATACGGTTTGACGCGTTCCGGCGAAAGCGCGAGGCGCAATTTCCGCGGTGGAATTGAAATTTTATTCGAAAATGCAAACGCGAGAGGCGCGCGCTTTCCTTCTGTTTCTTTTTCATAATAAGGCGAACCGCTCGCCGAAATATTGCGGAAAGAAAGAAGACACGACGAGGCGCAAGGAAACTGGGTTCCGTCGACGTGAGAGACGCGGATATTCCGGCGAGACGGCGCAAGCGTCGACCCTTTTCACTCTCGTTATCTGGTTTTCCCCCGTAACCGAGTGTGTATGTATGTATGTATGTATGTATGCATGCGCCGAGTGCTTCTTCGTTATGACACGCTTGTCCAGAATTTGCCTTGGCGAACGACACTGTCCTCTGCCACGTCTGTGCGAGCACGTGCCCCACAGACGACAATCGAAACGAAAACTAGAACTTGCGAGTCTTTCTTCTTCTTCTTCTTCTTCTTCATCTTCTCCTTCTCTTTGCCGAGGAATTTGTTCACGTCGTTCAACGGTCACTACTGGATTAATCCGAGGCGAAGTTGAACGCCGGGATAAACGCTGACGAAGTTCGTATCTGCTTTACAAAGTTGTTGAAGGACTCTTATTACACAGTGAAAGAGAAAAATTCTCATGCAAGAAGTAGGCAGTAAATTTACCGTAATTTTTTTCGTCCGCTAGTAAATTCGCCAAGAGAAGAGCAAACGTTTATCTCGAATGTTTATTTTGCGAATCAAGCACAGTCCATTTGTAGATTCTTGTGAAAGAAACATAGATACATATTTGCAGAGGGGCATTTATCTTTTAGACTATCGACCTGTTCAGATAGATGATTTCTAGAGCTAGCCTATAGACGAGAAAATTGGGCGATAATAACAGGAAATAAAAGACAAGATTACAGGTTGTATAATGCACTCGCGGTATCTGTTATTTGGATTTATACTACTACGCACGACTGTTGAATCACGATTACGAGGAATCTTTACTTTGTCAGCAGTTAATTTTCTACAAGCACTTCTTCATTTGTTCCTCGTAACGTTTATCCAATCTACTTCCACGATACTCCATAAAAACTGTCCAAGTTGCATCACAAATCGTTGGGTCTCGTTCGACTTGGATCGCTCGGGCCAGTTGCTCGAATTTATCAAGAAAATTGCTTCTTGTTCATTTTTCACGGTGCCACAGTCGCAACATCGTCACGTTGCCTTGTATTTTTTTTTCTCCCGGCGCAACGGCAAATAACGACTCGATGAGTGCGGTGAATAATTTAGAAAACGAATGGCCGTATCTTGAACGATTTTTTTTTCTTTTTTTCTTTTTTTTTTTTTTTTTTTTTTTCGTTTCGATTCCACGCGTTCGCGTCGTCACGGTTTACGTTGGTGGTCGTTTGAATTTAATTCGAACCATCGATAACAACTGCGAAGCTAACTGTGCACGTACGTGGCGACGTTGCTACGAGGCAGATCGTCTCTCTGCACCCCGAAGAGGACGCGTTCGGAATATGAATTAACGCGCGTAGTCGAGCAACCGATGTCTCATCTCATTAATTTACCCACTCACCGATATAGAAACTCTGCGTTCCCGATCATCGAGAACTCCGTGCTCTCTTGTTTTCCTGTTTGTCGCGTTGCTGGTTATCGAAGCTCTCGATTTATTACTTTATTACTCCGAGCATCGTTCACGTGCCGTAACGGTGAATTTTATTTGTTATAAAAGTGCTGTAAAAAAAAAAAAGTTGAAGATGTACGAGGTCTGTCTATCGTGTCGCGAGTATAAAACGAGGACAAATAACGTGATTACATCTGCTTGTTCAGTTCAGGTAATATACAAAATGTCAGGACGCAGTTAAAATAGAATTATCGTTTGAGGTGTCAAGCGTGGTTTTAAATCTAGCTTTAGCTTTAAAGCAGGATGATGGCGAATTCTCGGGTGGCGAATAAACGCTCGCTCATTTCTGCTTGCACCGTCTTCAAGAACTATGCTATGTCAGGAAACAGCATTTGAAATGCAAATGATCTTCCCCGATAAAAGATTCTTTATTAGATTTATCGATCTCTGCACGTTTCTTCGTAGAATGTACGGAATTTATCAGCAATCGCGTCGTCTGACTAATAAACTTGCATAGTTTCGTCGATCTGCAATTTGCGCGAAGCTCGTTAGACGTTATAAAAACTGAGAAATTGCAATGTTGATAATTGTTCTGTAATAAGACATTTTCGTAATGAGAAATTCCTCCTTAAAAACTTCAGCGAATAATCGGCTAATAACTACGTCGGTCAATTCATGCGATTCTCTCCCACAAATTCAGTTTATAACGATCTTATCCGAGTAATGAGCATCGTTACTGCATTGCGTATAAACTTGCGCATATACCGTTCTGCGTGGCAGTATCAATATGTTTATCAAAAGGCCCGATTGCAACTCGCCCTCTTGAAGCGAGGAACTTTTGGGCAAAGAGCTGGCCTTTCTCCACCGGAAACGGCAGTTTCTTCCAAAAACAGGACAGCACGATGGCGGGGAGAAAAATAAAATCAACTGTTTTGGCTTTTGACTCATCGATCGATGAGAAAGACAGAGAATGAAAGAGAGAGAAAGGGGGGAGAGAGGTGGAGAAAGAAACGAGAGAGAAAGAGGAGAGAGAGAGAGAGAGAGAGAGTAACGTGGAAACGACCGGAGAAGCCGGCACAAGGTAAATCGATACGGGCCATGCAGCAGCCAAGGCTGACGGTTCTACGCTTCGTTCCGTCGTCTCTACTTTCTCTCCCGCTCGTTTCCTCGCGCCCCTATCATCCGTTCTCCCTTTCCTACGCTCCTATCCGCACCCTCTTGCGCGCAGATTATGGTGCTCCCTGTTAGCGATGGGAATGGAGCACCACTCGTTCTACAAAGTTTGCCATCGTACCTCCCTTTTCTCTTTTTCTTTTTTTTTCATCATCGGCTCGTGGCTGTCGGATCTCCGCACGCCGAATGCTCTAGCATTCTCTTGAAACGCGACCAACGCGGTTTCACGACAGCCTCGCGTTGTATCGCGACGCTGCCCGTTCTCTCCGTTAGATTTTCTTCCTTTCCATCGTCGAAGGTAGTTTCGGAACGGTGAAAGCGGACCGCGGGATTTACCTGCGGTCGAAAACTCCACTGGATCGTGGAATTCAAAGTGGAAAAGGCACGGATCCAGAAACCAGCCGATCGAACAACCGCCAAGTTTCGAGACTTGATATCCGAGGGAATGGCTGGATTCAATTATTCAAATACATCGAATCACGAGTTTCGACGCTGCGAGTACTTACATTGATGCGAGTGGAGGATGGAAGTTTCTGTGATCAAGCGTTAAAGTTTACATGTAGAACACCTGCGAACCTGTGAACGTTCGAAGGTTGAAGTCAGTTAGGGTTGCATGTACACTTCATATTGTAAAAAATAGATCGTTGCAACGATCTAGTTGATACATCGACTACGATATGACCGAGCTTCTTGTACCATGGAGGTTCTCTATATTATTGACTTTGGAGTTTGATTCGTTGCGTGCTAATGGTTGCTAATCGTTTCAGATTTTTGCGCTGGTTACCCGCAGAGACCCAATAGCAATTATACTACAGCGTACTAATAGCAAAAGCGATCGGGTCTAGGTCATGATCGATAGTTTGACACTGAGAACTACTTTCTCGCGTAACTCGATATCTTCAAGGTGTTCGAATTAACGAGCGTGGTTGTAATTTTCGTTCCAAAGTTTCCACTGCTATTCGCTCTAACAGATTGCTCCAAACTGGGCAAGACAAATACCGTGTTCGTACGATCTATTATGCGTAGCTGCGAACGGTCTATAGACCAGGAAATTCGCTAGAATGGAGAAGAAACGCTTTGTAACTTCGACTAAATTGAATCGACGACCGTCGTGTACTTTTGTCTTTTTTTCTGTTTTTTACTAGCAGTAAGCTGTAAGTAGTAAAATAAAGTTTTACTTGTACCAAGTTTGTTATAACGAATCTCGTGGCTTCGTTTATATCAGTTTGCGGAGCAGCAAATTTCAGGTGGCCAACTGCGGAACCGCAATGCACTTACCTTTGTACGGCCCCGGTAGTATTTCACTCTGAAACGAGGCGAAAGCACGGCAAATTAATGGGCTTTGGAACAAGCGTTTTCCGGATGATTCTGTGGCTTTTTCTCCGTTGCTGTTGCGTTGCTGTTGCGCGTACGATTTCGTAAATAACACGGCGCGACGTTTAAACGATCTTTCCATTCGATCGGAGCCGGAGCTTTAATGTTCTCAAAGGCAAGTCCGAAAATCGTTAACACGATGTGCAAGTGGCATTTCCGGTTGATCTAACCGTTTGAAAGGCCCAAACTGCGCCCATTGTGACAGACGCCGCTCGACAGTTCAATCTACTTTACGTCATTCACCGCGGATGCCTTCTCCTCGGTCAAAGTTCAAGCGTCGAATTTCCATCGAGCGGCCAGGCCCTTAAAATTCGAACGCGTCGAAGACACATGGCTGATGAATTTTTCAGCGATTTCGCTGGAAGTCGAACGCGATTCGATGACAAAAATTCGCTCGTGAATGCGGCACGTGATTTTCATGAAATTTGATCTACACCTACCATCGACGACGCTAATGACATGCATGGTAGATCGCAATCGCGAGAAAAAAGCACTAGAAGCAGCAGAAACGCGTATAAAAATTTACAGCGTGTATTATGCATATATTATAATATGCATCGTAACTTTTTCTTTTTTTTGAGCGTCGTGTAAATTTTCCACTATCTTAATGCGCATGCATAGCAAAACGTATGCGGGACTCTGAACGTCTCTCGTGCATCGATCTGTAAAGTGTTGGTGTATAACTCAAGCAGACTTCAATTTCATCGGTTTCTGACGAGAATGAATTTAAGAATTTTTTTCATTAAACCGCGTTTAATTGCGCTAATTACATTTAATAGTTAACCCTTGCTAATTACATTTGATAATTAACATAGTAAATAAAAAATATTGACTCTTTAAGTAATTAATTTACAAAGGTTGTTAGAACGCCCAATATACGATAAAAATTGTTCACAGTTTCAAAATTTTCTCTGCAATTGAACCTGCGTGTATACCTATACGAATAGTTTTTAATTTCCTATTAATTCTGTAAACGTACTATACTTCTTAATTTGCTTTTTCGTACAGTACCGCCAGTAATGCTAGTTGCACCATCAATCGCAGAGACCATCTTGTATGCTTGCACACGTGGAAAAAGGAATACGCGAGCATGTTGCGCGAACATATAGAAAAGTTGCGCGAGCCTCTTGATGCCAACGCTACTTATCCAGGCAGAAGTACGGCCGCAACCCCTCTAAATCTCCCCTAACCGCCGGTAGAACTACGTACGTTCTATCTTTCTTCCTCTTCCTCTTCCTCTTCCTCTTCCGCTTTCTAGCTGCTTTTTTTTCGCGTATTCCTTCGACCTGCTTGTTACCGCGGTCCTTTATCTTTCGCACAATGGCCCTTGCTCTTTTTTCCTGACTGCGCGCGGCCTTGAGCAATGAACTTGAAAGGCCGCTGATCGATCCGAGAGAACGACGAAATAAAAAAAATCCTCGATCGTGAATTAAGAGGAACGAGGAACTTTGTTTCATTGTCGGAGTCCCAATGGAGGGGGCCAACGGAGATTCGACCAACTGGTCGCCTCGTTTAAACTGAAACTCGGGCGACCGTGCTTCGATCGAGCTGTAACTTACTGCCGCTAATTGGCAGACGGATAATTCGTGTTTGAACGAAAGTTATGCGTTTGGGGACTACTTTGCGCAGAAAAAAGGATTTTCTCAACGGGAGTTTTTTTTTTTTTAATTATTTCGAACATCGTCTGTTTAACTGCACCAAATACCTTGGAGCAAAAGTATAATTATAAAATTATAATTGCAATAATACCTTGGAGATTTTCGAATGAAAATATATCAGTTGGCATAATCCCACTGGATTTATTTCCGTAAAGAGCGTGTTCGGAATTCGAACGTGCACAGTCAGATTCAGTGTATTTAAAATGAAATCTCGCGAATGGAATTGTTACAGATTGTTCGCGTCGTCTGCGACGATATTACCAGTTTAATAATAGCTCGGTCTCGGAGTAACAATCCGCGCCGTGACACGTTCATTTTCCGCTTTTGCCGCGGACAGAACGATGATACGAGGTTGTCGGGATACGAGGCTGTTCTGAAGTGGCTAACAAACGGCGGTGCACGACGATCGGTCATATCCCTTGAGACTTTTATCCATAGAACACGATGCACACGTTGCATTATTAAAGCACGGCTGTGTAACTCCATTCACAGCCGCCTGGCACGTTTTACCTTGTTTCTTGTTTGCCGCTTTGAAGAGATTTCGTAAAATGAACGACCCCTGCCGCTCAGACGCTTGATTTTTTATGCAAAGAGTTTGAAAGAAAGAGGTGACGATCCTTGCAGCATATTAAAACAGTTTCGATCAATGATTCTACTTGATAATGCAATATAAACTGAATTACGCGACTTGTATTTTATATATTTCCTTTCCTTTTCTTCCCTTTTTTGTGAGTGTGTCCTTTTTTTGCCTTAATTCTTCTGAAAAAGTGATACAAAAGTGAAAAGAAAAATATTATCTAGTTTTACGATTTTCTTTTCAACCTTCTTTTTGAGTAAAAAAATTATTTACTGTAACTGTGACATTATTTCAGATATTAAAGTTTTATTTACTAACGTATTTTCAGTTTAAAGAAAGCAAGTTTGAAATTCGAATTGAAATATGTTTTTCCTATCAAATCTAAACATGACTTGACATTATAGGGTGTAAAACAAGGGGTTAAAGTGTAAGAATGGAGAAATTTTTGAAAATACATCGCGTTGGAAAATCACAATCTTTTGTTTTAATCTCGTTGCAATCGCGCAATTCAGATCGAGCTCAAAATAAATTTGAAATCTGACGAAGCAGAATTCGGCATAAGAATTGCGAATTACGATCTTGAATACCACGAGAGCCGAACTTGACATCTTGATCTAGAATGTTGAATGTACTCGTCACTACGATGAGAAGTGATAACAACTCCGGTTGGCTCCACTCAGGTCCTGTGACCCCGAAGACGTGGAAACCGACGTCTCTCTACTTTAGGGACACGTGTGTCGAAGCTTCGAAATCTTGGGGTGGTTTGAAGCGCATTCCACGACGGCGAGGAATTCCGATGCCGAAACTCGGGGTCCCAATGGTGGGATTCGGTACACACAGCTTCACTTGTGTTTCTACCAGCAGAATCTTACTGTCGCGAATTACACGTGTACATATATGTTAAGTTAAAGTAGAATTCTACCTTATCGAGTCGTCTTGTTAATTTCAAAGTTCTTAATGAAATCAATTCACATTGATAAACAGTGTACATTCATAACGTCAGATACATGTATATATGCAAATTCTCCAACATACCATTACTTCTTTCACGATTCACAGATACATCGGTATCAAATATCGTCGGAACTTCCGACTTGCAATTTTGTGTATTCCGCTTCCTAATCCCCCATTGTTCACCGCTAATAATTCATAAGTAGGTTTTGTCTATGCATCGCGGTATTGGTTATCGGAATTACACGATATCGTCTATACGCAGGAAATATTTATGAAGGTACCTCGGATCGATCGTTGACGTCGATGGAAAAAAAAAAGAAAAAAAAAAGGAAGGAAGATGGCTCGTCGAACGTTTCGCCCTTCGTCCCACTAATCATTCTCTCGAAGGGGGACGAAACAAGGAAGAAGGTGAATAGCTTGAAGAGATGTCGAGAAGTTCGTCCCATTTCGGGCAGTAATCCCGGTCGTGCAACTATCAGGGACAATTGTCATTTCAGAAATCGATGAGGGACAGCGGAAATGTATTCCGGGGGACGAAAGGAAAATAATCTCGATTAATTGGCTCGAGATCAATACCAAGAGCTGCTTCGGTCGTTGGTTAACAGTGCCAAGTTAAGACGTTATTAAGGCTCGATTGAAAATGTTTGATACAGGATTTGTTAAATATATAAAAACTCCGGGCATGACTTCGAACGAAATTTCGCGTGTTTGAAGATCGTTTGAAAAATGATTGATGATCATCAACGGTAAGTTATTTGCTCGGAGCGTGATATTTTTCGTACTACCCGGTACCAACTCTCTTCGTTGTTAAAGAGATCTTGGATATTGCTCACGAAATACAAAATCAACTGAATTTAATCAAATAATTTATAAACCACGGCTTCTTTTTTTCTTATCAAACGAACAAATCAAATTGTTCTCTGCGAGTATCGAGCACCGTGTTAAAGCATTATCGAGCCAAGCAATCGTACTCTGATTTCACTCCTCGCCCGAAATAATTACGCAATTACGTAGCGAGGTATGAAGAAATAATTTTCGATAACTATTCTCGCATTGCAAATTTACCGGCGAAACGAAACTGATTTAAGGGGGGAAACTTCGCGATCGAGGCCGACGTTAATGTGGCTTCCGTGTGCTCGTTCCATTGTAGAACTGTGGTTCTGCGGATCCGTGGAAACTCACCCCTTTCGCAGGGGCGAGTTTACGCGAGGAAAGTCCCTCAAAGTTCCGTCAAGTGCCAGACACAAGACACAATTACGTCTTCGAAGTACGTCTCTCGGTCTCTCGTTGAGAGAAAAATTCGGAATATTCTCGTTGACATCGATTTAAGCCGGGATTAGGGATCTTTCCCAGCGGCGTTCGGATAACATCGACGTTGCTGGAAGATTGTTAAAGCTACCAAGACACGCTCTCGTTCATACGTTTCTCCGTGTATCGCGCCTTAGAAAAATGTACTCTATCCGAAAGGAGCTTGCGTAACAGTTGAGAAAGGAATTTGTAATTTACTTTCGTCGTATTATTTCTTTGAAATCTCGCGGAACAATTCCCTCCCCTCGCGGATGTGACCTAATAAATAAAAGTCGAAATCGAATCCACGATATTGTTGCAAGCGATATAAATCTTTTGTGCTTACGACTTCGAACGTGAAGGCGTAGGAAGAGAGATACTCGATCCGTGTGCTATTTCTCTTATTACAAATTTTATCGAAGTGTGCGGACTGTTCGTGTAAGCACGCCATAAATATCGCGCCACGAGTCGGCAATGAAATATAGTACAGGCGAAATGAGTTTAGAGAGGGTTGGTAAATGTCAGATGGATTTCAGGACGTATCCAAAGCCACGAAAACCATTTGCGAGTAGGTTTATATCCTTTGATGTACGCTTTTCCTATGTTGCTCGTTATACCTATATACGAGTCGTGAAAGTTCTCATTCTGCGAAATTATGTCGAACGTAACGAGACATCTAATAAAAGGAGATAAGAAAGAGGGACAATATTCGTCTCTTTGTCAAAAGTTTTTTTATCGCCTCTGTTGCAGGGTGACAGTGCTGGGCATCCTACTCGGCGTACTCGACTGGGATCACAATGTTACCTGCGTCTTTCTACTGTGGGAATACTTCGTGGGATACCTAGTCATTTTCGTGTTATCTATGATAGTAGAGTTTTCCATTTGCTTTCTGGCTACCAGGGGAAGCATCCTGGACACTGCAGCCAGAGCTCCAATGCAATATATTCTCTATGTTCGACTCTGTGAGTAATTAATCTATCCGTCGTTCGTTACTGTTTCTCTTTCTTCTTTTTTTCTTTTTTCTTTTTTTTTTATAGATTGAAAAATTTGCAGCGAATAAAATTGAAAGAGAAGCGGTGCTATTTTTAAATGACGATAATGGCTTTAATCCTGTAGAGAATTTTATCATAGAAGGGGGAAGATTATATAAGTAATAAGAACACGTTTATAGAACTTTCCTTGACTTCTGCGTGCCTACGGTTTTTTTATTAGAATACTTTATAAACAGAGAATCGTGTCTTGTCGATTTCAGCGCTGCCGGTTGTCCTTACCACGATTATAGAAGATATTTATGGCATCGGAACCTTAACGAGAGGAATCGAAGTTGAAAATAACGTACACGTATCGTCGTGTACGGCAGATCAGCTCGTAAACGTATCCATTACGTTAGCGAGAGAACGAAAGATTTCCTAATGGGAATGTCGATGAATTCTATGTTAGCATTTTATGCTTAGTGTGGTGTATTTAAAATTGAAAGTCGTTAAATTTTAATGTCAAAACTATCGGTCTTTAAGTCTCTGTGTTTTGTACGAAACGCCACTAGATCATGGTACGCGAACCCGAAATTTTGCAGACCGCGAAACGTGAAAACGGAAACCATCAGAACGTGAAATGGAATACGTACACCATTGAAAACGCGATGATCGATATCGAAAATTCCCGACGAATAATATTTCGCTGTACAAATGTGACGCATGAAACCGAACCGTACCAACTTTAATGTCGAAATTTCGAACTTTCGTCGAAATTTAATTGACAGTTGATGAAATTCTCGCGTGATTGAACACGACCGACAAAATCACTCGTTAGGGAGGGCAGAAGTATTTGTCCTTCTAACGAAGGCATTCTACACTTGTCGCGTTAATCAGGATATCGTCGAGCACGGATTAGAACGGATAACGAAGCCTTTGCTCGACGTCAATAGTCATACGAACGAAATAGTAACCAATCTGAAGATGCGCGCCATGGGGTTCGTTAATGGAAGCTTCATCGGTTGCGACGGAGAGCCACTTCCCCCTTGTCGACCCTTCCAATCTTCGCGAGGCAAGGGTAGCATATTAATAAGAATCAAGCCTTAACCGTGGATTCCTGATCGTAATAAATAATCGTTTGCGAGAGCAGCAAAGCTCTGGTTCGTCAACTTTGTAATTTTCTCTCGGAAATTGGATCGATTAAATTGTGACTTACTCGATACTTTCATCATCCAACGTGAACAATGTACCTATACATACGTTAACACGTTGATCGCACATCGAATGGGTTCTTTGCGGTGCCACGAATCCTTTAGGCATCCTATTGTTTTCCTATGTTTTTCTTTTCATGTTTTTGTTTTTTGTCCTTTTTGTTAAATTTATGACAGACACGTGCTCTTCGGCATTGGCTTGTCAAATGAGAAGTTTTTGCACATTCTTTCGCATCCCTTAAGTGTAGGCTCGAAATTTAGAGAATTTGCAGGCTCCTAATGTTTCTCAATATATCACAAATAACTATTATAGTATTGTATATTATGTAAATTAATTCAAAAATTGACTACATTATCGACTGTATATATCGTTTCTTGACATGAATTCAATTTGTCAATTTAAAAATGATTTACTCATTAAAAACTCGTTTTTCTACTAAATATATCTTCTATTCTCTGCTAAATATTTCCTTTGTTTATCTACTGAATACTTCTTGCCTTAAAAATAAGATCGTCATGTTTTTCAGTGGAAACTTGACTGTCACCTCAAAGCGTTTAACGATAAAGAACGATATCAAGTTTCTAATTAAATTTAATTAACGGTGTATTGATTTGTTGAGACGAACAACTTTTCGCTTCTGTGTAAAAGGAAAATTGATTCAGGCGTTCATTGTCTTCTTACCGGGAGTACTGTTTTAAAAAGTGTTCTCTTGTCGCCTTTCTCGTTTGCATTCTTTTTCTATGCAAAGACCAGCGTGAAATTTTCTGTCTTGCTGGCCATTAAGAAATAGAAAGTCGTCGTCGCGTCGTTCTTTTCTTGTACTTTTCCCTTTGGACCGTCGCTCAACTGGCATCCTAATCGCCCATCATGCTGATGCATCCCTTTATTTTTCAATAGAAATTCCAGTATCCGTTTATTTTCACTGTACAATTCATCATAAATATATCGAATTTCGTGTGATTTCTTTCACAAAGCTTGGGAAGTTTGACGAGTTTGGAAATCAGAAGGGAGAAAAATTTTCGCAAAATACCGATTCCCTCTAAAAGTAACTCTTTCGTGCTCGTTTCGGAGAAGATCGCATATTGTTTTCAATTCAGAAAAAAGTTCGATCGGCCGAAATCTGGCTCGGATAAACGTAAGAAACTTTGGAGCGATTCGTTACCGAGAAATAGCAAACGAAACGGCGATCCTTTCGACAGTCGAAATTTATACTTCTCCCTGTCTGAGTGCGAGGAAAGTTGAGAGTATCGAGGCGAAAAAAAAAAAAAGGAACACATGGACGCCTGATCCGGAAAACAGCGCGGCAGTCACGTCCAATCCTTAGCATAAACTCGATCCATCTCGTTATCTTCGGTATACACGCTGTAGAAAATTCACTGGATAAAATCAACTGAAATGTATTTGATGTTGCATATGTACGTCTCTCCCGGAGTTGTGTGTACGTCATATTCGAATACTCTCGAAAAATTTAAAATCAATAAAAACTGTTCGATGCTGTTGGTTATTACATCTACCATCTCTGCTAAATGGATTTTTTCAAGAGTCACTTAGTTATTGAATTATCGATACGTCGATTATACGTGGGGGGAGGGGAAAAAATCGCACGTGGAAGGTCTGTTCTGTCGCAGCGTAGACGAAGAAACATCGAACGCGTGCACCGTGTATTAACGGTTTTGGAAATGATCCAACTCGAGTCTGCTGTTTCTTCAGCAGATCCGGTGCACCTTTGGGAAGAATTCGATGGAAATTCCGATCACGTACGGCTGATTGGTCGGATGCGTATAGACCGTACCGCAGTTGCAACATGCACTCCTTTCGGTCTTTTTCGTTCCATTTGCTTTGGCCTAACTTCGACAGACGCTTTCATTCGAACGGGATTACGAGGAACAAGAGAGGAGTATCTGTCGAACGCGAAGACCGTAATAAAGATGTTAGTTTACATCAGCCGAGAGAAACGTTGAGAGAACTATCGGTGTAAAACCGGGTAACTTCGACGGTGGACAGAACGTAAACTGGAGTCAAAATGTATCGTGAAACTGAAACGAGATAATGGAAATAGAAATTGTACGTTGAACACCCTGACATACAGAATTTGATCGTTTCGTTGTTTTTGTTTTAATCTCTCGCCGAGGAGGAAAGCTTCTGTTTGTTTCGTATTCGTGATTCAGGAACCAAAGTCCAAAACAAAAAGGAAAGAACTTTAAACTAACCGAGTAATCTCTTTCTCGCGAAATAACATTTTTATCTTTATTCAACAGACAGACGGTTTAGTCATCTTCCGATAACTGACTTGGTCAATCGCAGTCAGAAATATTTTTATGCGAACTGCGTGCGTCGTATCTGGCCGGTATAACGAATGCTGTTGGAATAAAATTAATTCTGAATCGCTTGAGGAAAATCTCCGAGTAAATTTACATTGAATCTGATTCGAAATTTCACGTGCACCTTGATCTCTCTTTGTTTAAGTACTACTTTGTATGCATAAGTAGAAATAGAATTTCTCGTTCCGCGATCTTCGTCTATTGTTTGCAAGTTTCTTGTACGAAATACGAATACGTTGTTGTTCGATAATTTGAGTTCGAAGCTGCGATGAGAAATGGTGGGAATAAATATTGTTTACGAGAATAACGACGAAAACAAATTTTGAATTTTCACAAGTCGATCGATGTTTGGTCGATAAAAGGTTAATAAATTATAATCACATCTGTTGCCTGATATTAATCATTATCTGGATCCAAAATATCTTGGACCTTTGTTTGAGATGCGTTCGATAATTTATCTGAGCTAATGTCATATCCGAAATTGGCTGTAGTTTTATACGTTCGTAAATAATAACGAAATGGAATGAAATGAAAGCATCCAGCTTGACGTATGATCACAGAGAATTTAAACATTAGTTCTTCTTTTTTTTTTTTTTTTTATTAACTTTGATGAATTTGAAACATTCCTGGAGTATGCATTCGTGTTAGTAACTAATCAGGTCAGACGTATTTGCTATTGCGCGGAAACCATCAAAAGCGACTACATTGCTGAGAAACATGCTATACCTATGTAGGGGAGTTATCCGAAGAAAGCATTGTCCATACTTTCAATCCTTATCCGGCGTAAAGTTACGGCGTTCACGTCGATATCCCTTTCTTTCATCCAAGAAATGGCAGCTATCCATGGTCAAGAAACAGACATTCACGAGACACTCGATTTCACATGACCCAGATATTTCCTTTGATAGCATCTTACTGATAAAAAAAAAAAGAAAAGTAAGACAAGCATCCATATAATGTTGAATATTTATCGTTTAAAAATGTTTAAAATAAAATAATTTAAAATGAAATTTAAAATATAATAAAATACAGTTAAAATGCGAAATTGTATCTGTATTTGTGTGTTCTGGCTGCTTATTTTCCTTTCGTCGAAATAAGAACAAAAAAAAAGCTGAAAGATTTAGGAAACTATGAAAGATTATGAACTTGTTTCAGTCCTTTTATCGGTTGAGACTGGCTGGTTGTGCGCAGGTGTAACGTGGTTGTCGCACTTCTATCAAACCTGCACCATCGGCCAAGTTAAAGATGTAATGTTAGGTAAGTTTCCCTAATTCTTTTAATTCTGTAGCAATTTAATTCCTACAAAAATTGGGAAACAACATTTCGAGAGAGCAACGACGCAGTGTAACTTTTCAAAAGATAAAAGAAAAAAAAGGAGTCAATTTTGCTAATTACTAATTTCCAGTTTCGCTGTCGTGTCATTATTCTCTCGAGGCAGCGGCATGGCGTAATTTAACTGCATGCAAGTAACCGCGAAGAAAATTCCACCTGTTCTATTTCGCGTAGATAAGGAAATTCACGGCAAGCAAAATTTCATATTTAATTTAATTTCGTGGATAGAAATAACGATCTCTGCGCTAAAACCGGTGCAACTCCACAACGCGGGTCAAATGGTGTGCGAAATATTTCGCCGCGCTATCTTTGTAATTCTGTAAACCGAGAAACGCGTAAACGTTTCAGCATCCGCAGTCAGAACAAGGACGATTTTAGCTTTCACTTTGGCCGCAGGTTTAGTGGTATCAAATTGGTGCGTATTGGCGTCAGTGATGGTAACAGTGTGGTGTACGTACGACGCTGCGGGTAGGTCGTGGGTGAAAATGAAGAAATACCAACGAAGCATGAGGGAAGCGGAATCGAGATGCGGTAAATTACATTACAATCGAAGCGGTAGCAGAAACAGAAACTGGCGGCAGAGGTAACGACTTACAACTTTTGTTCCGCTTGTCTGACTTATTATCGCTACTTCCACTGATATCTATTCTTCTGTCACTTGCTACGAGATAGTCAGCGAAGTTCTGTCGAATTAATTTCGTTCGTCTCCCAAAGTTTCTACTGTCTCGTGCATTGAACAATCCAAATAGCACGCAAATAAAGTAGCAAGATAATGTAAACAATATGAAGAAGATTAACGAATGAATTTATATAATAAATTTCATAACTCTGGCGCGGTAACTTCTTGTGAAAATTGCAACGAGTAAAATGACGAACATTCGGTACTTTTAGAAAAGTTATACGAGCGTACCAGGACAGTTGGGACAACAGATGCCGGCTTCTGTTCTGCTGCATGGGCAATTCCGATAGGAATCGAGTAAGTATCGTCGATACGAAATCTTTTGAAGAAATTTATTATATTGTATGGTGGGTGCAGAAGGTTTGATCGAGAAACACAGCTTGTACATCGCAATTTGTGTTACGTTCATCGCAATGGTCTCACTCAATTTATGAAAATAAGACATTGTTTATTATCGGCATTGAAACACAAGTGATCCTTACTTAATTAGGATGAATTAAGCAAGGATAATTAGGACGTGTCCTTGGGTTTTCTCGAAATTTTTAATAAAAAAAAAAAGAAAATAACATATATCAAAGCTGATTCCCTGATTATTGAAATATCGAACTTGAAAGTGATGACAATGAAGCTTCTGCACCGATCTAATAAAGCCAGTCCGTACAATTTCCAATGAGAATGATTCCTCCCTAGAATTCGTTCGCGGACATCGCCAGATTATTGAGCGATTTCTTCCGAGATCTCGATGTGGTCCCATCGGACGTGGTCGCCGGTCTGGTGCTATTGAGAAAGTTCCAGAAAATCGAACGTGAACTGATAGTGAAGCAACGAAAGAACGATACGTACGAGTTTCTGTCCGGCGTGCCAGTTACACCCCGCACTAAATTCTTGTCCTTGACCGAGGATGGCGATCTGGGCCACTTCCAGTCGGCCATTCATTATATGCACTTCGCTCTCGCTGCTTATGGCTGGCCCATGTTCCTCGTTAATCATTCTACCGGTCTTTGTCAGCTGTGCACGAGGTAACGTCACCGAGCATCCGACGCGCGTGTGTCGTGGTTCTGTAGGTGTCGATTGATTTTCAGCGATGTTTCGCGCGGTTGCTCGACTAAATCGTTTAATCGATCGATGTTCGGTTTTTAATTATATCCACCGCGCGTTTTCAACGCGCTCGTTTCTCTTTGAACGAAATTTCGTTTCGTCCTGTCTACAAAAACACGTATATGCATGTAAAGTTCCCTTTGCTGAAAAATGAACGCCAGAGCAGCAATAACTTCTCTAACAACGTAAGTTTAGAATTTAAAAAATTGTTTTCAAGATACGCTTGCTTTCCTATCGAAGTCGCTCGTCCGATTAACAGCGAGTGAATAGGTCTGAAGCGAAACGCCTGAAGACATTTGTACAGCTACTTAATTTCTAGAATGAAAGCATCGAGGGCAATAAGTTGGTTGAAACTTTGTGGCAGATTGCGATGCGGCTGTTTCCCGTGCGGCGGACACGAAGACGAGGCGACCGTTGTGGAAGACAATTGTTGCCAGTGCAATTACGCGGCGTTGAGAAAGATGGTTGACGTCGCTGAGGTGGAGGTCATTTATGCGACTTTTCACGTCGACGTCGGTGAGACGCCGTTCTTCGTCGCGCTCGATTACACGAAGAAAAAGGTTTCGCGCGTTTCCTCATTGATTCGCATGCATCGAACCGCGTTTACTCGAGAAACAACGAGAAACACAAAGAGAAATTAGAATCATCGATGTAGATACGTCGTGTGCGAGGTATCTGACGATGTTCGTTCGCGACGATCCTCGTTGACCGATCGATCGAATTAGCAACGTACAAATCCACGTCGTGGATCTCGTGATTAGAGCAAACTGCGGCACGTTGGCCGTTTAATAAATGGACTTCGTTTAGCGACTTCATGAATTTTTCAACGACTATTAAACGTGTCGGCGAACTTCGTCGCGGCGATATTCGACATCTATATACCTACACTTACTATCGTATCTATAGAATCGTACGTTTAATCCTTAATGGATAAGTTACACCATTTCGCTTAACTCTGTTAAACTTCTCTCAAGTCTAGCGTGTACTTAAATTTTCCGTTTTTGAATAATTTAGCGATTGTTCAATAAAGCGTGGAATCTTGATTACGAGCGGAGTGAAATCGACTCGAGTTGCTTATCTCCCTTTGTCCATTGAAAAATGGATGTGAGAGTGTGACGGAAGATTGAGAATTTTAGCATAGTAAATGAAGTGAATCGAAATAATGAAAAACCAATAGTTTGTCTCTTGTTAAAATTCCGTAGAAAATTTTAATCCTCGAGTCTGGTACGATGTGGTTTAAAGGTCGCTTTATCCCGAAGCCGAGCGAACTTCAGAACGGTTAATTACCAATTTTCTGCTGCCTGTTTTCAAGGTTGTCGTTAGTATACGAGGAACCCTCAGCATGAAGGATGTATTAACGGACTTGAACGCGGAGGGTGAAGTGTTGCCATTGTCACCACCGAGAGACGACTGGTTGGGCCACAAGGGTATGGTCCAAGCAGCTGAATACATTCGAAAAAAGCTGCTCGAGGAAGGAATTATATCCCGCGCTCTCGCCAAGGTATTGTATTTTGCATTAAATATAAATGCTTTCTATGTAAATGCCTATATATATATATATATATATATACATACATATATATATAAAATTATTGGAGGGAGCAACTGCGTCTTATCACCAGGTTCATTATCTATTTCGTCAAGTTAAAATAATAACACACTGTATACAAAAATATATAGCCTTATTCTATTTGCATTTCACTCTCTTTTAATGTTCAAAAATACTTCACGATTAACTAAACTTTTGCGTTTATTAACATTTTTTTAGCATAAAAAAATCAACAGCGAAATAAAGAATCTTCTCAATTGGAAAATTTTTGCCGCAGGACACGTCGAGAGGGACCCATCAGTTTGGTTTGACACTCGTTGGCCATTCCCTAGGAGCCGGTACAGCGGCTATCTTGGCGATTTTGCTTAAGCAAGACTACCCTGACCTGGTGTGCTTTTCTTTCGCTCCACCGGGTGGTCTCTTGAGCATGCCTGCTCAGCAATACTCACAAGAATTTATTACATCCGTGGTAGTCGGGAAAGATGTCGTACCTAGGATAGGCCTCAGACAAATGGAGAGCTTAAGAGCTGACCTCATCAATGCTATAAAAAGGAGCGTCGATCCAAAAGTACGTACGCTTATCGCGGAAGAAACAGAAAATAGTAGAACTTCTGTAACTTTGTGAACAAATGGAATGTGTCATTCGCGTTGGAGAGATAGTCCATTTCCCAAATATTCGCGACACACGTGTACTTTCCTTAACGTAGGGATTCGTAGCAATCGAATATCAAACAAAGCTTGAGACGTCAAGTCAATTTCAAACTTTGGAAAAGTCATATTTTACACGCGCCATCCTGCTAACTACATGTTAGTACGTAGCAAGGAGAACGATAAGTGCTCTCATATAATCAGGCGCAAAGTCGCGACATCAATTGTAACGATCGTTTCAGTGGAAAACGATAGCGTGCTCGGTGATGTGTTGCGGTTGTGGTTCCACCCCTACATCGGCTGCGAATTTGGAGGCTGGTGGATGCATCAGCGAATATCAGAGGGACAAAGACCTGGCTCGTTCGCAGACCGTTGTTCCAAGTGACTCCAGCATCGCGTTGACATTGCACAGGCCACTGTATCCACCTGGCCGAATCATACACGTTGTTCGACATCATCCCAACAAGGGAGAGTAAGTTCGTTCGTTCATGTATTATCGTTGAATTCACTTCAAACGTCGCTTGAAACGCAGAAACACGAAACGTGTGTATGACGCACAATGTCTCTCGAGCAAGGCGACCAAGAGCAATAAATTTTAATGAATGGTGTTTTTCGTTTCTAGGCAAAAGTATGAGAGCCGTTGGAGGTACGTTTATTGGAAAGTTTGCATTTTACAGGGTTGCTCTGGGGGTAATTGCATCTTGGGGATGTGCCCGCATGCGTTCCTTGGAGATTCGTATTCTATACTCCTTCCTTTGAAATCTGTCGTCGCACATCTGTTTCCTGTCAGGGAAATTCTCATATAAATGTTTTTATATTCATATATTTGCATGAGTCAAATTTATAGAGAACGAGTACATCGTGTTACACCGCGCGATACGTAGCAATCATGAATTTTTATGTACGGAATAATTTTTCGCAAGACGAGTGGTGCGATTGTTCTCAAAGTTTGAAACGTTAATTAAAACGCGTGACGCCAGATTTAATAGAAAATGTAATGAACTGTACGTTAATCTTGATTCTCGGAAGACTTTTCAAAAAATTTTTGAACTTTGAAAACCGCTGGACCACGTCGCCTCGTAAAAATAACGTAGTATATCTATAATGTAGTTCATATCGGTCGAATATTCAAATGTGCGGATGCATTTAACTGCATGAAACTCAAGTAGCGATTAGTGTCTCGTAGAAGATTAAATAATTGGAATTGGACTATACGAACGCAGGTTTCTTTTCTTCTATTTCAGACAAATGTTGCACAAACATGAACCCGTGTACCAAGCGCTTTGGGCAGGGCCGTGCGACTTCGACGAGGTGTTGATAAGCCCGGTGATGATACAGGATCATATGCCGGACAATATGCTGAAAGCATTGAACAAGGTAAGCCAGATCGATTCGATAATTCGTCAGATAAAGAGGTCGCAACAGCCGGTTTGCCGAATGTCCTCGGTGAGGCCCGGTAATTACGAACTGTTGGAGGAAACGACGGACGAACCGGACTCGAAGGAAGATGACAAGCCTCGAAACATAGTAACGAATGTAGAGAGTAACGGATACGTGAAAGATGGAGATGTTAGTAGCGTGCAAACTGAAAGTACTCGGAATGTCGCGGAAACGGATAATGAGACTATCGTGGTCAATGTCGAGGTACACGAGCAAAAGGAGACGAAGTCTGCATCTTGATGACGCGACGAAGCTCTTTTATCATGAATATCGATTCTTCTTACTGCTAATATTCACATTTGCGATAGAGAGTATAAAAATTGACAGAGATCGCAGGAATTTTATATTTCTTTTAGATCTGTTATCAATTTTCTACGATAATCTATGCTGTGACAGCAGTGTCATGACTCTTATATCACTTAATTGTATAAATTATTCTTTGCCAAAGTTATAAATATGATGTTGTTGTATGAATAATATGGATGCTAAGAGTGATAAAGATAGCATAAATTCTTTTCTCGCGACAGAACTATTAACCCAGTGACGATTTACCAAGCAATACTACTCTAGGTTTTTTATGGTAAACCGTGTTTGTTAGAAATTGATGCTTTTTATCGAATTTTATTGTTCGACTAACGAGAGTTAGTCAAGAACTGCGAGATTGAAGCGAATTTTGATCAACTTGTTGCGCAGTGTTTCTATATATCGTTATGTATTGAAATATACGTAAAACCACAATTGAAGTGGTTGTAGTTGTAGTTTTTCTTAAAAGAGGGTAGTACTATTTTATTATTATCGTAGTTTTATTATTGTTTTCATTTAATTTCATGTTTGTTCATTTATGTATAAAAACTATCTAATTTATAGTATAATTTTATCCTTTCTTTTTAGTTAGTTTTTAGTACGTAGCATAATATTGAAGCAATATAATTAATAATAATGATGAAACTTACTATAGCGAATATTTCTCTTTTTTACCTTTTTAGTTTCATTTAAATTGATCAAGTAGTTGATACGCATGTTCCTTGATACTGCATGGATTACCGTAACATTTGCAAACAATTATATTTGTAGCTTTTCGCATAATTCTATGCGTCTCTTTCTTCTTAATCATTTTTGTTTTTCTCCGTATTTTATTTTATATTTTTACTTAAATCGATTGCATCCAAAACGACTGAAGATTCTTTAACGCAATAATTCTTACAAGAAAAAAAAGTAATCAATGCAACAATCGATTTCATTCAATAAACTGGATTTTTTTCATGTCCAAACAGTACACCTTCCGTGTGATATTGCAATTGCGTAAATATTATATCACATTAAATCTTTCATTCTGTTGTGGTCGTTTTGATTGCATATTGTAACACAACTTGATTCTGTATAATTTTTGTAATGTATGCTACTTTTGATCAATATATTTTATACCATGAAAACGTTGTTATTTATTTATTTATTAGATTTCGCTTCCTAATTCTGTGCCCGAATCACTTGAAACTAATGTGAAGGGCAAGCACAGTTCATTGTATTTAATTGAAAATTAATAGAAATGGACTTTATATAAATAATACACGTACAAGAAAATCATTTGATCATTTTCGTTTGATTTTTCGCTAATGTGGCTACTGGTATTCGCTTTGCGTCTTGGATTGCGTCGTTAGATTTCCTCTCCCTAATTTCACTTCCAGATCACCTAATGTCTCAGTCTCGGTTCGCAATGGCAGAGAAGAAAAAAAAAAGAAAAGAAGATGGTGATTAATCTGCTCTCGCTTTGCATGTTAGTGACGAGATAAACGATCTCCGCATTTCGTAGAACGTAGCCGACTGCGTGAAATATATCCAAAATTAATTGACTGCTGAAAACCTACGACAAACATTGGTGTGTAACAGAGAAAGCTAAATCCCTCAAATGTAGAAGTAATCCGTTGGATCAGTTCGAAGAACCAACGTTGTAGTTATATAGTTTAGCGGTAAAAAACCGAGCATACTCGTTTCGTTGTTTTTGCGCCGATTGAAATCTCAGAGCAGCTCCTTTTAGAATTTCCGCTATCCCAACCCAAGGTAGCAGTAAAAGATTAATCGATTTCCGCAACTACGTAGCGTTAGATTCGGAGTTGATGATAAAACGTGAAAAAAAAGTTGTTCCCTCGAATCGTGGCGACCGGTAACCGGCGATTTCACGAGAGGATGTGTGGCTGAGGGTGTGTGGTGTGTGGATTAGGTGTCAGCGTGCAGAGATCGCGGCGCTGCAGACGGAGATGCTGTTGCGACGGACGCAGCGACCCAACGGACTCCTGAACAACGACACGTCGTACTCCATCATCAAAGTGCATCGACGAGCTCTCGCGGCCGCGACGCCGACGTCTATGTCACCACACACTCTTCTTGCCACGGCACAAGGTACATTGACGTCTTTCGGCTTCATCCAATCTGTGTTTCACGAGCAATCATGGACTGACTAATGATACCATTACGTTGGTCAATTGTCCCTAATTAAATTGACGGTCTCGCATTATGTAGATGATAGAAAAAGTTTTCGTAGATATTTACGTTGGTTGAGTTGCAACGAGTGTGTTGATTGTATGGTAAAGCTGAAAGTTAAGAAACGATATGGTATCACTGGTTCAGGACGGTGGTCGCTGAAGAAGTGGCTGTCTTTTGGCAATTGCTTGGAGACGTTCGTTATTGCTGAACGGTTGTTTGTTTTATTTGTTTTGACCTCTACGTTATATTTTCCTATTCTTTTGAATACCGAAGGGGTTACTTAATCCGGGTTGACCAGATTTATTTTATATTAACGTTTGTCATAAAAACAGTGAATTAGTAGATCCCCAATAAATTTTGAACTTGATTTTCCAATGTTATGTTGAATCAATCGTTTAAACATGTAATTCATATCTATATTTATTGATCTATCTAGTTTATCATCCTTTATATAATAAAATATAATATTACGGTATAATCAACGGTCTCATCTACAGCGACCAATAGATATCTCGATTACCATCGCCATTGTAATATAATCTATAATCATCCTTAATTGTATTATCGCATGTTTTATTCATAGCCACGATTTTTAGATACCACATTCACGACCGTTCGTTTACTCATTTGCTCAAAATTATACGTTTGCTTTCGAAATTTAATAGAAATACACATATTGTGAATTAATTTAGAGATTAGTTCTATGCACGAGATCATTAAACGCTAGATAACGGAAGCGTAATAGTTTATCGTAACAATATAATAACAATAAAGCCGTAGATAAGCGATATAGAGCAGAAAATTGATCGTTCATTGATTCGATAAATCGTTCATGCATGTGCACCCACGCATTTAGAGCATTACATAATCACTGTACACTTGATTTTTTATGTTCGTAATTAATTATGTTTATCATCATTTATTGTATGTGAATTGCATGCGGAAACATCATAATGAAGCATTATTTAAATATTTAAACACGTTCTATTTTCACACTAATTTAATATATATCCATGGCATAGAACGTCACAACATCGAGCGACAATTCATCTTCATATTTTATCATAAACATTCTTCTTTTATTTTTTGTCCTGAAGAAAGTACAAAAATTCGCTTCCAAGATAGTATGAGGGCGAGTAATAAATGTATGCGAACGAATTTCGTAATATATTATCTGAATATTTAGCCAATTTACCTGATAACTTCTCTATTCACGTTAGATTTTTCATAAATGCTTGTCGAGAATTTCATAAATATTTGTTGAGAATATTTCATAAATATTTCTGTGTGCTGTATAATGAAAATAAGAAATTCACAGCCGCCTTATTCTAGCGTATCATAAAAGAAGAAATGGATGGTAGTCGCAGTGTGTTTCCTAAAGTTTCTAAATTGCTTTAAAAACATATAAAGAACGCGAGTTCTTCACCAAAGAATATTTTTGTAAGCGAGAATAAAATGAAACAGGAAAATATTTCAGTAAGTCATTCCTCCATGAAGCAATCTTCAAATCGACATTCCTGTTTGTCATTTTTGTCAACGATACAGCTGTTTCTACAGTATTTTATCTATTATATTAACATTGAGACAAATCCAAATCTTATCTCGTAATCGGTCAAATTTATGATCATAATTATTATCATAATTAACACAAACTCGGGGAACAAAATAGAAAGACAAAGGAAGTGGATTTAAATAAAAAAGAATAGAGAAGCAAATTTAAATGATCATTTGCATTCAATTTGCGTCAAAATAGGAAAGAAATCATATGAATCGAAGATTTTCGAGCATACAATAAAGGACAAGGTGAACTTTGAAATTGTCTCATGAAACGAATATTTTAAACTCGATTCCCTTTTCTTTCTGTAACAACATCAGAAATTCTATCAATTCACGGCATTATCATCTGTCATTATCATCTATCATGATATCGCAGAAGATGTTACAAAAAAAAAAAGGTTTAAGACTTTGCGAATTTACTGACCAAGAAGAATAAAAGGTATCCGAACAATTTTCAAAGTCTTATATCCTGTATATTGGTGTACAATATTCACCAATCATCGAATCAATTTGAATTGCCTTTTGTATCACAGTAAGATACTTTGAATCACAATATGATAATTTCACGCTGTCATTGACTTTCACAACGCGAAATAACACGGAATTGTCGTAAAATAATGTCTGACGGTTTCGTAAAACGATTATACTGGAACCACGCGTGTGGATATGTCAGGTTGTAACGACCCTGGGACCGGCGAAGCCACAGAGGTTGGCTTCCGGTCACGCATCATCGACGGAGGCGTCGGAGGCGCGCGAGGCCGTCGAGATCCAGGAAATGGAGATCGAGCAGGAGATGAGAGCGTTACTCTCTTCATCCAGCCCCGTAAAGTCGCATCCTAGCAATCTGGCTGGGACACCACCGCACAAACTCTGCCTGGAGACGAGCTTCACGTCCTTGCAGAGCCCATCGGAGTTCCCTCAAGCTGGTCGTGAACTCAGCGTCGATTCCAGAGGAATTCCGTGGGAATACGTCAGTCTGGCCAGCGAGTTGCTCAACACGCCCAGGGCCGACGAGAGTAAATCGTAAGAATAGCAATTTTACGTGTGGACGACGAACGGAGGACTGACGTTGAATCGACGCCGATACGTTAGATTTACGATGAGGATTTTAAAGCTACAAAAAGAAATACGCCACGAGAAATAACGGTGTTGCAAATTGATCGTTTTGAGAATAATAAACGTATGGGCAGAGAGATATTCTAGAATTCGTATTTTGTGAGAATATTTGTGTTCCGGGGCAGGAAATTTCTGCATTAAATTTCAATTTGTGCAATCCCTTCATTCTTACGATACATTTCTAATCTCGTTCGAGTTACACGCGAAGAACAATCAAAATGTCATTTCATTGAGTTTCATCTCATACATACCACGCTCTCGTTCACAATCGCTTACTTCTCACAAGATTCACAAGATTCACCGCTTCGGCAGTCGCGCACGTACATATTCATTGCACTCCATCAAAATCATCTAACGAAGAAAACAGTTTCTTCTGAAAAATTGCAGCTTAAGAGGAACATTTTGCTTCACGCTCTGTCAACAAACTGACATCTTATTTTTTTTATTATCTTCGGCCATAAAATGTTACTCTTTAGCTGCAGTTTATATTTTATCGATTTCAAGAGTTGCGTTAAACAGTCTTTTCTTGTTCCTTTTTTTTTCTTTGCTTCTTCTTCTTTTTTTTAATATAAAGATCGAATCGTCGAAGCGACTGGGACGAGAGTTCTCGAACGGCACCACTGGCCACACCGGAAACTCTGTCGGAGGCGTCAAGCAGTCCACCATCGCCGGTACCGCCACCAAGGCCAATGAGGCGTACACCCAAAATTTCGGGAAACTTGTCAACGGCGGCGGACGACTTGAAGAACAACCTTCACTTCGCTATGCTCTCGGCGAAGAATTACTTCCTGAGGGAAGGGAACAACGGCAGTAACACAAGTAGCGGCAATAGCGAGGCGAGCTACGAAAGCGCCAGGAGCTTAACCGCTGGTCTTCCGCCGCCAGTACCAAGAAGACGGGACTCAGTCATCGTCAGGAGGTGGTCCATTCTTCTTTTTAACTCGACTCGTTGTTACAGGAACTACAAAATTATCATTAGCATAACATTTATGAAAAATTACAGAGAGCAAAGGGTGTGTACGGCTGCTTGCTGCAGGGACGATTTGTCGGAAAATTCCTCGTCGCATACCTCTTCTCATTCATCTAGGACGTCTCACACGTCGAATCGAGTGCAATCAGGTTTTCCCGTGGAGGAACACGAGACGAATGGATCTAGCTTGGACTTTTTCGAAGCAAAAGTATTCCAATTGTCCTATAAAATATATTTTATAAATTTCGCACCTTTACAGTGTTAAAAAATTGCTACGATCCTTACAGGGTTCTTCTGGACAACGTGATAGTAGTAACGACGTGTTCCTCAGCGTGAGAAGTTCCCCAGAGTGTAAAGGTTTGATGGCACCAGCCACGGATTTAGGAGCAGAGTGGAAAAAGAAATTTGATGCGACGGGAATGCCTGGTGATGCTTCATTGCCCCTTTTACGTGGACTATCGCCAACACCTACGCACGGCCAACATAGTTCGCCTTTCTTCAATGCGAAACGTAAGAAATACGTCTACCCGATTACACTGGTTGGTCGAGGCGAAAGTAGCGTTTAATTGCAAAATGTTAGACCGACCGGGGACCATAGAGAAGAGGCCGGATAGATATTAAGTAACCAATAGGTGTCTGTGCCAATGTCACATCCTTCAGTGTGATCGTTTAGAATCCTTTAAATCCTTGGATAGATGAACATACGAAATATTCTAAAATTAAGGGGCCATATATGTGCGTTGCCTCTTTTTATACGATCTTTCACTGAAGTATGAAGACAGTAAATGAAGATTCGAAATCTAAAAAAGTTCTAAGATTTTCGAAATAATAGATAGATAGTCAAATTGGAATATTTAGTTTTTATCATAGGATAAAATAAGCTACTTTATGTTTCCCTTTTTGTACAGCCTCGAGTGAGACGAAATATTTTCTGATTCAAAAAGTTTTCTGCCAACTAAATAATAAACCAAAGGACAAATAAACTACAGAGATAATTACATGTACATTAAAGCTCTAAAAAGTAAATATACATATATTTAAAAACAAATAGGAAAATTAGTAAAAAGGCAATGGATTATATGAATGACAATTTACACGAATGAAGATGCCTTGCCATTCAAAAAGAATATCAACTTTTAAACGTAACTTATACGAATATAGATTCTTGTTCCTTTTAATCTGTTGATTGTTATAACATGGTAAAAATATGTAAACGTTTGTAAGGAAGTTGAACTGGCCTACTCATCGATCGTATTTAGTACGAATTTTTATGCATTTTTGTACATTTCAGTACGTTATTGTACATTTTTGTACAATAGAGTTAAAAAAGTGTGATAAAATAACATAGTGTTGTTTCAATGTATTTCTTATAATCATCCATATGATTTTACTATGTCACTTAACACTGTCTCTTGCTTGACGATTCAGGTCTTTTTTTATTATACAATAATTTCTATTAAATTTTTTACTAATTTTTTAACGAACGCGAAAATAGGACTGAAAATGTATACAGATTATACAGAAGATGTAAAATATCCAGCAAAAAAATATATAATTGTGTAACAGAAAACTATGAAATATGAAACATAATTTTTATTAAAAATCTTTTAATAGTTGAAAACTTAAAGTAAAATTACTGTATTTATGTAAAAAAAAAGATAGAAAAATATATTTGATCTATTTAATTTTTAGCTTATATAATAGATATTTAGAAAATACTATATATAATATTTAATTAGAGAAATATTGTAAGTGACATTTATAGAAAAAAAAAATATATATATATATATAATTAGCAAAAGGTGATATATTGCAAAATAATTCATTTAATGTATCAAAATATACTTTTCAACAAATAAAAATGCTAATTCGATCCTTCTTACCCCTTTTTTATTTTACTTTTTTAATCGAAAAAGTCATTGTTGAAATTTAAAAAGCTCTTTATTGTATGGCAGATGCCCACGGTGGTGTCATTGGTTGTGGATTTTGTAAGTATGACATTACAACTGCTGATATGGATAACATAAAACTACTAAGAATTTGTTTAGCATCATCAGTCACTTTAGAATTGGCAAAACTGATACATGAACAATATAATGCAACCCATGCACACCATTTTAATCTCATCATTAAACCACACATGCTAAAGATCATTCCTAATATATTCATATAATCTGGAGTTGAATTGTCGCCTGGTTGTGCCTGACTACTTGACACACTGGGTTTGTAACGAACTTCTCGTTCTGGCCGCCTAGGATCCGATGAACTGTTCATTTTATCAACTGAAATTTACACATGAATTCTCATTTAATAACCATATATTACAAATTATAAAAATCAGAAAAGTTTTTAGGTTATCAAATTTACAATACATTATAACGATAGAAATTAATGTTAAGTGATAATAATTCAAAATGATATAAGTTTACTTACCAGTATAGTATAATAAATATATAAAAAGTAATTTATACGAACAACTGTAATTCAACAATGACAACCAGCTGACTATTCAATATTTCCTTTCAACCAAATGCACTATGAAGTTTCTCACTTCAGACATAATCCTGACATCTAGTAACATTTTGATGAGTTTAAGAATACTCAAATAATTTTTAAAAAGGTAATGTATTTTACTTTTGAATATATTTAAAATTATCAATACGTAAATTCATTTGTTTATTTTCAGATTTAATTAAAAATTACTGAATTCTCACTAATCATTTATACTTACATTCTAATATACATAAGATATAAAATCGATACATCAAATCGAAGTCATATATTCATCACGTGTAATGTAGAATGCACGCCACGTGCATTATTATATATATTATTGATATTTAATGTTTTCATAAGCGTTCTAAATATTTTTATTCTAAACATTAATGTGAAAAGATACATAGTTTAAAAATGAATATAATACCGTGTACAACTTGGGTGGGAAAAGGTGTTGCCTCCACAAATCCTGAAAAGGTTAATCAATTTTAATATATAAAAACGAAAGTATTTCTGATGCGAAGTTTATTTCGTTTAATGGATCTAATTTACTAATTTTTTTAGATTGAATTAACTCCAAAAGAATTAGAACAAATTATAAAACAAACACAGTCTGAATTACAGTAGGTATTAGGTATTATAGTAATATATTTGGTAATTTTAAAGGAGTATTTGACAACTTTAAAAATATTTCAATTTTTAGAGATGAGATTGAAAGTGATGAGGAACATGAAATTATAAAAGAAAAAAATGAAGCAGAATCTCAACCTAATACGTCCATAATTGATGAATATAACTTTGATAAATATGACGATGAATGTAAGATAACTTTTATCATATTATATTGTAAGTAATATACTTTTTTATAAAATCGATGTTAAAATACAGCAAATACCATACATTGCAATATTGGTGGTATTGCAACTTTTGAAAACGATGGAGAAGATCCCTTTATAACAGGAGAAGACAATGATTCAGAGAAAGAAGATGATATTATCAAAAGTGATGACAATCTTGTATTAATAGGACATGTAGAAGGAGATGCCAGCATTCTGGAAGTATTTGGTTTGTATATTATATAAATATTATAATTTTTTAATAAAAAATCTTTGTAAACAATTTCTAAAGCATAAATTTAAATATCTTTCAGTATATAATGAAAATGAAGGTTCATTTTATTGTCATCATGACATATTGTTACCATCATTCCCACTGTGTATAGAATGGCTTAACTTTGATCCTTCAGATCCAAAACCAAGTAAGTATAAAATATTTCTATAAAGTTTAGAATTAATATAAACTTTTTTCATGTTATAGGTAATTTATGTGCAATTGGTAATATGACTCCTATAATAGAAGTGTGGGATTTAGATTTGATAGATTGTTTAGAACCAGCTTATAAACTTGGTTGTAAACCAAGTAAAAAAAGAAATCGGAAACGTGTTGGACATAAAGATGCTGTATTAGACTTAGCATGGAATGAAAATTATGCGTTAGTATGAACGTAACTAAATAAATTTTATTGAGAATTTTTTATATTCATTAGTAGAGTAGCTTTATATGTACTTTTATAGGCATGTACTTGGTAGTGGCTCTGTTGATCAAACGGTTCTGTTATGGGATTTAGAGAATGGAAAACCTGTAAATAAATTTACATCTTTTCATGAAAAAGTTCAGTCATTAAAATGGCATCCAAAAGAAACTCATCAATTACTAACAGGTTGTGCAGATAAGTATGTTCATCAATTTTCAATTATTTATAGAGATTTTGTAACTGAAAAATACTTATGTGTTTAATTTTTTAGGGTAGTGAGATTATTTGACTGTAGGTATAAAGAAATTATGAAGACATGGGAAGCATTGGGAGAAGTGGAAAAAGTATTGTGGAATTATTTTGATCCAAATTATTGCATAGTAAATATATGAAATATATTAACTTTTATTTGAGATAAGATTAGATTATTTAAGATCATTTTAATTGTTATTTTTGGTTTAGATTAGTACCTCTAATGGATATGTACAATATATAGACATCAGACAAGACAAACTAGTTTGGAGTATAGAAGCTCATACGCAAGAAGTAACTGGTACATAAAATTGGAATATGAACAATGTTCATAAATATAAATTATAAGCAAATTCACGATTTTAGGTTTAACACTTAGTTCATCATGCTGTGGACTCCTAGTTACTTCAGCAAATGACGGCGTCATAAAAGTATGGGATATTATTAACAACACAGAACCACGGTTTATTTGGGAAACCAAGACTAATCTTGGTGCTTTATTATGCCTTGCATCAAATCCAGATAGTCCTTTTATATTTTCCGCTGGCGGTGATAATAAATCACATAATTATAAAATATTTGATATCTCAGAAGTACTAGAAGGTATGTCAATATATAATTCTAGTTTATAGTATACCTGTATCATATTATAATTTAATATCTTTTTTTTATTAGTACGCGAGAGATTTCAAAAACGGCAGCGTATTACATTAAGAAATAGTACCAATGATACAAAAATAAGAGAACAAGAGGAAATGATGGATGTAACTGAAGATATGGATTCAATGGTTTTAAATACAAATAATAACAAAAATAATGTCTAAAAGAAAGGAATAAAAGTAAGTAAAGAAGTACAATAAAGATTATAAATTATATTAATAATGAAATCTGCAAAGACTACAACTTTTGATATAAATAAAATATTAAAAAGGAATGCACATATTTGGAAGGCTGAACTAAAATTTGTATTTTTTCTTCTTAAAACATGTAATTTATTTTTTCCTTGTAATAATATATTATTAATTTCAACAGTATTTTTCGAAAGTTTTACAATCTGTACAACATAGTAATTCTGTTCTAATAATTTACAACACACACAAATTCAATTTTATTTTAACATATTTTTACACATTAAAGACAATTGGTACAAACTTTTGATTTGAATTGATCCAATATTTTAAAAATTATTTTTTTAATCAATGAATGTAATCGATAATATAGATTTTGTAGTTGTACATTATAAAATATAAGACATGTACTGTAATGATTAAAAATACATTTTCTTGATAATGATAATTTAATATAATTTAAAATAGATTTGTCACTAATTTTTCAATTTTTGTCTAAAGTAAATATTAAAATCAAAATGATTTGCAAATACATAGCTGAGAATATAAAAAGTTAGATATTAGTTTCTATTCAACGAAAATTTGACATTTATTTTATAAAATTTATAAAATCGATGATCATGGAAAACAATTGAGAAATAGCAATTACAATTTCATTATTCTATATCATAAACTCTTTTTAACATTGCATGATTATATAATTTTTTGGTACCTGAATAATTGTGTGTATAAATGTTTGTAAAAGTATGGATTTACTTTCATATTTATACATAAGGAATATTTACTTTAATGACAAATTACATCTTAGAGGTCAATCTAACTAGCATATAAATATTTTACATAAAATTAAAAAGAATTAGTTGTATAGCATGTTAACATTCCATGTACTTATGAAATAATCATATGGTCCTTGTAGTCACAATAAATTTTGTGTGTCAATTCAGTAATGCTATTTCTTACCTGGTAACGAAAGACATGTAAAAATAAATATAAAAAGAATCATAAATCACAGTTATAAGTGATTGGGCAGTTACTAATATGAGCTAGCTTTGCAGCTTTTATGCTCTGTCGTAATACCAGTAATAAAAAAATGATAGTCTGTAGACATATTTCAATATTTGCGATTTTACTACATAAAGAAATTAATATTTAGTAAATTGGTCAAATATTTTCGAGTAATATATCGAATTTCTATATCTTAATATATTATTAAAGTATGGACAATAAAGAAGTACATAAAAGTTACATTTGTTGTGTTGAACATAATGAAAATTGTGAGCAATCAAAATTAACAAAATTCTTTATTATAAATTCAGATATTATTTAAAATATATATTAAATCATGCAATACCTATTTCAATTTATATTATGTTCTATATTATGTAATTTAATTGCATATTCTTTTATGTGTATGTATGTATATGTATATATATACATACACACACAGTGTATACATATTATGTGTATATGTATATATATATTATATATATATAAATTAAAAATTTCTACATTAATGAAATTAACTGCTATTAAAATGTAAAACTTGGAACAGATCAAATTTATAGATAATTTGGAATGGGATCAAGGTACGTACCAATGCCAGTTTCTTAATTCGTCCTCGCAGTAATTATTAAATAAACAAGTCAAATACCTCATACATAAATGAGTTTTTCAAAATATTCTAATTATCAATAATCTTACAACATGCTTTCTGGCAGTGGTGTCATAGATTCAATGAAAGTCATGTGGACATTATTATGTCAACAATTATTATATCAAATTCCACTTGCCATATTAAGGTACATATATAATGCATTTTTTATGATTAATATTGTATAAATAATGTCTTATGTAATATCCAAAGTTGCACAGATAAAATTATCTAAAAGATTTAAATAAATATTAAAAATCAATTTTCTGAATATTATTAATCTAAGGAATAAACAAATTTAACTTTGTTTTGAATGTCAAGATTGCTGTTATGAAACAGATAGTTTTGATGTCAATACGTAGCAACAATATATATATATATATATATATATATATATATATATATATATATATATATATATATTTCTTACATTATATTGAAGACATAATTTAATGTTTCCACTGATACCATAAAACATTTGACTTCATTGAATGTTACATAACCTGTAACATATAGACAAAATGGTTTTTGTCTATAGAATGGACCATAGTCCAAAAGATTGACATATATTATATATTAATTACATTAATTCATACACATATGTAATATAGCACTGAGCTAAGCATCTGTTCCTATATCAAGACTTCTAGAATCTTGATTAGAATCATGTTGACTTCCATTTTCAGAAGAAGCACTGCTAGATAAACCAGATTGATCTGAACTTTTTTTCACTTTGGGCTTATATTCTGTAATAACGACAGTAACATTGTTCACTGTCACTTCATTGGTCTGAGCAGTACTACGATCTATATTTTTAAGACGAGGTGGATGCCTATTTTTACGCCTTGGTTTGTCCAATTTACGGTCTTTTTCTTTACCACTACTAGTTGTACTACCCCCACTTCCACCTTCCTTTTTTCCAGGTTTTAAAAGTGGTACATATTGTTGCTGTGCAACCTATATATAAATAATGTTAATGAGACTATATATTTTTAATATATATTATAACTTTATTATACATCACTGCACTTATAATATATACGAAACACTATAATAAAATACTATAATAATGTAACCTGTTGTGCCACAAGTTGGGGATTAATACGGGGTTTCCGCGTAGAAGTTCCTTTGCGGACGTCACACATGAGGCACTTAAATGCTTCTGCGGTATTTCTATATGTGCAAACACTGCAGTCCCAATAGTTTTCTTCCAGAACCTTCGCCTGACGTTTTCCACTTCCCGAATGGTTCATTGTTCATGAAAGTCAGTTGTAGAACACTGTACCTTCTCAAAAGAGAGTTAGCCTTCCTATACGTGCTTTCAGCCTCATTAAAAGTGATTTTATAAACACTGGATACTTTATGACAATGAGAATGCTCTAAAAGAGCAAGGATAAAGATATGTAATAAAAGAAATAGACAATTGCCTAAGACAATATTCTGTGCATCAACTAAACAAGATACACAATTGTCTGATGTATTCATCTTTGCTATATAAGCCATCTATATCTCTTTGTTGTGACATTCTGATGTACATGTTTTAAAATATATATCTAAAACAAATAAAATATACATTTTATATAACATAGTAAATAATTACTTTTAGTGCCTAACACAAATTTTACAATGTATCTGTAGTTTAATCCGTATATTGTGTAATAAACATATTTATTGTATTTATTATTACTTAACATATACACGCGCGTGCATTATGATACACATTGTTTAAAGAATTAAATTGATTTATTACAAAAATTCATAATAAAATAGACTTTTATATAGAATAATATAAAATATTATTTATTCAATGTACCTACCAATTGAAAGCATCAATTTATGGAACTTTTTAAGGGTTATCCGTCGTTTTTTTGTTGTATCACAAATTTTTACTTTTTTACTTACAAAACTTATATTAAACATCCAAGGGGCAATGTGTTATTAATAAAATCTTAATTATGAAAAGATTAAATACTTTTTATAATGTAAAGATTTCAAACATTCTTTTCTTTAATGAAACAGATGGAATTCTTCACTTGCATATAAAAGTAGCATTATTCCACATATACGATGTTCTCCTTGTCAGTATTACCAGTATGTTTTATACACGTACACAAACACTCTGACACATTTAAAGTCAAGATATTTTTCTGATCCTTTGTGTCATTGTAAAACAGTTACTTTACACATAAAACATTATAAAAACCAACTAGCTCGAAGATATTGACAAACAATCCAAAGTGCTGTTCGTCTATAGGTCGAACAGCGGAATGTTGAATACGGACTAAAATACTGTTGGGTTTGGCAACATTGTACGTACCAGTGTTGTAGATCGTAATAGAAAGGCCCTTTTCTACTTGCTCAATTACGAGAAATATGTATCAATATATTTTATTATAAGTTGTACCAGATTTTTAAATAACATGACGTTGTAAGGGAACATGAATTATCATAAATATTACTTCACAATAATATAAAAAGATATTTATATGAATAATTTTCGAATAATGTGTGCTTGCGTATAAAGTTTTTAATTATTTCAATCTTTTGTTTTATCGAGTATTTATGTAGAGTTTTACATACTTTCTACTTAATGATAAGCAAAAAAAAAAAAAAAATAAATTGTAAAATACAGGCTCCGATTTAACTTTCACACATTCCTGAAAGTTTTCTCTTGAAACAAATACATAGATGTGACACACAGTAGATGTGTTATACGGTAGATATATGATAGTGCCGGACACGATAATTCCCAACTGTTAAGTGGATGTTTTTTTTCTTTTACTGAGTTTGATAAAAAATAATGCGACGTATGTAAATGTAATTACGAAGAAAAATAAGTCTATTGTACAAAATTGTGCTAGGTAGCATGGTATGTTGTATAACTGTTTACCAGTTTTGACATTTAGAACTAGTTTCAAGGTTAACGAACATAAACAATAATAAAAATTAATATTTAAAAAAAAAATTGTATTTTAAATTAATATTTTTTTTAAAAAAATTAGTACAGTGTGATTAACATACAAACTTGTTTCTTTTTTAAACACATTAAATATTTAGTAAAAATACATTAAACAGTTCGAAATACATGTAACAAACATTTTATTTACTAGGATGTATCAAATGAGATGGATAAATCATGGGATCATCCATGGACCACAGAGGAAATGCGAAGAAAGAGAAGAGAATGGAGTTTAGCAGGAGATGCAGGACTCCTTAAGCATCTTCAGCAATTTTCCGATGCATGTTTGAAATTTAATACAATATTTCTTACCAAGTAGCATATATTAAAATCACATATACAGGTTTTATATTTATTGACAATATTTTTTATAGAATGTAGTATCAAGAGCAAATAAAACTCAAGAAGCCTTAGATTCACTGACAACTCAACTAAATGAAACAGCAATATTTATAGATAACATTACCAATACATCTTTGGCTCTAGCCAATACTCAATTTATTGAGAGCCGTGTGCAGGAAGATAATATAGAAATTGGGGAACAAGTAGAAACATCAATTCAGGTAAATGAGAAGTTTAGAATGTAAGATTGTTATTTTTCTCAATTATTATTATGTTAAAATTTGCCTTTAGCAAAATAAGGATGAAGATTCTACAACTGCAGATTTTATAGCTAGTGTAAGTGAAAGTGTGAAGCAAGGCCTAAATATAATGTATGAAAAATACAAAGAAATGGAGTTTGTTGATAGTGATAGTGAAGAAGAGGACAATAAAGTAGTACTAAGGTTAATGTTATTGTTTAATTATTTTTATTATTGCTGGACTATTTTTATTAAAGTATTAATAATTTAATTATAGTGTTGTATTGGGGCCAAATAATCCATATCAAGAACGACCTTTGCCTTATGTGATTGGCTCAGAAAAATGGAAAAATTCAAATAAAATTGGTTTAGAAAGCAGTAGTGAATCTGAACAAGTAGATGAAGAAGAGGAATCGGAAAGTGAAGATGATACAACAGCAGCGTTTAAAGATTATAATATGAATGCTGCACCAAAAGTTGCATTGTTACCTTCTTTGAATGAATCTGATTACAGCAAAAGAAATGATATGGCGTATATAGGCAATGACAAAATGGATACACTTAGTCAAAATGATATAGATTCTGTCCCTGAATCAATTACTCCTACTGATACTGTATCAAAGGTTACATTCTTTTTTCTTTTCTTTTAATAAAAGATATACCTTTATATTCTTCAATGTTATTTTTTGTTGTATATGTAGTAGTATTATAAGATCTTTATATTTTGTTTTAGGTACCATTACCAAACAACATAACACCAAATTTTGCAGAAGAGTTAGCTAAGCGATTAGGTACAGTTCGACAGGCCCAAAAACCTGTTGTAGATGAAAAAAATGAGGCATCAATAAATAGATTTAAAGGTATAATTGGCATAATTTAAATTTATTTTTTTTTATTTTATTTTATTATTTTTTTATGCATATTTAATTTTTATTACATTTTTTAGATGATCTATTTACACCAGAGGAAGATGAAAACATTTTGAGCGATAAATCTAAAACTACATTGGGCAGAAATAAAGGATATTTAAATGATCAATTCACTGGAGATTTATCGAAAGAAAAACAAATCAAATCGTATAAGAATAATATCATCCCTGCTAGCATCGATGTACCGCCTCCAATTAGTACTGTTTGTAAGTTTTTTTTTGTAGTTTAAATTTTTACAAACTTATGTCTTTTTAAGATATTTCATAAGAGAATCTGTATTTGTAGCGACGAAACCAAAATCTGCAATCGATGATCTTTTTGCGGATATTGATTCCGATGATATTTTTTCGCCGAAAAATACAATCACGAAAAATAAATACTCTAGTAATAATAATCAGTCGTCAAATTCAAAAAATATACAAAAGAAATATTTAGAGACTGTAACAGCAACTAATAATATGGCCACAAGTACCCCAGAAGCTGACGTAAATACTACTAATTTATTTAATGATGACGAAGATGTTAGTGACCTCTTTGGATCTAAAAATCCACAGCTAAATAAAAAAGTAGGATCGCGTAAAATAAACTTAAAACATAAATTTGAAGCATAAATAATTTTATGACAGAATTGTAAAATTAATATAATGTCTTGTATAATATTTTAGAAACCAGTAGAGGGAGTACCAATATTTGGAAATATTTTAACTTCAGAAATTGAAAGTAAATTATCTCGTAGGATATCGCGAACTCAATCATCTGGATCATCCGGAAGTAATACATCAGCGAATTATGAAATTAGCAATGAATCAATACTTGATCGTTCGCGAAATACTATTTTGAATAATAATATTAATGAACGAGACTCTATTGTGATAGCAAGAAATAATACAGAAAATTCAGGTATCGTCACCGAAAGTAGCTACAGCAGCGGAATATCGATTCATCCACCAAGTATCAATAATACAGGTGGTTCAAGCATAGGGTAAGTTTCAATTTTTTTACTATTGCTATAATTAGTTAAATTAGATGAAATAAGGAATCAGGTAATCTAAATTATGGATTATGATATATTTTGCTAAAAATAAAATTATTGGATTTACAATTGCTGAGTCATTTTTGATAATATATTGATAGAAAGTTATATCGTTTTTTTGTTTCTACACGCATAAAAAATATACGAACTACGCATATAAAATATTACATTGATGATCCAAACATTAGTCATTCTTCATTGCATTACGGTGATTGTATTGACTATATGTGCGAGTTCAAGGCGAGCGCCTTTAGTTTACTTGTATCTTGTTCCAAGCTTAGTATTTCGTAGACATATGTTCGAAACCGAATGAACAGTTCTCAAATTGTTTATTTATTTCTAATTATATAAAATCTAGTAAGTACTACATTATTTCTTAATAATATACATTATTTAAATCTTGATGATAATTTTTTAGTTTGCGCAAATAGATTCTGTATAGATTCTATGGATTTTATATCACGTTGCTGCTAGAATATATATAAATTATATTATCAGTCAATACCCTTTTCATAATTTTCTTGAATAATAGTATAATATGTAGAACAGTGGGTAATATGTACATACATATTGATTTAAGATCAGATCACTTACGCAAGTCCTGTTATATGACCCTTCGAATAGCGCATATATTGTTTGCAATATCTGTAACACTTTTCCATGAATAGATACGTCTTGTTTGAAAGTCAAGTTATTAAATTTATAATTCCTTTTAGTGTGTCATAAACAAATTTTTCGTGATATAATTTAATTTTTGTCAATAGAAATTGAATCACTTAGTATATTATAAATTATCGCTTCAGTCTTTTGAGAATTTATTACATGCAATTATATGTTTATTTTGTCGCGAGTTATTGATAATTGCCATATTATGTATCATCTTGTTATACATATTTTTGTATCTCGCAAACAGATGATATTGAATAATTGAATTTGTTTTAAAACATTGTTTCATTGAACAAAATATTAGATTCATGGAATATTAATATTTCTTTATGATAAATTCATTTTAGATATTGCATTTCACATTTTTTTCAATCTTTATTTGATCAGCGAGCGTTGTGTTATTGATTTTATAACATGTCTAACTCTATATGTTTTATTAATGTGTATTGCGTTTTAAGTTTCATGTTTCACTTTCCTTTTATTTTATAAGTTTAAAATAAATTTTTAAGAAGGAAAATCGTATCTTTTAATAAAGAGAATGAGATTGTTATTTATCCTTGTTTCAATTCTTATGGTTATTTTGTTCTAGCGTTGACTTCCAGCCTCAGATGACGTCAACACTTTTAAAATCGGAAGAAATCTACCGAGAACGAATCAGCAATGACAGCCTTTTCACTGCACGTACACAGAATGCAGTGAATGTTACTTCGATTTCGAATTCGACAAATAATCAGCCACAGGAAGAATCAATCGAAGATATTTCGTCTATACAACAGGATGATGTATTCGAAAACGAAGACCTGTTTGGTCCACCTCCATTACCAAAAGCGGATTCAAAGCCAGCAAAGTCGAAGATAGCGTCATTATTTGACGATTCTGATTCTGGTGACGAATTATTCTCAACGACCAGTTCAGGTTCTAGATCGCAAAGAAGTAGCGATTTATTAACTTCTCAGTATTCCGATAAAATCAAATCCACGCAACGGAAAGGCCTGTTTGATGAGGAAATCGATATATTCGATAATAAGGATTCACCAGACGTTGATATTTTTGGCATAATACCGAAACCGATTGCAAAACAGGAAAACAGTACCTCTAACAGAAAATTTTTGGATATACCTGATGATGATCTATTCGCAAACAGCATCCGAGATACGATACCGAAAAACAATGGTTTAGAAAAGAATGAAAACATTACTACGTCGAAGGAGATTAAATTGTTTGATGACGATGATGTTGAAAATAATGATTTATTCACTAAAAAACCTGTCAAAAGCGAAACCAAAAATGAGCCTAACATTTTTAACGACGATGATGAAAATGATTTGTTTTCCGTAAAGAAGCCAATTGATAAGAAACAAAAAGATGATAAACAGTTGTTAGAAGTAGTTGCATCCGGAATGGATGTGACTCAGAAAGTTTCCGTTGGAAAGAGCGAAAGTAAGAGTAGCGATATTCTTTCAAATAACGGATTGTTTTCTACTACCATTGGGTCACACGGATTAATTTTCGAAGATGATGATTATGATGATTTGTTCAGTACCAAAAATACATCAACGGAAAAAATAAAAGAAAATGTACATTTAAATTTGGATACGATGGAAGAGACTAAAGAACGTTCTATTAAGAATGTTGAAACATCAGATGATTCTGATATCTTTGCCAAATCTGAAGAATCGAATGTCCCTATTACCACGCCTAAGATAGAAAAAAATAATGATACGCAAATTAGTAGCTCTGACGAACGTGACTCTATGCCAAATACTGAAAACGAATTAAAGAAGAGCCCTCCAAAATCGTTAGACATATATACAACTGCTGCTTTGTCTTCGCCCGAAAAAAATAATCAAGGAGCGAAACGAGTAGTTTCTGGAAAAATAAAAAATTTAATGGGAAGAATGGGGGACTTGAAGATGATCTCGCCTATGGATACACCACCGGTATGGCGAAGAAGCAAAGAAAAAATGGATGAGGAAGATAGTGCAGCGGATAGAGATAGCGATGACGGTGGATGCGTTAGCACACAAGGTCATAATTCGCCATTAAGTGTATCAGGTAATATACACTTATTGATTTTTTAATGTGATATAATTTACTCTTTTAATATGGTATATCTCAAAGTCAAATATTATTTTTCAGAAGACAGTATTACACAGAAACAATCGCAGCCGTCGACAATTTCGGATGAAAGTAATGTAGAAAATGCCATTAGTTTCGACGAGCCAGCTCAAGTAGAAACATTGTCTATTACTGCTTCAAAGGTAAACTTGATATTGAAACCTTGAAAAATAATTCTGCTGATCATTTATTTCTTTATTTCTATTGTTTTTATCATTTTTTCAGACCCGAGTTAGAATACAAGCAAGACGCCGACCACAAAGTAGGCAAGCACGAAAATCTGCCATTAGGCAAAGCGGAATCGATTTTGATACTGTAGATGCTGTTAAGAATAATTCACAAGATGAGAATCAAGTTAATCAATCATCAAGTATTTTTAGTAAAGAAATCTCCACGGCTGCGAACGTTAGTGCCCCGCATACAACTACCGTGATTTCTGATCACTTGATTTCGTCGACAAACGATAATCTTTATCGAACGTCTGACACTAACATATTCTTGGTTGCGGACGATAAATCTGAATTAGGTAGCATAAGCAAGGAAAGTTCAATGAGTGCGAACAAAAATACTTTACTGTCGCCGTCTACGGACGAAGAAGATTTATTTGACGTACCGCCAGATTTACCAGAGGATCCACAAAAAGAAGATACATTGTTTGGTAGAGCGCCTATTCTTTCTCCAGTTGAAAAAGTTATTTCTGAGAAGCCACCTGTTACCTTTAAAGTATTAAAAGACACGCACATTAAACAAGTCGATGATGTAGAGACAGAAACAGGAAAAACTCCACAAAAGATAGAAAAAAATAGCGCGCTATCTGAATCTAACATTGCTTCTAATGAAAATGTTACAACTTCACGCGCCATTAAAAAGGAATCCAAACCAGAAGATAATACGAAATTCGAAGACAAATCAGAAGAAATGATCGATCCATTACGAGATGATAGTCATGATCCGTTGAAAGATCCAAGTCAGTTATTCGCTTTTGTTACGAAAACACCGTCTCCAGAGAAAGGAAAGAACTTGCTATTTTCCGAAGACGATAGTTTGTTCTCTAGTGGTAACAAGAAATTAGCTGAAGAAAAAACTACGAAAAGGCCAATCCTAGACTTGTTTACTGATGATGTGGAAAGTGATCTATTTTCAGTGACTTTAACTAAATCTGTAAAAAAACCTTTGAAGGATACCAAGATTAGTTTGTTTGACGAAGAAGATGAAGATGACAGCTTATTTGGATCTGTTGCAAAAAAGTCGACAATGGAAAGCGAACCTGGAAAGAAACATTCTGCGGAGCAATCTGCGAAGAAAATAAGCTTATTCGGTGATGATGATAACGACACAAATCTATTTTCTGATCCATTTGAACAAACACAGAAGTCAGATTCTGAAAGTATTCAAGAACAATCGAATAAAAATAATATGTTTACAAGCATTACGGAGACCGTGAGAACCTCGCACATTACGGATATTTTTGCCGATCAATCGAGCGGAGAAGATGATATTTTCACCAAGATATCGGCTCCAAAGAAAATCACTGTCACATCGAAATCCCTGTTTCCTTCTGATGACGATGACGACGACGACGATGATAATATTTTCGGTAAGAAATACACAAGTGAATCGCAAATAAAAACAGCAGAAATACGCTCGAGCGTTAAGAAAGCGGTGACAAGGGATCTAAAAAAAACAGCTGAAAAGATTGGCGAAGACCCATTGAGTGCTCTATTAGATGATTAAATGTATTTTTTTTCCAGAAATTATATATTATTGATATTTGTTGTTTAATGTGTACATTCCATAAATTTATGAAATTAGAACAGGAAACATAGAAATTGAACATATACAATACTTTCGAAGTTGTATATTTATCGAAAATCAGGTGTACAAATTATGGATAACGCTGTGCGTTAAAAAATATTGTCACTGCAAAATGATGGAAAAGAATTTGATTGTATATAAAATATATTTGTTTTTATTTATTCTTTCTATTGCTACATATATTTTACAGTATTTTTTCATTGTCACTGTTATAAATAGAAATCATAAAACTACTAAAATCATAATAGTACCGAGGACAACGAACAACCGAATATTACACAAATAAAACAGTAATTAATATTGCTTGATTTGTTGTCATCTTGTTACACAATCCTTTCGCATAGTCTGCAAGCAATGCTTTTACATATGATGGTATATCATGATATATATTATATTTTCTGTAATTTATATATAATTCGTCGTGTATGTATATTTTATTTGTTGATAATACATATATGACATTCGGTAATATATTGTATTGTATATATTATTCTCTCTATGAAACGTGTATTAGTACAAATAAATTAACAAAATAAATATCATTTATACTGTATTTAAAGATTTAATTCTATTCTCATGCAAACATCAAGATCAATATCTTTAATGAAAAGATAATTTTTATTAGATTTATGCTCATTAACTAAAGTAATTATTTTGCACATTTTATCATCTATGTATGTTTCTAATAACTTTATGTTAATTGAATGCAGAATTTTTGTTTTGAATATTCATTAATTTCTAGTAATTTACGCATTAAAAGGTTCAAAGGTACGTCCGGCATTTATAGAACAATGCTAGTATACTTACAATTGAAATTAGGAAAACGAATTCGTAAAAAAGAAATAAATGAAAGGAACAAATTAAACTCAGATAGAACAAAACAATTCATTGTTTTAAACAATAAACGTATCGTTCATCTAACTATAAAATTCATCTTTTTTTAAAAATTATTTATGTACCTATTTAGGTATTAAATTTAGGTATTTAAAATAAAGGAATACATATATATGTAACTCAACTATTATTGAACTATGACATTAAATTTCATGTTCAATTTCATAATTTTCATTAATTTTTACATTATTTCAAATTTACAAGAAAATTTATATAAAATTTGTAAAATTATGTAATATGCACAAATGTTGTCTAATACAATTATTTGGAAGCTTTACGATACAAATGCATCTTTTTTTGTTATTTTCAATAATCAGTTTTAAATTTATTTTAAAATAAAATCCTCTCTCTCAGTAGTTTTTATAATGACATGTTATCACATCAGTTTTTACAATGACATATATTATCATTTTTTAGTTAATTACATGGAAATATATTCGTTCTCATTTATTCAGAAGGTATTTCAAAACATGAAATAAACATTTACAGGGATTGTTTCACGATACATTGACGTGATATCATTTCCATAATTATTTAAGCATGACTCTTAATCTTTTCTGAACCTGGTCATTTGGTAAATAACTTTTTTAATTTGCATAAAAGAAAATTCACTTCTATGTGTGGCGTAGTTACATGTTCAAAGAAATGTGTATCTGTCCAAAGTTATTCGAACGGGGTCGCAATACCTCACAGTTTAAATTCATACGTCGTCGAATTCACGTCGAAGGTGTTAGTTAAATTGCTACTTTATATCTGGTAAAGAAAAACAAGAATCAATATTACTGTCATACTCTTATCTTCTTTCTTCCTTTTATTTAAATCGACGAATTTCTTTTTATCATATTTTTTTTAGTTCGCCTTCATAATTATGTCATCCGTATCATATATTCTATTAATTATTAGTATTAAAATTGAGTAAACAAATATACAGAATTCAGGGAGGAAACATGTTAAACACTCTTCTTTTAGTTCAAATAATGAATTAACATTTGAGTAAGCAATTCATATTATTAAAAAGTAATATTTATTTTCTAGATATGTTTCATCTTATTGCCTTGACTTATCAAATATATTATTATTGATATATTTTAAAAAATTTTTCAAAACAATTATCATATTGAATTATATATATTATGTGAGATTTAACAGGTAGACTGTCAACATGTCTGCAGTTGGAAGTAATTTATATATAGACGACCTAGTGAATTTTGCTGAAGCAACGATTTCAAATGAAAAAAGTGAAATAGCTGAATTTTTTGCTCATACTAACATTTTGATAACAGGAGGTACAGGTTTTCTAGGGAGCCTAGTCATCGAAAAGTTGCTCAGGTATTTTACTAATACTATACTATACTTAAACAATTTTTGAGACATTAAATACACGCAATAGATTAATAATGACTATTTAGTTCAATAACATATAATCATTTATTCCTGCAATTTTGTTCTATAAATCATGGATTATATGATTTATAATCTATTTACGGACATAAAAAATAATATCACTTTGCCTTAAAAATTTCGTTAATTTAAGTTTTGATATTTTTTGTAATTATAATTTTTATTAAACATGTCATTTCTAATATATCCCAATTTGTCCATTGGACTATTGGTTTAAAAATACATCTGTTTATAAACTTAATACGTTTACATCTGAAATAAATTTATGTATGAGTATAGTGACTATGCAATTTCCGAAAAATTATACAACTGCTCGACAACTTTACGACTTAAATTTTAATTTCATTAGATATATTTCATACTCTATATATCAGTAATAGAAACTTTTCTGATATTTTTATTACGATTAATATGATATCTTATATAATGAACATTATTTGATTCATTGACTTGGAACTTATACCTATGTGTTAATATAATTCTTCCATACCTTTTTGGGTAGTTATTGTACTTCATTATATAAAATGTATTTATAGATGTTGCCCAGGTATTACAAAATTATATATGATAGTAAGACCAAAAAAAGGAAAAACTGCTTTAGACCGATATAAAGAAACTTTTGAAGAAGTTGTGAGTAAAATAAATATTATAATAAATATAAAATAAATATTTTAATAAATATAATAAACGAATTGTACAATAAATTGTACAATATTTTTATTTATTAGATATATGATAAGTTAAGACATGAGCAACCGAATTTTCTACAAAAAATAGTAATGTTAGAAGGTGATGCAACGGAAGAAGATTACGGATTGTCGCCAGAAAATAAAAATGCTTTAATGGATGTAAATATTATTTTTCACGTAGCTGCAATCGTACGATTTAATGAAAAACTTCGAACTGCAGTCAACATTAACGTTAAAAGCACAAAGTTCCTGTTATCATTTGCAAAAAAATTACCAAATTTGAAGGTATATCTAATATTCTATACAAAATACATTTCACTGACTTATGAAGCACATGAATTATTATTAATAATTATAAATCATTATATTTGTAGGCTTTTGTATACGTATCAACTGCGTTTTCACATTGTATAGATAAAAATGTCGATGAAATACACTATACAGATATTATAGATGCAGATAAAGTTCTGGCATTATTGGATATCTTGGATGATGAAAAATTGGATAAAATAGAATCTGTGTAAGTATTACCTTGATAAAAACTGTAAATTTTTACTCTTTGAATAAAGAATGATTATAATAAATTGCAAATATTTTTTATAATATAGAGTGTGTGGTAAATGGCCAAATACATATATATTTACTAAGGCACTAGGAGAGAATGTAGTATTAAAATACAGTAGTGATCTTCCAATTTGCATTGTGCGACCTAGCATTGTTATAGCAACTTTCAAAGAACCAATTTCTGCATGGATAAATAATATGTATGGAGCTACAGGTGTAGTTCTGGGTAGTGGTATAGGTTTACTACGTTCATTGTATTGTAAAGAAGAAAATGTAGCAGATATCATACCAGCAGATTATGTTATTTCCAACATTGTTTCTTCTGCTTGGGATGTTGCCAAGAGGTAAACTTTATAGCTTTTTGTTAATTTTATAGTTAAATTGAATTATAGTTTAATTAGAACATTAGAATTGAGTAATGTCAAAAACAAAAAGAAAAGAACAAAAAAAGACAATTATCAGAAATCTGAATAAAACTGGGAAATATTTGAATCGATGAAAAAAGTATATCTAAAAGACATAGAATATAAATTTTATACTAATATAGTAATTATTTTCTTTCATAGAAAAGCTGCAATAAAACCAGACCAAGTTTCTAATCTAACTAATGAAGAAAAAATACCTATTTATAATTCAGTATCTTCTTGTCAAAATCCAATTACTTGGGGTAAATTTATGGAAAAGAATGAAATGTATGGATTGGAAGTACCTAGTATAAACTCTATTTGGTATTATATGCTAATACTCAATAGATATTTATTTGTTCATAATGTCTGTATTCTTTTGCTTCATAAAATACCAGCAGTTATTGTTGATACAATAGTTTATCTTTCTGGTCGGAAACCTGTGTATGTATCTCATATCAAAGTTATATTGATAATTACATAAATTAATAATAATATCTCATTAATATGTTTTTAGATTATTAGGTATATACGACAAGGTACATAAATTTAGTGATGTGATACATTACTTTTCAACAGGCGAGTGGAATTTTAAAAATGACAACGTTATAAAACTTTGGAACAAAATGAATTCTGTTGATAAAGAAATTTTTTGTGTTAACGTACAAAATTTGGACTGGGATGAATATTTCTATCAATATGTAAGAGGTCTTCGTTTATATCTGTTAAAAGATCCTATGAACACACTAGAAGCAAGTCGAAAGAAATTTAGAAAGTAGGCTTTCTTACTAAAATTTATTAAAATTAAACTTTTTATTACTATATATTATAACATACAATTTTTTATGTTACAGGCTACGTGTAGCGCACAACTTAATTATACTAATAGTTATACTAATAATTTTATGGATAGCAATATCATTTATAAGTTTCCTTTGGTCATTCTGTCCTTTATCACGTTAATAATTATAATAGAAATATTGTATTTTTTTGATTTATAATTGAAAATAATCTTGCCTTATTATCGTGCATACTCCAAACGGTTGTTCACAAATGACTTGTTTCGTTATAAGGACAATAGATGTCGCCACGAAGCTGTATTATTTTGATTAAAATAAAATATATTTTTCTTAAATATGTTAAATTTTTTAATCTGTAAATGAAAAAATATTTGGTTTCATATTTCGCAATATCATTTTACTCATAGTTTATTATTATTATTGTTATTGACAGTTTTATATATTTATTTATTTTATAATTATCATAATTTATATAATCTTTACATGAGCATTTTATAGTACAGTAGTGAGTCAATTTTGAATCAGTTTTTAAACATCAATTGTTCATGTGTAAACATATTAATAAATAAACTAAAATTGTACATACAAAAGAATATAAATTATTAGAAACGTTATTGTTATTTATATTACAACATCATTTATATTTAAGATTTTATATGCCATGTCTGTAGTATATATTATTAAATATTTTAATTTGAAAAAACAATTGAAATCGTTATATTTGAATCTTATATTTTAGGAAAGAAATTAAAAACTTTGGTTTTATTTTGTAAATTTTGTTTTATTTATTAAATTCATCAAAATGAAATTCATGACCACGTTATTAAACATTCACGATATAGATACAAGACACAGAATGTTATTATAGCATGGGAACACTATTGAAATTGTTGATTGTTTGACTTTTACTTTTATCTAAAAGTACTAGTTATTTTACTTTCTTTTCACTATAAATATCATATTAACTACTTTTATAGCTTTTAATTATTTTTATAGTTTTTTAAAAATATAAATCTAAATAAAATAAACATAAAATTTAATATACTACTAAAAAAGCAGAAATATATATTTACATTCTTTTTTTAAAATGAAAGAAAATTTTTACGACTGTGTATAAAAAAATTTATTGAACATGTCCATTAATTATTTGTCACATTACAATAAGCTGATTATGATATCAGTGATATCAAAAGTAATGTAGAAACTTACAATCAAGACTGCAATATTAATAATAGCAGATGAGGAAAAGAAACTGGTAAATCGTGCGCCATTATCGTACATCGAGCGTCGGAGCGTGGTGCGATACGGGGATGGAGGCCGCGCGAGCAGGCAAGCGGTTCGAGCGAACAGAGTCGAGGATCGAGAACCAACCGGTGACTCAGGAAGGCAGTGCACGCCCGACTGCCGACAGGAGCGGATGGCGTACGTTGCCGCTCGCGCCACGATTACCTCGTGATTTTCCTTTCTGTCATACACCGTCTCAGTCACCGTCGTCGATCTCTTGTGACAAGCTACAAAGTATTTCAAACCATCTACCGCGACTGCATAGAGTCGGTATCTTCAGGTTCAATTGTGACGTTGCGTGCCGCGCTTCGATCTCGAGATAGAAAAATAAAAACGAACGAGCGACAGACAACAGGAAAGGAAATAAAGAAACAGGAAAGGCGAGAGGTAGATTCTTTTCTCGTTTCGTTTTCTCAACGTCTCGGTTCGTCGATTCTCATCGTGATCATTTGTAATCGACGGACATCGCATTCGCGCGCACATCTTTAAATACCACGTGTGTGCGCACGCACGCACCAACTTCGACGACGCACATACTATACATTATCAGGCCCGCGCGACTAGCGTATGGGGCGCCCTCCAAAAGTCGTGTGTGCGCGTGCAACCCTGCCGGAGCCCGCTGACGTTCGTTACCATAGTAGCGCGCGTGCCGATCAGCTGATCGTTGGGATCCGAGCGTGTTCGACCGTCGGCAGTCGGCCAACAGCGGCTCCGTCCATTCGTTTCATGCGTTCGCGCAGTTCGCTTGCCTTTCGCGCCGTGATTTAGTGATCAACAAACCAACTGTTTCATCAACATCCCATTTCGTGGCAACGCACACAGTCCCAGGAAAATCCTCGAACGAACCAGACAAATAGATTGTTCTCATCGCTCGGATCATCTTAATCACCGTTATCGAAGTTGAAAGGATGCACTGTAACACATACTCGTGCTATCAATGTAATTAGTCGAGTAGACGATCAGACATTCGAGTGAAGTATGATTTGAAATATATAAAGTCGAACCAATTACGTTGCTCCAGTAATTCGTGGTGTGCTTCCGGCAAGGAAACGCCAATGCATTTTGGGATGCACAGTCGCATATGATTATCGATACCTTGCCATGATTTACGTCACACGTTTCAAATTTTACCATCCAGGAACGAAATTCAACAGAAATATATCCAACGACAGTGATTTGAGGTACTAGTTATCATGATTTGCTCAATTGAGCGCTGTAAAGCATCTCGGTTGAAACGTCGTTTGGTTGTCGAACATTTTCGAATTACGTTCGAGCAAAAGTTTATCGAACGTGAGAGTACATACCTGATAATCGAAACTATATTCGATAAATAACCGCAGTAAATACAGACACAAGCAATAGTGTGTCGTCAGGTGATTTTACGAACATATCTGAACGTGTCGTTGACAGCCAGTGTCATCAACAAAACGCCGCAACACCATCAAAACAAACTCACGACGAAAAATGATATCTCTCCATCTAAGTAAATATCTTTCGAGCAATTACGTCGATTAACTTGCATATGGAATGAAATTCGATTGCTTGAACTACGGTGAATTGCAACATTCGGAAAAATGAAATGCAACCATTTTGAATCAATCGATCAGAAGCTAGTGTCGTAGTGCATTTTGGGGAAAAATATCGATATATCGATATTGCTTGGTGTCAGGTGTCGCTAGACTGCAGTGAACGATGGCCGCGCAAACTTCGTACATACGAAACGAAGAACGGAACGTACCGGAATTGAAAATAGCGGTCGTGGTGAATAATAATTTTTGCTAAAACAAGTTACGAACTCGTTTGCGATAATGGCATATCGCAGAATGTGAAAGTTTCTTCATAGGAGTCCAATTTTTGACAATCGTTTGTACCTGTGGCAGATCGCGTAACTGCATTGACCAGACTCTCAGTGAATATGTGAAGCAACTGAATTCTCTTTTTTTTTTTTTATAAAACTTTCGTCAAGAGTGATCCTTTATTTCGTTTCGTGTCGTGCCTGTAACTGCATTTCTATGCATCAATCGCTACAATGACAGTTCGAGGTAATTTCTCGTTCACGTGAAAACTCTGTGATAGCCGATGCCAGCAACGCCATTATTGGGATTAAGTCAAGTGTGAAAAGTAATCCAGGAAATCGGTTCCTGAAATCATCTTGATAAAAAGCTTGGTAAGTAAGAAACATATTTGTACATCCATCTGGATGAATTTCTTTTTCTTTAGTGCGTTTGATAACTGATGAAAATTTGACGAATGACATTGGCCAATCAAATTCAAATTTCGGAGTAACGAATAACATTTCATGAGTACCAACTTAATGTATCTATTACGTCACATCAACGTTTCCCGCCATTTTTGTTTTTTTTTCTTTTCCCTGTGTATTCCGCGTAAATAGAAACGAATAAAATACGTAATTTTATAACTGAAGAAACGATTACAGTTGAGCAAACAATTATTGTAGCGTGTAACGTAATTATAATTTTTATGGCTGTAAGCAGAAGTAACGTCGAGCGGAATATAAACTCTAGTCAGTTGTCGAGTCGACGAACCTCTATCGATCTTTACCTCCTGTCTGCGTCTGTCCTCCCCCGCTCTGTCACACAGGAATGCAAGCTGTGTTGTATTTCTGGCGTGGTTATTTCTTAAGTTTTTCGAGTTGTAATTGCCATCACAAAATGTCAGAACAAACCGGTTAATTGACACCATTGGCTCATTATCATAAATATTCATGTATCATATTGTGCGTACGTACGTGCAATGAAAAATATTTCGCGTTAAAAATATCTGTATAGGTTTATAAATTTTAGAAAATATTCTGGCACTATATATCTTACATACATACATACATACATACATATATATATATATATATATCAATTACAGTTATTTTTTGAAACATTGATACTAAACGAGTAACGATATTTGAATTTTTATGCAATTTTTTAACTAGATTTTTTTATTTCTTTTTTTTTCATTTCAAATTAACTTGGAATATTTTCTTCGAAAGAAGAAAGTATATTACTATGGTAAATATTTATAAATGACATTGACGACAACTCGTTGCTAGTGATAAGCACATGCTAATGATAAACACCGCCCGCATAATAGAGGTACTCGCTGATAAGCTCTTAGCAATACATAGACACTCGATACTTACCGTTGTTCTATCGCACATTTCGTTTTTGCTATTGATCTTTGCTACTATTAATTTTTATTCTTCTTACCGTAGAAGGAGGAAAAAGGATACATTTGTTGAAGGTAATTTTTATTTAAACTTTTGATTCAGTTTAATCTAATTTCAACTCGACTTACTATTTCCTGTTGAATTTCCAATAGCAAAGAATTCACTTCTTGCGCAGAGTTTAGTCGCATTCATAAACGTTCGTGAATGTTAAAAACGGAAAGAATCTCGATCTTGTACCCGATCGTACAAAACTATATTTAAGTAGGTACTTGTTCTTGTAAAACCGTATTAGACGCATTCACCTTCGTGGCTACTGGCCAACTAAATTCTTACAAACTAGTTCTGAAATTTATGCGATGCTCAAGCGTGCACAACCTAAAGAGGACTCTGTTTTGTTACGCACTCCTCTTGGGACCTACCGCTTCGAAGCGCAATAAACTGAGACTTTTAGCACCCACGATAAACGAAATTTTGATTCGATTATTTGCTTGACGAATGACCGACAGTCCTTCCAGTTATCGTACTCTACAATCATTAATTTAAATGGACACATTTTGTTCACAATGAGCAAGATCGAATAAATATCGCTTTATTTTGATTACAAAATGATTAGTCGTTGCAGAATCATGTTCTTAATTGGATACATTCCTCCGGCTGGATCGCGATTTAATTAAAATATTCCAATTAAATGTGAAAATAGTGTCGTAAAGTGTAAATTTCCGCGGCACGGGTGTCGTTGTAACTGGAAATTAATGCTGTCGCAGCGGTGGTCCAAGATATGAGTTTGTGTAGATAGACGGTGCAATGTACTGAACATACAGACGGGAAACGGCCAGGCGCGTCTTAATTTGCGGTTGCACGTTCCTAATTTTCACTGACGGTTGTACACCCAACAAATAACGTTTTGTCACAGTCGTGCAGGTATTAGAAGGAACATAGTGGTACGAAGTAAGAGGCAAAGAGACAGAGAGGAACGGTTATTAGTCGCTGGCGGTTATTTCATTTGCGACTCATGATCCACGATACGAGTTCTTGTAATTGTCAGGTTTACGAGAGTCTCTTTCCACGGTGTTTTGCGACAAAGCTTCGTTCAAGCGTGTCTAGAAAGTTATGGCCGTTGAAAAAAGTACTGTTAATGGTATTTGACGCGAGAGCTAGGCAAGGAGTTCGATTTATTGAAATAGTGTTTTGAATTTGATTGGTTTGGGAAATTTTTAATTATTTGGTTATTCACGTGCATTTACATACGACAGTTTCTCGTCGGAATGTGATGAAACGTGTTTCTACGGTTTCGAAAACGAAAAGCTCATGTTTCCTTTCTAGGTTTACAAAGATCTCGACAACACTCGAGAATCCTTACGTTTCGTGTACTTATATTTACCTACACGTGAGAGAGGTGAAGTAGCTTGCGGAATCTAAATGAATAAACAGTTGCGCGTCTGTAGGATAACTGTAATCGTATGTTTTTTAACTTTCGTTGGTGCGGCGTTTTCGATATATTACACGAAATTCCATTGAACGTCCATTTTGTTAGTAACAAAACACGAGAGGTTTCGAGCAGTTTAATTTGAAAGAAACGTTTGCGAGCGATTTATTTAATTGAGTAAGCAGCTCAACTGCTTTCATTTCTAAATGAAAGAATCAAATCGATTCCATGGTTCAACGAGTCCAATTTTTAGAACCGAACGATGAGACAGGAATAGAATAGAGGTCATATTTTCCAGATGATTTATATATATATATATATATATATATATATATACGTATTTTCAAAAAGCGTGATATTTATTTAGTTAGCCATTTCCATTCTGGTAGACAAATATCTGTCTAACCGACGTGTTGCACGATGATTTGAGGACGCAATGCGCTTTAAACGAATTTTTCTCTCGAACGGGTGAAACGATGCCCGTGACTTTCCGACATTGATTTCGAACTCACCTAACTGTTCCTTCGACTAGCCACCTATCTTGTAGACTGTCAGATTGTTGACACAGCTACTGACACGTTTAATAGGATTATTTATGCTCCTAAAGGCGCTTAAATGGTCCCATGTTCGTATCAGCTTCATCTACCTGACGGCGCGTAGCATAATTATGTCGACACGGTTTGCGTATCGGGGCTCAGTGAGCCAAGTGACAACGCCTAGTCGTTCCTGATTTTGACTTCGCCTCGACTTCCGATCTCGGCGACGGGACATTTTAATCGCCTACGAACGCACGATCGTGGCAATGCGCGCCGCATAACTTATTCCCATGATTATTGATATGATTATCTCGCACCGGTGCCCACGAGCTAACGAATGGGCATTAATTGAAAAGAAACGTTAGATACGATGTTCCTCGCGTTCGAATAACAGTGTTCCCTCGTCTATGGTGTTCCATTCGATGCGTGTTGCTTGCAGGTTTATCATTTGCTGGTTAATTGTGCGATTGATTCGAACGTTGAAAGCTACATTTATCACAAAACTTGCAAATCGTTCGTTTCGTCCATTGTCTGTTGCTCGCGAGCAAATAAATTTTAATGGGTTCGTTATTTATGCGTGTTCTTCATTAAAATTTTCTTTATGTGGCACGATATATGTCTTGATGCACTGCTCGAATTAAAAGAGAGAGAAAGAGAGAGAGAGAAAGAGAGAGAGAGAGAGAGAGACAAAACCACTCGCACGTGAACCGTTTTCTCTCCAATTAATTTCTGCACGAATATTTCTTCGCACGCGTGTATCTGAGTAACATAGATTCGTGTTCTTAATTGTTAATATCTAATTCATCGTGTATTGGAACACACGATCTATGTACGAACAGGTTGCACGGTTTGGGCGCGTGTCTACGCGCGCGCGCGATGCGTGTGTGAGTGGCAGGTAATTTGCGGTTTTGAGACGAGGCTGGATTCAGTCGGATAATGACCCGCTAGCACTCGTAACGTTAATTGCACTCGTTTCAGTCTTTCGCACAGGCCATCATTGTACTTCGGACTTCGGCTTGAATGCCTTTGGACGTCAACGCGAGCGCGAAACAACCGCCAGCGTACGATCCTTTTCACGTTCATTTTAATGGCACATAAAAAATTTATGCATCCATTAATCCCCGGTTACCTTGGCATTAAGAACTAGTTGCATTTTAGGGCTACTTAAAATAGAAAACATTGTATTCGCTGGCGTGCAAAACCGTGGACGCGAATAATTCTTTCGAAAGTTGCATTCTAACGCTTGTACGATAAAATAAATTTAAACGGTAGAATTGGGTAGCAACATTTTCTGGTCAAAATCATTCGAGACTTGATATTTGTGCAAACTCTCAGGGCTGATTCGGCAAGCTGATTCGTTGAAACATTTACGTCTGTTATTTTAGCGAGTTCTGTGCATAATCCAACGCGGTCTGCGTTTAACAGCAGTTCTTTGATTGATTGGAAAATCGCTTAACTGATTTGGATACGTTTCCACCGTCTGTTTGAGATATCGAACATCAGAGAAGTTGTATGGTATTTGTAACAATTGTGAGAGTAATAGATAAAAATGTGAAAATACTGTATTTATGAGACTCTAAAAGAATTCAACGACACCGTGCAGTTGTCCGCGCGGTGCTGCGATGGTGTATCGACGCGTTTGTTTCTTATTTGAACGATTAGGTGAAAACGAGTTGTGTCGTAGATTGAAAAATGGAGAACCGCTGCTGGCGATATAACACGATATAAGCATGGATCACAGGCGACAACCGCTCATTAGCATACAATACAGGCTAATGGGATCGCACGCTGACGGCTACCGTTCAATACCACGTCCCCACATAGCTGCAGTCACCTTTTCGAGGGGAAAGAGCGGCGTCGATGATATTAAAATTGTTGTACAGTTTCCGATTAATTTTTCTCCCTGTAGCTCTTTCGAGCTCCATGCTGCGCAGTCGCTTCTTTTACCACGATAATTATCAGGCTTGCGACGTGATTTATGACGTGTATAATGACGATTGAAAAAATATTCTGTTACTCAGTTAACTTTACATTAAGTAACTTTTTAAAGTTCATCGTGTTCCGAAACCCGTTCAGTAAGTTATTCTATTAATTCTTTCATAACACTTTCATCAATTCGCTGCCTAGACTTAAAAATATTCTCGAGCGAAATTTGTTGAAAAATTATCACTCACAATGAAACACACGAGCAGCCAGTAACGGTGTAAAAGATCATTTGTAAATTGGTTTTCTGTTCCTTGTTTCTCAGTTGCTTTATTACGTTTGTTTCACTTTTACTTGGCTGTCGCACGTAGCACACTCGAGAGAAACAATGTCATTACTCAACGAAAGTCTCCGATGATTAATTCCAGTGACTAATCCGCGTATCAGATGCACCAATTGTTTCTCATAACACAATAACATAGATCTTTTGTCCACTAATGAAATTGACTGATCTACGTGGTGTTATCTCGCGCTGAATACAAGTGGGCAACAGCAACGTGGTAAATTTATTGAGGGCAACGCGCGATAATCAGTTTTTTGAGCCCTGCAGTTTAAACCGAGCACGTACTCCGGCTCGAACAGATAAAACTGCCCGAATCGTTGTAGCCGGCCGTAATCGTTGTAACACTGACTGCTATTTACACGTCATTGCATTACAGTCGCAACCACGTCCCTCATTGCTGACGCGGCACGGCAAATACGTGTGAAATGTTAGTTTTAGTAAGGGAGTAAACGACACGAAGCGTCGCTGTTATTACTTCTTTCTTTCGCCAGTCTCTGCTAATCTCTTTGCCTTTGGTTCGTCGTTTCATTATTTTTGCCAAGAAGGATTACCAGAACGGTAGATAAGTCTAGGATTTCGGAGCGAAACGAACAGCGACGATACGTGACGTGAGCGTAGAAACGTACACGGTAAACGTGGATTATCACGGTTGGTGTTGAAGATCGGTTGGTGTTGAAGTTTGCAAAAAGTACAACACAGTCGACGCGACTGATGTTAAAGATGTTTGGTGCCACGCACCGCGCGGCATTGATATTTATTTGAATCGTTTAACACACATCGCTGGCGGAGCAACTGCGAATAATTATTTGCTCAGGTTGACGTCTCGTTAGTCCGCGTTTTCCAATCCGTAATCGCGTCAGCAATTATCGTTGGAAGGCTTCTAAATTACTCGAAACTTCAGCTCGGGTTTTGCCGGAACGTTTTATGCTACCGCTGCCAAACAGATCGCGTGCTAGTCTTGGTAGCAGTAAAAACGCCAATAGGTCGGCGATAAAATTAAACGAACACTTGCAAACTGTAGCCGCCGATTCAGAGTCTGAGAGAGAAGAGAGTATGGTAGTAAGTAGCTGTCGATAATGAGAAACTCGATAAAAACGGCGCGGTGGAACGTTTCGTCTCAATTGATGCACGTCCCCGTCTCATAATTGATACTCTAACGTTGTTAGCCTCGAGCCTATTCGGGGGCTCGCACTTAAAAGAGTCTTGGATTGCGTCTAATGAGACGTTGCTTTTGACTTAACAAAAGGCGATCACGAATTCGTTCGTCTTTAAGAGAACTGACCATTTGCCGCAGGTTCCTTTCACCCTATCAGCGAAAAATTAGTTGCCCGATTCTCGTCGAAAGGATTTTAAAAAAAAAGGAAAGCCCGCTTTCTAATATCGTTCGAAGCTAATTACGAAGCATAAGTCGATGTTCCTCGTCGTCTATTTTTCCCACCTGTCAATTTCAATGGCAGTTTCACTCGTTTCACTGTCGAGTCGGCGTTTAGGAAACGCGACATCACACGCCGAGATTTTGACGCAACGTAGAGTTTGCGGGAGGGATATCGGACTCGATAAAATTTGGGACAAAGACTGGCTCGTTTGACTCTCATTCTTCCGCGCGAGTCGATAAAAATCTATTGCCAGGGAAGGTATGAAGTATATGCACGTGATCGGCATTAATGCATAGGAATTTCTTTTGCTGTGTTCGTCAGTGTACGTGCACACATGCGTGGCAAATGTGCGTATACCTACGCGCGTGACACGGTATTCCGAGCTTGATGCATTCTCATTAACGCGTTATTAGAAACCGTGCTTGCGAGCCCGTAATGCGTTCACACGCGTGTATCGAGCATTCGACGAGCATTGTAACGTAATGGAACGAACGTGTTTCGTGAAAGTGTATGTCCGATTACGCGTGATATGGTTTTCCAATTTATACGGATGCCGATTAAAAGCTAAATCCTCTTTTTTTCTTCCACGAAGAAGTAACTCGGCAGTACATTTTGGTACGTTTGTTCAAGCAACGCCGTATGTTACGTCGTGCATGATGGAACGATGTGATACAACATATCTTCCGTTGGCTCGCGTTAAATCCACGCGAATCTGTACAAATGTGAATATATATATATATATATTAGTGTGCATCGCGGTACATACGCGGTAAAGTGTCGCCAGGTGTTTAGCGCCGTACGCTAAAACACGATTCGCTTTCGAAATAAATCGATAAGATCTCAGTCGAACGGATTTCAAATTAATGTCGATGCATCGTACCGCGCGAGCCACGAACAGAGGTTATTAATGCCTCGGCGAGCACTGTCGACGTTTGGACTGTTCTAACATTATTATGACAGTATCGTGTAAAGTAGACGTTTCGCGGATGTAATATTAATGTAATGTAACCGTAGAAGAAATTGAGAGAGAGAGAGAGAGAAGCACGGCACGGATGACAAGCTGTTCGCTCGTTTTACGTGGAAACGATGTAATTATTTTAAGACTTAAATAGGTCGGAAACACACGATGGTTAATTTTTGTAATTTCAGCACCGAGTCAAATGGTTCTCCGTTCCGAGCTTTCTTTTTTTTTTTCGTACACCTTAACCGCCGGTGTACGCCTTAATTGCACGTATCATGTCGAACATAATGTGTTAATATAATTGGCTTCTTTAATGAAGTTCTTCTTATACTTTCTAAGGCGATGATGAGCCGCTGGAGCCTATCCGTGGCTCGCAATTAGTTTAATTAACAGCACCGTTCCACGATAAATGAAAGAAACGGGTGTATTATTCTGCCTTCGCTGATACGGTAATCGTTGTGGAAAGAGACAGAGAAAGATGTTGATATCCGAGTGGTGTAAATTAAAGAAACCGTCGGTTTCGTTAATTGAAACGGGACTCGGACGGCACCGTTGCCGCCAAAGATCAATCGATCGAATTAAGAAAATCGTCGCACCGGTCAGGGTGGGGCAACTTATGCTCGACGAAACGGTAAATACCAAAGACAGAAGTGATTGTGATCAATGGCGGATCCCGAAGCACGTTCGATAGGTTCTCGTTCCGTTACTCGTGAAATTTTAAATGACTGCAATTTAGAAGTCGGAAGCGTTCGCGTTTTGTTATCTCATACTCGTGCGATAACGCGGTCTACCGCGTAATTTTGTATTAAGGAGAGCTCGACGCGTTCGGAATTGCCTTGGTTGCCTACGATTCGATATTTATATGTATGAAATACATCGCTTGTGTGCGTAATTGAATATACTCGCTGCTACATTCGTTCCCTCTTTTTCTTTTTTCTTTCTTCTTCGAGCGATAGTAGCTACATCTAGCATTTGTCGGGAATATGTATCTGCACGGGCGAATTGCTGTGATAGTTTTCAAGGCGAAAGGAGGGAAGGCCAGATAAGGTAATGTCTTGGTAATGGTACATGTGCTTTCGTTCACACGCGGATACGACTGATCTGTACCGATCATTATCTAACATGTCTCGGTATAACACAATTATTTGCACCGGTAGTACATACTGGCCGAGTTCCATGCAGATATCTATTTCGACATAACAGTTATACGAGAAACGTAGCGGAGTGGCTTTGCGGGGGAGCAAGGAAAAAAAAGAAACGCAGCCGCGTGTATCTTTATAGCCGCTAAACTTTACAATGTGCCGTAACAGAGCCTCTGTGTGCGTCGTTGAAATAATAGTCCCGAATTGGCGAGTCGAACGTTGCCATCGATCGTGAAAAGCCACATTGCTTCTACGATCGGTGAAATCTAAGGAATGCGAGATGTTTTTTTTTTTTTTTTCGATGAGAAGGTTCTCCTTGCCCTGCCACTCCCGACTCGTCGACACGAGCAAAGTTCGCGACGAATTTCCGCGTCAAACGACGATGCGTTTTATTTCATTTTTCGAGCAACCATATCGAACCGTGTAAGTTCGGTTCGGGTATCACTCGCGTGAAAGTCGTACCTCTTCTCGATCCCGTGTTTACCTTATTAACGCTAAAAACTCGAAACTTTCTACTCATTATCGGGAACGACGTCTATGATTTCTACCGCGCATAAGTAATCGCGATCGGTTAAAAATAATTTTGTAGATACGGCTGCGGTAACGACCCGCCGTAGCCAGCTTCTTTATAGCATTCTACGTACCGTCAGATTCCAAGATACTTGTTAAGTAGAACTTACACACTCAGGCACCGTATACACCGGTACTGTAGACACGTCGATGGTAGATGACCATTTTCTACGCAAAAATCTCCCACAAAAATATCACAGTTTTGCGGCTGGAATCGCTTCGAAATTGCTTGGACTACCATTCGCGGCATCCTCCTCCCTCTGCCCCGGTGCGTTTCACACTAACGGCAGCGGTGCATTCTCGCGTCCACCGCGAGAGCGGTTAGCTGCTCGCTGCAATTATCCAAGGCAGTTCTTACGCCTCTAGCGTGTGCGTGTACACGTCGTGCATTGGAGCAGGTACAAGTTAGAGCAGGTCACTTTCGCTGCCGGCTTAAACTGTTCCAGTCGTCGCGCACGCGTGCTGTTCCATTCATAAACTTATAGAGGCGTGTATATAGGTCCGACTCGAGGCCTACATGTAGGTGTGTAGGTTCGCGGGTATACGCTGATACACGGAAATCAGCTATGCACCGGCTGGCGTGTGTAATTCCTAGTCGATCTGTCTTAACGTTTCGCGAAACAGAAATCGTCGGGATACACGTGAGAGGAGAGGCGAGTAAGCGCGTACACGTACACGCGATACTCGGTGTCGGTGGCGTTAAACTCGGCTCTCGCGTACGATTCAACGACTCGAATAAAGATGCTAACGTTACGTAACGTTGAAATTATGTAAAATGGCTAACGCCGACGTTCTTCTCTTTTTTTTTTTCTTCTCTTTTTTTTTCTTTCTCTTTGCGTCGTTTGATATATCTAAGTTTTCATGCTCAGTGCCGCGATTATGCACAGTCATCTCTCCCGAAGGAGTTACACACGTAACAGATGATCTGGTATAGTCCGCGCGGAAGGTTCTGCCGGAGTCGGGCAGCGCGCGGTTTATTCGCTAAACGCCAAGTTTCGTAACCTTTCAATTAAGAGCGGAGTGCCACGACGGTGCAACCGCGTTCTTAAAGTGGAAACAGTGAACGTGCGGACCACGCAGTCGGCTTGCAAAGTTCCGTACTTTTAACGAAAGGAGATCGAGTCCGCGATGATTTACAGTCGAGGTCGACGGTTTTCTTGGTTCAGTTTTATCGGTAACGCATCGGTCACGCTGTTTGTCTCGCGATAAGACAATCGACAGATTGATCGATAATCATCCTCGCGTGATCTCGTTTCGCTTTGTTACAGCGTTGTGTAGCTAGATCGGATGAAAGGATGAATAATATCCCGTGGAAAGTAAAGTCTGTCGTGTTACGAACCTGGCACGCGCGCGACAATGAGGCAGGCACATTAAACGGACGATACGACGCAGTATTTGGTCGTATAAAGAACACGATTTCACGGAAAAACGTAATTCGTAACGCTGTACCGTGCGCAACACCTTTCGGTCGCTTAAGCAAATGTTATTGCATAATAGCTGTATACGATGCTCATAATTTCTTGTGAACTCAGTTCATTGACGTAAAATTAACTCGTAGCTTAGGATCAAGCACAGTCGTAGAGCTGAGGAACGGTCACGTTGAAGCTTTTATTACGCTTCATTAGATAACTTTTATGACATGCGTGGAATTCAACGAGACCGAGCTCGAATTTTTCTCGCGGCGGCAAGTGCTTGCACTTGCGTGCACTGTGTTGTAAATTTCCGTTGGTTTTGCATCCCTTTCGAATTTTGTCCGTGCGCTTTGCACGTTTTCGCGATATAAATCCGCTGACGTTCTCTCCATTACGTATCGGTACCATTCATCGATGTCGTAAAATGTATAAATTTATATGCATTGTCATGGTTCGTTATTGGCACCTAAATGTAAGAACGCACAAACAGACGCGGTGAATTTATTCGACGTGTGATTTTCTGCATTTTAATATACACATAATCGTCGATGCTTTTGTGTGCTCGAAAACTACTTCGTATTGTCGGCACGACGTATTTTATTTGTCATTCAATTGGAAAGAAGCGCACAATACCTGCAGGAGCGCAAGGGCTACCGTTACGAAGTTTGCTGTGAATGTGTGAATGCGAATGCGACTTTTGCACACATTTTTGTATACAAAATGTTTGCTGACTACATGATGTCTATAACAATTCATCGTTAACGTAGATAGTCTCCTAGTGGCAATAAGTTGGCGAAATTCACTTTTTTTCTCGCTTTGCTTAATTAGATTTATTGTCCGAAATAATTAGGAAAACGAACCTGTACGAGGTATGTATATGTATACATATATATATATATATACGAAGGATGAAAGCAACAGCGTGCGCATTGATCGCTAATAACATATCGCAAATTATATATTGGATACCTTGTGTGAATCTTGTGTACCCGGCGCGCAATTATGGCTTTTTATCCGAGAGTACCACAGTGTTAGGAGAATATTTCTTGAAATTACAAGGTGCCCTAATGACGGCGAGACGGAGGGAAGAGATTGGATAAAATGGAAATTCTCTTGCAATATCGCGATATAACGATCTAAAATAATATGTACACAGGAAGCTCGATTAATGTATAAAAATGTTGAGCTGTTGATTAAATTGCAGGATGCGCGTGGTGTACGAGGGGGGCGGCGGTTCGTGAGGGGTGCGGTAGCTAGAAATTGTGCATCTCGGTGCGTCGATGCAACGGTCGAGTCCATTTTCCCGACTATTAGCGTTAATCGATTATAGCGTGACGGATCGAATGATTTAAATAAAGACCGGGTGCGTCACGGGCCTGGCTCGGTGCTGGCGACCACGCCTGTCAAACTGATGCCGTTGTTATTACGTGCAATTTGTTGCATTTTCCGTAACGACGCTGTAAAACACGATTTTCGTCATTCGAGTTACATACTTTTTCGCACACTACGGGCAAATTGGATCTACGTTTAAGAACTCTGCAAACTACGCGAACTACGAGAGAATCGGCGTTAACTACGCAAATAGAAAGAAACGCGGTCTCGGCGTTTGATGGATATGGAATAGCCGCAAAAAAAAAAAAAAAAAAAAAAGAAAAAGAAAGGAAAAAAAGACGAGAATGAGAACAGTTTAGAATGTGGAACAATCACTTGCCTTTAACTCTCCGTTCCAGGATTTTAATTTAGTAGGAACGAGAAACGAGCAGAATTATGATAAAACCTTGCCGTTACTGGTTAAGTTTTCTGCAATCGTGCAGACTAATTTCTAATGCAGATACGTACGTTTGTATGTTGCAGGTGACGTACGCCGAACGGGCCAGTATTCATGCCAGTATGCCAATCAGATGCCAGTAGAGAGCCAGTATCTGTATCTGTCGCCACCGATAGCCAATTAATAAGTTACTTAGATAGTTAAATTAAATAGACGATACATTCACGTGTCGTTCAACAGGCATGACGAATATACACCGTATATATACATATACATATATATAGATACAAGTATACGTAGACACACGTACATATACGCATATAAGAAGAGAGAAAAAAAGAAAAAAGTATAACATAATCGAAGGAGCGATAAGTGTCGAATTATCGGCAATTATTTTCACATCGTACTGTTTTTTTTCTTTCCACGACCACGACGATTTTCTCCGCTCGTTCGTCGGTTTCTTTTTCGTTATTATCGGTGACTGCGCGTTCTCCTTGCGAGAGTATATCCGCAAGATTGGACAGAGTGCAATCGAGTTGTGATCATCGAAGTGGACTGACCGATCGAGTTCTCGGCTGTGAAGTGAATTAATATCCCAGGAAAACGATTGAAACGGAGAAAGGAAGTGAACAGCGTACACAGGCGAGCACGGTGGCTGGAAACGGTGACTTACATCGAGAGCGCCAACCTGCAATCAAGGTTCATGGTTTTCATGGTGAGTCATCGTATCTGTTTCTACTAATTTCAATACAGTCGTGGTGCTTTTGCCTTTTCTTTTTTTTCCTTATTTTTTTCTTTTTCTTTTCTATTGCGGGTTCTTGTTTCCCCTCGGTTTAACACGCATTTACCGTAACGATGTATCCAGCGTTTCGAAGAAATGCCCCTTCCTTTCTTAACGAGCTGCGGCAACACGAAGAAATTTGTTGCATAAAATTTTACGCAGAAACTTCGTGGCATGTTTACACATGATTTCTCCCAGTCTTCTCGTCTTCTTTTTCCCTTGTTTCTCTTTTCTTTTTTTCTTTTTTCTTCTGTTTCTTCCTCTTCGTATTCCTGTCCGGCCGCTCAATTACGAATTGGCCAGCGAACCCGTTATAAGTAACGCGATTTTATGCAGAATTTCCTCCGTGACGAGACGCCGCGACTCCCATGGAAATATATAGCACGTGTCACGTGCAATTTGCATAATGCGACATCGACACTTCTTCGATGTACCGAAACGTTATCTTTATGTACGTCGTATCGTTTCATATCGCGGATCATTGGATTATCGAGCGACCGGCTTAAACGGAACATCCAATAATGGTGAGTTCGAGGAACGGAAACCGTCTCGTAAATATCGATAAACAAGGACTACTGAAAATATTATTAAACTTCCGTCTCTCGCAATTTATTGCCATTCGCCAATTTTATCGCGAGACCTCAGTGATATTCGACGTGCGTCGCTATAAACGTCTCGATAAATGCTGGTTCGTATATCGAGATCCGCGGGCAAATCTCTTGCAAATGCGTGCAAAGTTTTCTCGAATACTTTTGTCCCGCGTTTACGCTTCGGTGTATCGACGAGTCTCCGAGACTCTTATCTCGTACGCGCACCTTTCGTTTCGTCGCTCTTCCGTTTCATTAAAAACTCGCCGAGTGTTTCCGATCCGCGGTGTTTCTTCCCCCTCGCTCGACTCTCGATCTCACTGGTTTATCGAGGAATTTTATTATACTCGCCTCTAAATTTATCCCGAGATGAGAATCGAGGTGGGAATATCTCAATGCGGACGATACGCTCGGTCCGTTACGCAAATTCGTTGACGTAGCGGGGCAGAAGTTTCGAATTACAGCCCCGTAACGTGGTCCGGCTAATTGAGAAAAGCGTCGGATAAGCAACCGCGTCGATCCGTTCGATTTCTCCCAGCTTACGTCGTGTCGATTTTTCTTACTCTCGCTGGGATACTCTCGGAGGGTGACAGAAGAGAGGAGACGACGATAGCAGCCAGGGGGAAACGAAAGGAGAGAAGGATACAAAGGAGAGAGATCCCACCGGAGGGGTTACGGGTCAGCCACGGTGGGGCATTAATAATCGTTTACAATCTTTAAAGCAGGGTGTGGCGAGTGCGTTAACCCTCCTCCTCTTCTTCCTTCTGTTCCTCCTACTCCCGCTGCTTCCTCGCTGCTTTTTCTTACTCTCCTTTTGCTTCTTCTCTTCGTGATCGTCCGTGGCGCACCAGACGGGCAAAACACGAGGAAAAAGTCCGCAGCTCGCCTTCGTAAACCAGTTGGACGTATATATCGTGAAAAAAAGGGGGATAATCAATGGCGAAAGGGTACGTATTCGATCTGTAGTCGTTTTATCGCGACGATTTCGCTGGCGGCGCGCGAGACGGAGAATTTATTTCTGGATCATTGAAAATCGTTGCAAGCGCGGCCGCGCGGCGTTTACAAGTCGATCCCCACCAGGCGACTTCCTTCGTCGCGTCTCAGCGTCGGTTCTGTTTTTTTTTTCTTTCTTTTTTCTTCCTTTTTCACGCGTTTTAGAGAGCGTACACGTGTAAAATTTCGCGGATTACTCGCGGCACGGCGTGCAGTAAGTTTTGACAAGTGGATTTACGCGAGGTCTGAGAGGCGTCGTTCGTTTTGTCCAAAACGCGCGGACGTTTAGATAGCCGGATGATTCATTCCGAGAGGCGAAGATTAAAACTGAGAAATTAACGTCGCGTCGCGTCGCGTCGCGTAAACTCGACAAACCGGTATGCCGAACAGTTGTTTGGCGAATTTCGCCGGTGTAGACTGCACCTCGATCCCCCCCTCCCCGTTCGAATAAACATTCTTTGGTAGGAAGTAAACAAGTTTATCTTGCGTATATTTATTCAATTGCGCGTGGCCGCTCGATTTGGCCAATTTGCGCGCAAGAATTCCGTTGGACACCTGCGTTCCTTCATTCCTCATCCCCCGCCGAATTCCTCATTTCTCGCTGCGTCCGAGAAGTTCCCGAAGTCCACCTCGTCTCTCGTTTGGCTCTGACGTTGGTTGTTCGCACATTAGAAAACCTTAATAATACGCGCGCGTACGATCTTAATGAGGCTCGATGTTTAAGACCGCGGAGGAGAGCTCGAAGTTTCGTTCGGTGACGGGAATGGAGAAACGAATCGTCGCCCGGTGGTGGTCGAATGAAATTCCTCGCCATCGCGTTTCCCCTCGCGGTGCGTTATTAACGACGACGATAAATATGCGTGGTTCTTTTCGCAAGTGCGACGAATCGGCGATTGCGTCCATCGAGACCCGAGTCGGCGAGCAAAAAAAAAAAAAAAAAAGAAAGAAAAAAAAAAAGAAAAAAGAAAAAGAAAGAAAAAAGAATCAAAGCAAAAAACAAAAATTTCGTGGAAGGAAACGGGTTCCTCGAGAGCACGTGTGTTCCCCTATCGGCTGTCCCGTGAAAATCGGTCGTCGGCCCCTTGGTCACCTTCTCCGCTACGAACGGCCTCGCCATTAACAACCACCGCCATAACCGCCACCTGCAGCGACGAATCAGCATATTTAGCGTCGAGCCGAATTTAATAGAGGCCATCGCTCTAGAGGCGTGCATCACGCGGCTGAATTCGCGAGACGCATCAATAATATCCGCGTGGTGATGCATACCGCTCGCTGGCATTATGTATGCACGCTGTCTAACCGCTAGCGAATTCTTTTGGAATTCAATTTGCGATTCCGGCCGTTTGTTCGTTCGCGCTGCCGAGATGTACGTTTACGGTTTAAACGCATTTGCATCGTGACGCGCATCGCTCGGCGCTTGCCACGGTTATCACGGTCGTCGCGATCTTCCATCGATATTCCGCCGCGATATTCAACTTGGTAACTTTTTGCTGCCTTGCACTGCTTTTTCATCGTCACTATCGCGTAACAAATGTGCCACAGTGGAACAAGCCCGAATCGAACGTTTCGTTCGTGCTAGACTCCGCCGTTTCTACATTTCCAAAGATCCGTCCAAATCGGACTGGACATTTAATTATTCACGCGGCAATGTGTCGACGACACGTGGAATAATGAAGCGGCGCAACAACCATCGGAGAGTCGAGCAACGCGGCGTTGAACGTTAAAACTCGTATCCACCTGCTTTTGAAACGCGGCATAAATATTGACGTTACTCGTGCTGCGACGAAGAATCAATAAAAATTTTCCTCGTCACAAATCGGTCGTATATCAAGTGAGATACTTAACAGCCGGCGAATACCTACGGAATCAAATTCCGCTAAAGGGTGGAGATCTCTAGGCATAACGTTCGTAACGCGCGCACGTTTCTCGCGGATCTACATATCTTTTTTTTTCTTTTTTTTTTTTTTGTTTCTCTGTCGGGAGAGACATTAAAAGCCAAATGAAATCCGTGGCATCGTCGTAACCGGCTACGGTTGCTCCACGCTCGTGAAAAATGAAAGAACATCGTGCCACGATTCATCACCCGCGTACCGCTCGCAGTCCTCGTGAAAGTGATGCATGCTTCTTGTCAAAGGTACGATACGCTGAATATCATTTGTTCTCGAGGTACTCAAATACCCGGTATCTAATTTCCATTCGGCCGATACTGCGGCAACGAGGTCTCCAGCTCACGCCCAGGTCCCTGGATTCCAAGTTTTCGTCGAGACACGGAATATGGGTGTGTACCTGGAATTCTTCGAGACGTTTAATAGCCCGAATAAACGTCTTTAAGGGGGCTTTTAATCGTTCGCTTAGAATGTTTTTATATTCGCCGTATAATTTTCACCGCCTTTCATAGGTCGTTCGTTCATTTTTCGCTGGTTATTAATAACGAACGTGGGAAATATTGGAAATGTCGGAATCGAAAGAATATGGCGAAACGAGATTCCGATTTTAAGCGCGTAGACGTGCTTTCTCGACGCGCGTTTCCACTAGGTCAGATTAATAAAACTCAAGTCCGCCTCTCGAGCGATCTTTAGCTGTTCGCTAAATATCTCATCTCGCGCAGCGAGGAGATAATAGTAAGTTCGGATACATAACACAGGAGTCGAGCGATACTCGCATCTTTCTCTCTCCGTTTCCGTTATCAGATCGGTAAATTCGGATTTTTTAATATCGCGCCACGAGCTAGCCAGGAACGTGTTTAAAAGGTAAACTCTTGGTCTTTATACGATCGTTATTTCAGCGCGCAGTCCGGCGTGCGTAGCTTCGTCTTATTTTTATTGGAGCAACGCATCGGCAATTTTCGTCTCTCTTCTCTTATCTGTCGCGCGCCAGGCACACGATACAGGAAGACTGCTACGTGGTGCTTTGAACGTGACGCCCACGCGATATGCCCGCGTACCGGTACCGTGCCGGTTAATTGTTCCGATGGATTTAAAGTCGCCGTCCGAAATAAATGAACGTCGCTTGCCAAGCTGCTTGCCCATCGTATAATATAATATAAAGGTCGTCGTCACGATTACATTTCTTCGGGGATGGGGGACGTACCTACTTGAGCGCGAGTGAAACTCCAGTCTTCGAGTTCTTTTCCGGAAACGGTTTGAGTGACGTGACACAGTTTGAAAAGCTTCGTCGTAGCTTCTCGAGTCTCAATTTAGCTCGACGGCACCCGCCGATTCCCGCGGGTTCCAACGGGTTTAGATCGTTGGGTTTTACTCGCCACGCGCCGCGCGATTGCGAAATCCTAATTGGCTCTCACGTCGTCGTTGCTCGTCGTTCGAAACTATCGAGAAGCGAATATATTTAAACACACGGGGAAATTTGAAATTCAAGTCGAGCGAAGCAGAGCCGTTTCATCGAGTTGATCTCGCTGCGGTTTTACCTTCGGTTTGAATACGGCTTATGCATAAGCTGTCTTATTATCATCTTACCTTGACTCGGTTTCTTCTTTTCTTTTTTCTTTCTTTTTTTCCTTTTTTCGTTTAAATATATACATATATATATATATATTTTTTTTTTTTTGACGAATTGATATTAACGTATCTGTCAATATCAAAGGCTTTTGTCGTAATGACCACTCAGTCGTCTCGACGAACTTGAGCATGCGCTACTTCGTAGATTATATATTTTCACTTGAGACACGATTATGTGCGGGTGTATTATCGTCAATTGCGACGTACGCAATGAAAGGACGACTGTTTTACGTAACATCGAAGAAGCGAAGAAAGTTCGCGGATAAAAAGTCAAATAATATGACAATTAGCAGGCATTCAGACAAGTCTGGTGAATGCGTTTGTCGCCGTACTTCAAAATCCTGCACTCGAACTGCGCATATTTAGCAAAGATTCAAGAAAGAGAAAAAGATCGAGCGAGAAACAGAGAGAGAGAGAGAGAGAGAGAGAGAACTGTACAGTTTGTGCTATATTTAAGACACGGCACGTGTTGGTTATTGCACAACGAGTGCAACATTCGCTCTAACGTAGCTGTAAGCCACCGTCGCGTCGCGAGTTCTGAAATACACGCGTCGCGTACAATATCGCAACAAACGAACAAATAAACGTACAAATAAATTTTACGAATCAAATATTCGGAGACGGGTACTTCGCCACATTTCAGTGATTAAATGAAATTCGCACGATACGAACGCGACGCGCGAACAATCGACCGTGTCTTAGATCGAGTCGATAACTATTAACTACACCAGCGACGATGATCGTTTGCATATTCATGGAATCTGTAATTAGAATTATTCATACCTCAGTGATGATTGAGAAAAGAAAATACGTGTACTTTCTTGCTCGGGCGAGCTTTTTTCCCCTCTCGGTGCGCGTAGCTTGTGCCCATCGCGATCGTTTGAAACAAATGTAAATATGTTATCAGCAATAAATTATCCGCTCGTAGAGAGGAAAGATTTTATCGTTGGGTAACTTATAAGGTTGATCTTACGTTTTCTTTACGATGATGTACGCGTCTAGACACGTACGCGCGGCCAACAGAATGCAGCGCCGGTTCACGTAGGTAGATGTGCACCACCCTCCTTTGTTATCGATCGATAGTTACGAGTGGATACGGTCATTATAAGAATATCTTACTCAAACTATTTATACGGTGTCGCTTACCTGTTACCATGTGCCCCGCGGTGTTCGCGACGTTACGCGTGTTAAAGTCGTAGACAGAGAAAGAGAGATGAAAAAAAAAATTGCGTTTCACGCGCGATACAAATTATCCGCGACTAATCGGGAGACGTTGTTTAAATCGCGTGGATCGCGGATACGACGATTACGATCACTAGATACGTCACGGGGGTAGGATTTCTCAATTAGTCGTGTCTCGTTCAACGATCACCTTGGCGAGTTTCGTATTGTTGCGTTCCACCGTTCCACACACGCGTCTTGGAAGGTTTCCATATGCAACAAAGGAAACCATTTCAGACGCACAACGCGAGTATTGATCGCCCGGAGATACTCCACGAGTTTGTAAAATACACCGTAAGTTCCAATCCAGCAGACGTTTTTCCTGCGCCCATGCGATCATAAAACATTCATGGAAAAGGATAACGGCGGCGGCACCCCGCCGTCTATCGGGCAAAACTTTTTTTCTTTTTTTTTCTTTTTTTTTCTTTTTTTTTCGTTGAACGTTGCGCGTTTCGGTAAGAAGAACGCGAAAGAATTGGCTGAGGTGAAGTCCACTGTGTGGACTGTCGACGTGGTTCCACGTCGGGCGAGTCCCCGTTTTCCATTGGGAGTGGAGATCTCGAGAAGAGGTCTCTGATAAATTTGACCGCGACGTCGTTCGTATCGTTTTATCGTCGACGCGTCACGGGACGCGGATGTTTCGGGTTATGTCGCGAGGCGTGTTACCTCTGATTTATACCGCATTAATTTTCAAGTAACATCGCAGTTGCACGAAGCTGTAACGCGCGCACGGGTGTACGCACGCATGCATCTTGTTCCGTGACCGTGGGACGCCGATTCACGTGCTGGCTCGCGCCAGGATGCTCGATTACCGCTATCGAACCGCTTCGATCGACTTCTCGATCGTGTCCAGTTTAAAGGGTGCAAGCACGCACGCCTCGCCGAATTACGAAGAATCCAGCTCCGGCCGTTTCGAACGAAGCCGGAGCGTTTCGCTGCTCACTCCCCCGTCGTCCTCGATTTTTCCACCGACGACAATGGATTTATCGGCCGGCCGGAGATAATTTGCATTCGGCTGATAATAACCGATATCGCGTTCGTGAAAGCGCGTACGAACAGCAGTCGTAAATAATTGCTCACGCGGGCAAGCGTTTTAACCATGGGCCACGTGGCAGGCGTGAATCCACGCAACAAGGAATCGCCCGCGAGGAAAATAATTACCACCCTCGAAATATTTACGGTCGTGTGTCGTTCTCGGTCGATGTAGATACACTTTCGTATTTCATCGAAAGGTAAATTTCGACGATATAAAAAAAAAAAGAAAAAAAAAGAAAACGGGAACAATGAGCCGCAGCAGTGGAACGTCTTCTTTCTTTTGGCGGTCTTACGCCAATCGCGATCGCCACTTTTTAATTTACGAACCGTAACGAGATGGCCGCTTTTTAATTTACGAACCGTTAACGTCACGTTACGGCTCGGCACTGAAATAAAATCGACGGAGCTGCATTCTCGTTTCACCCGAACGATTTAATAGTCGGATGTAAATTCACTCGGCGAGTAAGAAGCTGCCAAATTTTTTGCAGGCCAAATTTTGCTCGATCGATTCGCTTTCACGATAATACAAGCGCACTCGCCGTGAACGCCGATGGTTTTGCGATCGGTATCGATTTGCCTCTGTTAACGACAAATAACGACATTACGGTACGTCTCGTTTGATCTTTCTCTCGTTCGTTGCGCAACGCCGTTCGTTTTTCTCTCTCTCTTTTTTTTTTTTTTTTAATTCGACGTTCTACTTTGTTCGTTCTTTCCTCCGTGTTGTTTCCTTCTTCGTCCTCTGATATGCGTAGGCGTATTTTTAATCGTAACTCGGTGAATTTCCTTTCGTAACCCCACCTTCTACGTTACTTTCTACCACGTTAAATTGAGATCCGCGACGTCTTTACGATTTTATCACTGATGCATGTACATATATACTGGCTACCACTCGCGATAAATAATACGTTTACGGCACACTTTGCCGTAAAATTTGGCGAACGACGCCACTGAAGTGTCTGGATGAATCATCGTGTTAAAAACTTCGAGTTTGTACCTCGTGACAATGATTAGACACGAGTCAGTTTCGAATATCGTAAAAGTATAGACAGAGCGCGTACGTGTATTGTTTTATGGCAACGATTTGTAATCGAACGGGTGATACATTTAATTCGAATATAATATTCATCGACGATTTACACGGTCTGTGTGTTTGTCAAGTTAACAGGGCCACTTTTCTCGTAATAAAGTCATACTGTCGACGAACGTTGACCGTAAATAAAGGCGCCCACGAATATTTCCTCGTAAAACCGTGCAAACGCAAATTGCATCGGTGACGCAATAACGTCCTCATGCCGCGCGCGACGTTATTCCGATCTCTGTCGGAAGGTCTTCAGCTCGTGTTCGAACCGACGCGGCCCCGGCAAACTGTATAGAAGGCAAGCAGATATGAAAAGACACCGTGTTCTTGGCTGCCGCAATTTTCTTCCGCTTATCTGCATTATTTAGATTGCCGTGAGATAGCGGAGAGCCTCGCTGTATGCGACTTGGCGGCGTTATCGTGCCACGATAATTTACGTTCGAAGCGATTTTGTGTATATATATATATATATATATATATATGTATGTAAGTCGATGTCTCTCTCTCCTTTCCGTGCAATCCTCTCTTCTCTCTCGCTGTGTTTTTCCTCCCCTCAGTTTCTACCTTCCTGTTTCCCTCTTTGGTTCCCTTCGCGTCTGTCGCAGCGATTTGCCGTAGCTTCATCATTTTCCACGTGATGTATCCAGATCGGGAGAGCAAATGGCAGGGGCCACTTTGTCGTGCGCGTCGTCTGGAACGAGCAACGTGGCAGGAGCCTAGGCGAATATCTCGTTTTTTCGCCGGCCGGCCTTTGTACGGTGAACGGCTATCGATCGTCCGAACGGCGTGTTCGCGATCGGATATGGTCGTTTGGACATTTATCGACATCATCGATCGACGGAAAGCGTCGTTTCATGAAAACACAGCAGGCCAGTCATAAGGCGGATCGTGTAGACCGCGACAGATTCGTTCGGCGAAGACCGATCGTCGATTCTTTTAGAACTCGATAAGCAAGTCGTATCGACGTCAATTTACGCGTGTGACACCGATCGCACGATCGGCCTTACCGTCCGTAAGAAACGATTTTATCGACTCTGTCGACATCCGTCACTGCCGGCCGATGCGGCCAAGGTTCGTCGATCGAACGGTTGGAATTCATGTCTTTCTTCCATACGAGAGAGACGTATATGTCGTGAAAACGTTAAACGTTAACACAGAAACAGCACGCGCTTTTAGCTCGGTCGCTTACCGCGGCACGCACAGAAGTGGATCTTGCGTCGTCTCGCGGACGGCTCGTGCCTTCCGGCTCGTGAAATTTTATCGCCGAACGATCAGAATCATTAATTTGGCTAATTAACGTGTTAACTTATGGCCGCGATTGCACCTCGCCTCGTCTCGCCTCGCCCTTGCTCGTTTTAATCGAACAACGAGCCAGGACTGCTCGTGCGCGCGAGGCTTCATTTGCACGTGTCGTCGTATGGAGGTCGTATTCACCGTGTTATTATTCTCTAATTATCAGTGCTCGTGCCGCGTTAAAGGCGTCGTCCACGTGTACACTTATTTCGTTCTCTGGTTTTCTCCGCCGGTTGGTAGAAGACGAGAGGATCACTCGCTTGAGCGTGTATCTAAATGGAGAAACAATAACTGCCGGGATGATCGTAACGCAGGAAACGTTAAAGCAGTCTGCCGCGAAACGGCCACACCACGATTATGTGCTCTCAGCGAGGCCGCGTAACGTCTCTTGCCTCCTCGATTCTTGCTCCTCTCTTTGTTCGACGTGCGCCTAATGACGGGTTTCGCGCATAGTCGCCGATCTATTTAGAGGGCAAATTGACTCGACTGAACTCTCGCCGGTGCTAATGAAAAGCGTTCCTGCTCGTTGGCTGTGCCAGTCGTGAAACCACTGTTGTCGCCTCGCGCGTCACGCGTCTGTCCCAGTTTGTACGAACATTTTCGTTTCTCGTTTTTCGTGCGACTTCGCGAGCTTTCGATTCTATCGAAACCGTCCGGCGATCGTAAGCTGTATGTTGTTTCGTTAAGTTCGTCGAGCGAGGATTTCAACTCGAAGCTCGGCCGAGTAATTCGATTGACCAACGTTCTGCCCTCCTTCGCGAGGAAACACTTTATCAAAGTTGTCACGTGTTTGGTGTCACCCGCTTTGGGTTATCGTCTATTCGGCATAGTTGTTACAATCGACGTAAGATAATGCGTATCTCTCGAGCGGCGTTTTCGGTACGTGAAACGAACCCGACGGTGGCCCACTTTCGAACCTTCGATTTCATTCCAAATTTCACGGACGGCCGTTGGAATCGTCGCCATCGATTTCTAAGTAAGTTTACGTATGCAAATTGCGCGTGTTATTCCCGTGCGTGGTCGGCTTATGTCGTCGCGCGCATAAAAACGAGTCTGAAAGGTAAGAGCACGGCGGGCAGCGTTTCGTGCTGGAGGATCGTTGAATCCCGCGATCTCTAGGGCTGCATGCACGCATATATATATATATATATATATATATATATATATATATATATATATATATATATATATGGATGCATCGATAAATAAAAGCTAAAAAGCTCGCGAGGGTCTCGTGTCGCAGTGCATCAACGATGGTGGGTGAAACGAAAAAACGAAGGCAAAACCGGTTATACCGCCGAAACCGGAAAGATTTCTTCCGAGCTGTTTCGTGCCGCCGAAAACGGACAAATGGGGCGAGGTAGTCGATTTCGCCACCGGCGACAATCACTGCCTCTGTCAAAACGGCGTTAGGGTTACGATCAGTTCGGCGATCAGGGAAAGTTTCGTGCGATTTATCGTCGCGGGAAATGGAGGAAGCGAATCGCAAACATTCATTCGCGAACGTCGTGAAAATTTCGAAAGTTCAGTTTGAAAATGAAAAACTTCGTGTTACGGTTCGTTTAACGGAAAATCACGCACGTAACGAAATTGACGAATGCGGGAACTGTGCGTTTGCTTTTTCCATCTCAAGATTGTACACGATTAACGTTACAAAGTGAAACGTATCGAATTAGATTTATGGATTTCCCGTACCGAATCGACGTTTCGTAACGACTAATTCCACCGTGAAAAACAAACGTGGCGTTCTTTTCCTTTTTTCTCTTTTTCTTTTTCTCTTCCTCTCGAAAAATAATCGCCGGGTCGTAATATTTTATTGCTTCTAAGGTGTCCGCTGCGTACGGTTGAATGCTAAAGGTCACCAGCGTCGCGTGTGACTTTCAACGGTGTTGCGTATATCCGAATAAATCGATAACCATGCAATTAAAACGCTAATAACGTAATTTACAGCTTTGCAAGGCGGCGTATGAATTATCGATCGATGGGACCCGCGACATGAGTTATTACGCGAATAATTATCGAACGGTGAAGAGCGGCGAAGAATTTCCACGTGATTGCTTTGGAGAAAGCCACCGGTATAAATTTCGTATCGATCGGACGGAGCTCCAATTTGAAGTTGGCCGTTAATGTTTATTAACGATCAGTCGAACCTCTTTTACCGAACAACACCCCGAGTACGAAGTAAAGTTTATTCCGCGAAAGATCCGGTTAATTGTTGAAACTTCGGGTCGCCCTGGAAACGTACGAGCTGTAATAAATTTTTTCACCGGAACCTGTTCTCGAATGTTCTCCATATCGCTTCGCAACCCCTTCGAACCGTAATAAAATTATATGCATCTCGTATACACAAGGTATTTCATATTTCATCGGGCGAGAAGGAAAACAGAGTAACAGTACGTGTTATTCGCAGTTTGCTTGAAAGCACCACAGGCAGGCAATTTCAATTACGTCTCCGGTGTTGAAGTATTGCCGCGGAATCAAATGGTTGCATATAACGCTGCTTATATCCGACGTCGAGTGATAAATGCCCGAAAGACACGAACAAAGTGATAATATACTTGTACGGCTGACTGGTAAACAGGTGTATCTCGAAACGACGGTTAATCGATGAGGGAAATTCGCCGTTGAGCAGTTACACTCGCGAACACGGGTTTTTCGATTGGAAATTGGGAAGTCTGCCTTCGGCGAGATTGATCCTTGTTACGTTTATCTATGCAACGGTAACGATAAGCGCCGATGGGTGATTCGATAAGGAGGAACACGATTCCGCGAGGATACAAGGAGAAGGAGAGACGGAATCGTCGGTAGTAATTACAAGAAAGTTGTATCATTCGAGGGTCATTAGCGAGCTTCCTACGCGTCATTAAGGTTTATTAGCTTGGAATTAATGTCGGTTGTGTATATATATATATATATATATATATATATATATATTTCCGACAGAACGCGGCAATTGCACTACACGTGCTGTCTGTATCGAAAGAATTAATCCATGAGACGTTATATCGCTGGTTCGGCGTTTCACTCGTTTCCAGAGCGATCTGCGCGATTGGTTCGCAAAAAATGAAAAGGTAATAGCTGATGTCATATGCCCTACAACCGGGAGTGACAAAGTCTCGTTACTTTTCAATATTTCTCTAAAACTGCGACGAGAGACTTGTATCCAGAAGTGAATGTGACCGAAAAAATGAAAAAGCAGTCAGCATTTAACCTTCAAATTGGTGTCTTCACTCGGTTCGATCTAGAATCAAACCTAGTTAGCCGATACATCGCCACACTCAGGGGACTACTCTTTCGGTCGTAACACTTCGTACAACTTCCTTACGCGTAAATCTTGATTTTTCGACTTAGTCGTTGGCGAGGTCTCCACGCGAACCTCCTACGCTAATCATTTCTCTCCGACCAGTCGATACTTGGTTGCTTTGTAACTTACAACTTGATTCTCTGGCGATTGAGTCTCTGAGTCTCTGGCGATTCTATCGAACTAGTTCGTTTGAAGAAATTGTCGCGTGTTTATTTTTTTTTTATTTTTTTTTTTTTTGGAATTCAACGAGGCTCCCACTGCGACACTGACGCGTCTACGTCGATTAATATTTGAACGCGTCCCTTCCCAGTGGGTTCCGGACCTGTCTGTCGGTAAGTGTTACGATCATACGTCGCGACGCACTTCTCACGTCACTTTTAATTTTCCTGTTTTCAAGAATTTTCAATCTACTCTCGCGAAGAATGCACGCACGATTCTCGGTACGAGCGTTTCAATAAGACGCTCATTGCGTAAGAAGCGTGCGTGTACGATAGAGCTCTGTTCGCAATTATCGAGAAGCGAATTGCAAATGCGAAGTATCGCATTCCTCGTGTATCGTAGGTAGCGGTTACACTTCTTGCCGAGAGTTCTCGCCTTATATCTCAGTTGGAAAATGACTTATTAAATTCTCCTGCCTAGTAGACGCATGGGTCTTGGCTATTCCCCCCCCCCCCCCGGTAAATTACGTTCTGTTGATAATTAAAATCGTCACCTATCACTTTTTATAATCGTTCGAATCAACGACTCGCGTCCTGCAGATCGCGTTTTTCTGTTTACTTTGCCTGTCGATATCGATGTGCAACTATTCGAGGCAATTCTGACATATTATACAGGATCACGACACCGTAACATTAACCGGGCAAGGAACAATTCGAAGTAATTCCAGAAAGTGTTGGGGTAATTGATAATTCAATTCCTCGGAGAAATTTCGATCCCGTTCGACGAAGCTGCACGCTTCGCTGTAGTTACACACGGGTTTCGCGATATTGCACGGTGTGAACCGGTTCACGGGAACGTGATCGTCTCAGCATGAGGTCCCGGTGGGTGACTTCTTCGCGGCAACGCTGAATAATTGTTGCTCCTTTTATGTCTCGCGCGCTGCGTCGTTGCGTGTCGCGAATTTTATTCTTGACTTTCGGTGGGTGTGAATCACACCATTTCGTCTCGTTACGGAATCGTCTCGCTTACCGTCTCACTCGCGCAATCGACGTTCTCCGACGTAACATTAAATCCGAATCTGTCGCTCGAATGAAGGGATTATCCGCTCCGACTTGGCCCGATCCGAGCCCTTTCTAATTTCGCGTCGAGTCGAGTCAAAGTCTATCAACGTGAAGATTAAAGACGCGTACATCTCCATTTACCTTCCTTCCACTTTGCTCGACGAGAGGAACCACTCGTCTCTCGGGGGATGTCGCTTCACTTCACGGCTCGTTGTTTAAACATAATTTCACAGCGAAATGAGAGTGTAGTCCAAGTCCAAGGTACGTACCGACCGTATCTCGCGCTGGCATTTTACGAGCAACTGAACGACGAACGCCACCAAAGTTACACGTGTTTTGCAATCCGATTGTCGGACATTACTTTACGCCCGTTTTATAGCTGACTACGGGATGCACCCGTAGTTCGAGTCGCCGCTTCTAACCCCTGAGTTTGCTATTCGTTCGCCCCACAGAATGGGTTTATTCGGTGAATTTGCATCGGCAAAGTGTACTTCGTTGGCTTCGTCTTCGCCAAGAATTTGACCTTTGAACCAGTTCTTCCTCCCTGTCATTTTTTCAACGCAAAGTTAGAAGAGAAACCCGTTGAAAAATGTATTCACAGCCTCGGGATCTCGGCTCCGTTCGAAAATCACGCGTTAACGAAATTCCGAGTACCGAGCCTGGTCGTTAGAAATTGTTTTCCACTTCGTTTCTCTAGGTCCCGTTCGAAAAAAGGAAATCCCGCGGCGACTGAGTTGACTTCCTCGAGTTTATCGCGCGGAATGTTACGCCTTCCTTTTATCGCGCCGGTAAAAACTGTCTCTACAAACCGTTCTTGCGTTCAACCGTGCAACACTTTTTGTCCCCAGCGTTTCGCTGTGTCACTTCCTACAGCACGTTCGAACGCATCTGTGTAATTTCATCGGTGCATTCCACGCGCGGCGCGCGAGGCAAACCCGCGAACTTTCACGAGTCCTCCGCTCCGAGCGGAACAGGGGGAAAAAGGATTACGGGAATCGATGGGAGGATTCTCGACTAGGTGTTCGGCTATCGTTTTGTTCGTGAGATCTCGATCAAGCGAAAGACCTGCGACGTCAGATTGTTTGGGTAACAGGTAGGTTGACACACTTGGATAGGAAAGTATACGAGCATCCTCGCGCGCCGCAGGTGTTCTCCCGCGAGTTTATGAACTCGGTTCGATAACCAAGCACGCCGGTAACCAACCATGACAAATGGTTAGTGTACATTGGCTCCGAGTTGGCGTTGCCCTAACGCACCGTTGACTTAGCCGTCTGGCCAATCTCTTCATTGTGAACACGACAACTCTCGCGTTCGTAATTTTCATCGGCACAGTAACTCGTGCCTCGTGCATCCTACGCTGACGCAATGTTTGCACAGACGAGACGACAGATTTTCGCGTCACCACCGTGATATTGGTAAAGAGAGAGAGAGAGAGAGAGAGAGAGAGAGAGAGAGAGAGAGAGAGAGAGAGAGAGCAAGAGGTGTTTCGACGTGTTTCAATGCAACGACAGAGATCAACGGCTGCATAATTAAAAACGTGATTTACGAAACGGTGTAACGTTCAAGTTCGATGTCGTAGCGACTTTTCTTTTCTTTTTTCTTTTTTCATGGACGTTGGCAATGCACTGCGTTCGTTTTGATGTTCGTTGGTTTATTGTCTTCGCTGATATAGCGTATCGTTCGAGCAACCGGTCCCTTGTTACGTGTAATTGGAAACTCGAGAACCACTTGCACATGCAACCCGAAATGATTAACAGATAGCAGAACGCTGACCCTGTGCAAAGCGTAGAAATACGATAAGGACATTTATCGGTTGTTGTTGCTACTTGCAACGTCGTTTCGTCTGGGAATTCCTGCGAGCGGACCGCTCGAATGGATCATGCCTCCGGAGCCTCGAGCTGATTTTCTGTGATGTTTTTGCCCGTTCCATTGGTAACACGGCGTGCCCATCGTCGACGTCGATCCAAGCTTGTCGTTCGAGACGTGTCGAAATACGACGCGATAACTCACTCTCTGGCCGACGTTGCTTCGTTCTCTACAGTTCTGAACGATTTACTCGAGCAATTTATCCAACCGCCGGCAATTACGTCCGTTCTTCTATCATTTTCGTTCTCTGCCCACGTTCCTGTCGATGATACACAAATCACCAACGAAAGGTACCAGTTTGAAATCCAGTCGCGCGTACTTGGCTCACGCGACACGTTACGATACGTTTGCGCGATTGATCGGGCGAGCAGGCGATTCCGAGCGAGCAGCGTTCAGATAATAAACGAAACAAACGTTTAGAAAACAATGTCGCTCGATCGATAAATCGCATCAGCGGTTGGAGGTATTGCTGCAGCAACGGTTGGCCAGTTTCTGTTAATGGTTAAGCGCGACGATCGGCGAGCAGGGTTGAAAGGTTCTTTATCGTTTATCAGGTTTATCAGTTACTTTGCCGGTTGCGTCACGTAGTTGGAGTCCTTGGCGCGGGTCCATGCTCGTGGACACCCACGTGGATTCGATAAAATTGCCCGACCATCGTATCGTGCATACCTCGCCGCGAGTCGGATTACCCGCGAGAGCCAAGTTAATTACGATAACTGGACGTGGGTGCGATATAAATATTGGCGCGCGAAGTCAAACGGGATTTCACCGGAGAAAGAGCTCGCGATCCTTACGTAACGCTCGTAGCGCGCGTATCGGGGCATCGAACATCGTTCACGCCGCCGGCGGGTTCGACTTAATAACCGCGACCAGGGGGGAAATTAGTAATTCCACTTTCGTACGAAATCGAAGTTGGTAATATTCCACGAGACGTTACGCGCAAGTTTTTGTTCGAGCCGATCGATTTTATTTGACGCGGTACGCCGCGCGCGTTGGCCCTCTCCTAGCCGCCTAACCGTGTTTACATCGAGGGTGATTTTTATGTTAGATTCCAAGCTGGACGGAACGTACGGTTAGGCTGGCGACGATCGAATCGGCAGATGACGGGGCCGGGAACAGACGTTGCAAGTTTTTGCCGGCATTATATGCATCGAGGCATGCGGCGCCGTGGCACGCACAACTTTCTTGCAGTTTCATAATATCGTTTTTGCCCGTTCCGCTCTTTTTACATCGTCCTCCAGCCAGCAAGCTACTTACGGCCTCTCGATCGAATTTCTATCTGTCGATGAGCGCCCTCCGGTCGATCGGCCGCTTACAAATTAGAAGCTAAATCGCCCTCTCGCGTCACCGTGTCACGAATGTCTGTTTGCTTGTTCAAGAATTTGCGTTGTAAGGAATGGCTGTCCAACCTTTTAGATCTTTTTCATTGAAAAAATTTGTCGAGGACCTAATTTTTTTTATCAGTTCGATACAACCTATATCACTCACACGAGGATAGTAAAATAACATTTACGATGAAACAGTATATTGATTAGAAAAATATATTCATGTTAATTAAAAAGATATGAAAATTTTTAACGAGAACAGTGAGCTTGTCATTTAGATACCAGTTTATCAATATCTTGTTCGATACGGGTAGTAGGACATTGTGGAAATTCAAATAATAAAATTCTTCTATACAATTATTCCAATCTTGACTATACAGCGTGGGCCGCACGAATACAGTTTAGTCCAAGGGCCGCGGTCTAAGGTTGAACACACCTGCTCTAAAGTTTTATTCTTCGTAAAAAACCTTGAATTGTCGCGCGTACGTGCGCGAAGGTTCGGTGAGATGTTGGACGAATTTGCCAAGCGTGGAATAAATCATCACCACCTACGTTTCCTCGGGATGCGTTCCACTCTCGGGTCGAGATCAGCTCGAGATCCACTCCCGGAGCACGTGAATTTCATTTTTCATTTCCGATTGTTTCGATATACGTACGTGCACGATAGCATCGCGAAAGTACGTCTCTCCGCGAAAGAATGGCAATAAAGTACGTACCGTTATCCCGCCCGTTGTGTTGCACATTGAGTTCAAATATTCGTCCGGTATCAGAGTCACTTCGAGACTTAACCGGAATTTAACATGACAAATGGAAACGCTGCTACCAGCGTTGCTACCAGGAAGAAGAGCAGCCAAATTTTATTGTTGCATACGACTCTCGGACGATTTCGTCTGGCTAGAACATCTATCACAATTGGACGACGATAGAGTAGATTGCGGCAGCAGGGAGTGTGCACGGTCTGGCGGACCGAGATATAGGTGGGCGTTCTGCCGGATATGGTTCGCCGGAAGTAGGGGGACCCTTGCCACCGACACGCTCCATGCTTCTCGACTGCGGCAGGAACGTCATCCACAGTGCGATTCGTTGCTATATCGAATCGTTCTATGCTCGTTTCTGACGTGTATCTTTCGATACTGCGAGAACACGCAAAAATAAAAAAATAAAAAAAAAGAAAAGGAAAATTCACCCGAACGACCGGAGTCGGTCGAATAGTTAGTTGACGCTTCGTTCCTTTCTTTCTTCTCTTTCTCTTTCTTCCCTCGACCAGTCGCAGCAGTTCCCCTGCGAATTAGAACTCGATAACGACGCTGAACGCGCTTCGAACGCTCACTTTTCTCAATGGTTTTCCGGGCACTCCCGCGTGCGTTAACTCGCGAAACCAGAACGAGACCAGCATTAGACGCGACTCGCTCGCTCGCTGGCGGCTGGTCTCGCATAAAAAGATAATTGTGATCGGTAAGAAAATTACAGATTGGTTACAACCGAGTTAACTTGATAAATTTGTCACGCATGATTAATCATAATCTACGAGCGGCGAACGACTGTCCGGCGGGGCACCGTCTCTTTTGCATGGAAGATAATAAGGATGCAACGGATGGAAATTGCGAAACGCCTAACGGGTGAGATTAATTAGAAGGGCGTTCCAGTTTCCAATTAAGAGCGGATTATCTCGTTCGTCTGTCTTTATCGTTCAACGTATTGGAGAAACGTTTCTCTTTGCGTCTTCGACGTAATTGTTAAATTGTTATTGTTACGTTAGGTAATCTACGCAGGCTTTCATCGAAGTCTGTTACCAAGTCTCTGACATCTCAACAAGTCTCTTTCGGAATCGTCCAACATCTCGTGGCGTAAACAACTTGGCATTTTGCTCCGAGCGTGAATGAAAAATATTCTTACGTCGTCTTATCAAAAACCAAGCGTAGGAAAATCTGCGCGAGTCGCGGCGAAATATGGATGATAAATAACGCGAGAGTTTTGTCTTTTAATTCGAATTATTTCGAAGATACCTGTGTCTCGTTTCATATATATATATATATATATATATATATATATATATATATATTTTTTTTTTTTTAATTTTTCCTTATTCGTTCCTCCGTTAATTGGGGATAAAATTCGAGGCTTCCTTCTACGGTACTTGTCGTTATAAAAAAACAAAAATATTTCGAACGACCCGAATGACACGAGTCTGAAATATTCAGTGTCCAAACAATCTCGTTTCATTGAATGCTTCTAAAAATAAACTCGCGCGGGAGGTCTGCCGCGGGGGTCACGCGTAACGTGCTCATATTCTTCCGTGTGCACATACGCGGCTGATTGCGCCATCGGCGTCTCGTTTCGGCTGCAAGTCGTTTTCGACGTCCGCCGCGGATGAACACCGCGTTAAATACGCCACGGCCGCGTATTTAAGTTTCGGGCTGGTCGACGCAACCGCGGCGGTACGCTCGCGGTTGTTTGCGTACGCATGTGCATTCACGTACGTACATACGTGGCTCGTGTAACTCTCACATCGTCCGCGGTACGTACGGACGATTGCAGCGCGTGCAACAAACTGCGCAGTGTACAGCGACCGTAGGCACGCCCTTCTCCTGTGTCGCATGATACGTCGCGTGGTTCGCCTATATACCGGGTGTCGTTCGTTCCACGAAAAAGTCTCTCGTTCTTTTTTCTTTTTTTTCTTTTCCCTCTCTCTCTCTCTCTCGTTGTTTCCCTCGCGGATTTCTCGATAATGGTTCGTACACCTGTTGCGGGAAACGCGCCTCCTTCGGATTCGCAGAAACAATTAGCCAGACGTGGCAGATTGTGACGGTGGTAAGAAGTAAAACTCGATTAAAACGTAAATCCTGGCTACCTCCGCTGCCAGGCCACCGTAGTTCCTTCTGAAACTCTATGGTATTTCTGCCTGCTCTTGCACGTTCGCGGCTTTGCTTCCCCCCTCCCTCCCTCCCTCCCGTGAGGTTTGTTCCCGTCATTTTCTCACGATTCGTTCCGTTTTATCGGTACGAATCGCGGGCATGGTTGGGAAATTTTATTCGCGAAATGTGCAGCGCGCGTTCGTTGTTACAGTTGTTGCGCGAAACGGTCGAATGTCCGAGCTGGCAAGCACTTGCGTACTCACATACTCGCGATATCTCGCGGTGACGGTTCGTATATGTGGAACGAGCGTATTTAAAAGGCGGTATATCGCTTTAAGGTTAACGCAATCGCTGATAGGTAGCCGACGACGTGGCGTTGCCGCGCTGGGAGACCTTAACGTTTTACACGAACTATCAGTACCCGGTGTACATCGTCGCGACGACGACGACGACGACGGCCGCGGTGTTACGCAACTCGCGTGTTAGTTGCTTACTTATGCACTGTTAAGCATCACCGTAGCTTCTTTAAGCGGCCTAACACCGACACCGACAGAAACGTTGCTACGTACGTACGTATTACGTGCCTCGCAATACACGCGCATGCACGTCCGTGTGTATCTGCATCTGATAGCCTTCACCTCGTTTCGGCGGACATTTCCGCAGCTGCAAACGACCGAAAGTTCCGACTCGTTTAAACATCGGCTAAGCCTTTATCAACATCGTTTGTTCGAACAATGCGTCTTTTTCTGTCTGTCTTTCTTTCTTTCTTTGTTTTTTCGTTAAAAACGCGCGTCGGTAATGCCTGAATTCGTGGATTAACTTTACACGTACGAGCGGATGAAAGAGAAAAAAAGCAAAAAAAAAAAAAAGAAAAAAAGAAAAAAATTCGCCACTATTGATTCTCGGCCCCGATCACTCGGAAGATTGATCGTTGGAAACTTCCAGCTGTCGCCCGATATAGTATACGCGGGGATTACAGAACAGCGGGACGAGTTTCGTCTCGTAATTTTCCTCGAATAAGAGTCGAAAAAGATTTACGCTCCGATTGACCAGAAGGCGAAACTTCTTGGAAACGCGTTCGTGGCTTCTGCGGTTTTCAATCGACCAGTCGAGTATTAAGGCGTTTTGTACGAGAGAGTTTATTTCGACGTAAGCAGACACGCGTGGAGTTACGATTTCACGAGATAGACGCGTAGGAATTGTTAATTCCGCGATACAGTTTGCCGACAACGTTTCGTACGCTACGTGTATCTCTTGTGCTTCTTAATCGATAGCGATCACCGGCCATCCCTTAACCACTGTAATCAACGAGCCTGATCTTGCAATCTTGCCTTCTCCCAGAAAATTACACAACTTCACCCAAAAATTTCCTATAAGTATCGAATTTGGAACGAAAAATGTACGTTTCGCGCGCGTACACGCCGAGAACACACGCGGCAACGCGCCGAATATATGTATCTCGATCGCGTGTTCCCGTGGCTTCTTGTCCACGATTATTAGCGATCGTCTGATGCCGGTAATCTTGGATTCCACCTCTTGCCGCTTCTTCGTACGCCAGCGTACGCACGAAAATTAATCGAGAGTTGCCAAATTTTGCGCGAGGGCGAAACGTGCAAGTGAAATGGTAGAGGGGAAGGAGGCGTAACGTTCACTTTGGAACATCGAAAAGACCGCGACACGGAGCGTTCTCGTGTATCGTTGTCCCCTCCCAATTCCTTCCCGATCGACCACAATTACCAGCGGTCGCATAATTATGGCAATTACTCCGATCGCGGAGTTAATGCAAGCCAGCGCCATTAAAGCGTTGCGGTTCTTTGTGTACTCGGTCTCTGTTGCACGTCTGTTCGCTTTAGAAATACGGTAGCTGCCAACATTGGTGTCGGTTTTAGACGAGCTCTTTGTTTCTCGCAAATCGCGACAACGATCCCCCCTCCCCCCACGATACGATTTACGATACGCCAATGTACACCTGTATTATTGGAAAATATAACGCGCAACTCGCGAGAACGAAATTTATACGCGTGTGAAGACGACGTTGCTGGAATTCGCAAAGGCCGAAGCAAGAAGACAGGCAGAACGAGGAAGAAAATATCTGACGGCGACGCGCGATTCGTTGAATTGTTTATGACGGAGATGTTAACAGGGACGATAGACGTTACTGTCGTATCGTTCGGCGAGCAACGAGATTCCGGAACAAATTAGTTGGCAAGGCGCTCGACGAAGTCCATAAATACGTCGCCCGGTGCGTTTTTCTTGCCTACACGATTTTCTGTCGTTCGCGGAAAGCGGTAGGCTCGCGCTAATCCGGGACAATTTGTCCGGAGACTGGTTTCGATTCTGGTATTTATCAGCCGCCGTTGGCGTTCGTCTCCTCTCCGCGGTTCGCTATTTTCTGCGCTGGTTTTCAACCAGCTAGCTTCAACTGGTTGGCTGTGTTCATCGTCCGTGTGTTGGAACACCTCGGTTGGAACACGCGCTCGGTTTGCGCCGCGCGACAGAGAGACCAAGTTGAAGGTGAATGGCGGGCGTGGCGGACAGTCCAGGTAGGATGAGTGTATCCTGCTCGAACGACGCCTTGATCGTCGTCTTCCTCTACTCCGAGACGATCGTTTCGTACGTCGAAGGACGGAAGGCGTTTGTCCGAGAAATCTGACGCTCTCTGCTAGGTCGAAACGCGGCCAAACACCGATAAACGGATAAACGATCGTTCGTTACGTACGTACGCTGTTATCGATATGCCTGCGATTGTCACGTGCAATTAACTTCTCAGATATCGTCGTTTAAAGTTCGCGACATCTTTTTGTCTTTTTTTTTCTTTTTAATGGCACTTTAATACTATATCTATCTTTCGTGCATTTTTCCACCATAAATATATACATCCTATACTTATCTTCTTTATTTTCTTTTTGCTTTATTCCGTTCGTGCAAAGATCGCATAGATACGTCTCTTTGAAATCAAGTGTCTCTCCGTTTCGCCTAGCCCCGCCGCTGAGTCATCCGCTTTTAACTCGATGTGCCTTTCGTTGGCCCCTTTCGTTCGAATAGTGCCGAATCATTTCTATTTCTAAAATCCAAGAGATCGGGGTCAACGTGCTCGGTAAGCGTCGTCGTCCACGTGTCGTTAGACCCGCTGACCCCAGAGGCTGCCCTCTGACCCAAGGCCCGAAACTTTTGAAATCTCGGGGCTGCGCGATTCCCAGGGTCGGGTTCAGTAACAACTGATGAGATAGTTCGTTTCTCTCCGCGTGGCGCGGCCGTACTCTCTCTACTCTCTCTCGATCTCGCGCACCACGCATTTATCTCGGTCTCGTTGCTCTCTTTCTTTCTTTTTTCTCTCTCTTTCTCTCTCTGTTTCCTTTCTTCCCGAACCATCGCCGCGCGGTTCGAGCACCATTTTTCAGTCCCGGTTCTCTTTGTAACGCTCCACTCTAAAGCGGGAGAGAGCAGCGTGCACGGACGTTAACGAACCAGTTGGCTCTCCTGAAAGGTTGGCCGGCAGCGTATCGATGGGAGCGGCAAAGCCACCGGCACTACGTTTGCCCGGATGGAAAAACCGCCCGCGCGAGAGGTACTAATTTAATAATCTTCATTAACCTGCATCGGTAGGCTGGCAGCGGTGGAAGGTGAAGGTTGGAGCAAAAGGAAGAGAAGGTGGACGAGGGTGGAGGAGGATACGACCGTGGAAGGTTGCTGGTTGAGCAGAGTCAAGTACACGCGTTTCTGATGGGCCGTCTAGCGAGCAGAGAATCGAGAGGAACGGGAGGGAACAAGAGAACTCGAGAGGGAAAGGGGTAGGGTGGAACAGACTGTTTGCTCATTAGACCGGATAATTGCAGGTGGGTCCGAGCTCACCTTGCCTCGCCTTGCCGCGAATCACCTCGACCTCACCTTCCCTCCTTCTATCTCTTCCCATTCTCTCTACCTTTCGTTCGGTTACCGCTCTCGGTGTTCCCTTCTTTTCCCAACAACTCTACCTTTATCTCGCTCCTTCCTTCTTCTCTCTGCGTTCTTCCCTGCCCCCCCCCCGTTGTTCTGATCTTCCTCCTTGGTCGTTGAAAGGGATTAGCATCGCTCGAACGAGACGATGAACGAGGCGACTGAAGAGCTGTTTTGCGAAAGTTCCCGAACGATTCGTTCCAGACTTTTAACGAGATCGCGCTCTTGAACGCGAACGCGCGATTGATTTGAAGGTAGGATTTCATACGAGCGTCGGACGCGAAACGCACGGAGAATCACGTTATTCTGTACGAGCGAATGTTTCGTTCAGTCAAACGTCTCTGATACGTACTAAAAAAAGTCGTCCGCGTGTAACATTCGAACATGTATAGAGATATACGCTGTTAATTGTTTCTCGGTAGTGTCTCGTTAACCTTGTTTCACCCGAGGATATGCCACAGAGAAATTGAAACAACGTTTGTACATTGTGTCGTGGCAGTAAGTCGACAGTGCAAGGAATACGGACTTGCGGATAATTTCGAGTTCGAAACTAACCGAGGGAAACGTGGATAATGGAAACGTCGCGACGTGGACGTCGACGACCAACCAGGTCGCCGGGGCTAATAAGCAATGCGGTGTACGGGTGAAAAGTTAATTAATTCTAATAAGTTGCCGATAGTATACGAGCCAACTTCACGGAACTTCACCGTACGGACATTCATTGCCCCTCGTAAAAGTCTCTCGTACTCTCCTGGCTCTTATACGCTATCGCGGTTGCGCGATAGAGAGAATGTAACAGGAATGTAATACCGCGGTGTATAACGTACGAGTTACCGGCCAGCGCGTTCGAGTTTCGTTTAATATAGTCTTTTCCATTTACCAGCTTTATGAAATTATTATTAACCGCCGAGGATGAGCCGCTCGTATATACCTGCGAATACGAATGTTAATTTCAAGTTTTCAAGGCTCATAGGCTTTGCAAATTTTCAGCTATCATTATAGTTTTTAACGTTTGTTGCCAGCACTCGTTTATTTTAGCCTTAAGCGACCGGCTCGTTATTCGACGCTCTCGCGATACGAATGCTCGTTTCGCGAGTGTACGCCTCTCGGTCGCACGCCTCTCGAGGTTTGATACATTATATTTTTCAATTTTTGCCTATCGCGCAACGAGATGCAATTTATTCGACTTTCACCCGAAGATTTTGTTCATCCAACCATTGCGTATTTTTCGACGAAGACTATCGGGTAGAGTATTTTTTTTTTTTTTTTTTTATTAAGAATTCACCGCCGGTATATAGGGCAGGAAAGAGGGAGATCGATCCGTCGCGTGTTAAACGGTTGTAACTCAGCTTTAAGAATAGCAGATTATTCCGGATGAGACGCGTCCTATCACGATGTTTATGCATCATACCCCTCGCCTGTGTAGCCGTAATTTCTTTTTCGAAAGCGAAGACCGTTCGCACGAAAGCTGCGTTTCCACGTAATAATTATGTTCTTCGTTACGTAACTATCACACAGACACTTGCCGACGCACTTTTTAACGTTTAACCATTCTTATCTTTCTGTTCGACAGAAAATTTACCATTGTTGACGATCTATCGTTTCTAGTATACGCTTTCGAACACTTTGAAGATAAAAGAGTATTAATCTCACTCTCGACACTCTCGAATCGAGTCGCGATAGAGAAAAATCCGTCATATTCTGCGCCGTAACGTGCAGAGACGCACGAGGGTGCGGCAGTGGCCACGACTGTTGGATCTGCCCAACCCAGTGGATGTCGGGACATTTAAATCGAAAGACAAGACGTTTACGGCTCTCCCGCGGAGGTGGAGCATGGGAAAGTCCATCAGTCCGTCTATCGTCCAACTTTTCTCCTCTTCCGTGTTCCCTCTTCGGGTCTACTCGCCGCGTCACTCGCGTGGAAAGCCGTTCACGACGTTTGGCTGTCTGGACGGTGGACAGACGTGTCGTACCCTTCACATTAGACCCAAAGTATCGTCGTTGGCGATTGGATCGTTAACAAGGATCATTGTACGTCGTACCGTGCTGCTGGATGCATTGCGTCGATTTTTCGATCTGCGCCACGTAATCTCGCGGTGAAAACCTACCTGTTTCTACGACCTGTTTCTAGGTCGAAAGTTTTTCCATCGCGATTCTATTCTCGTAAACCAACCGAGGAACCCAACTGTGGAATGGAAATTAACAGGTGAAACGTATGGCAAGGAGGCATTAATTTAACGTGCAACGCAAGAAATAATAAACTAAACAGATGCTTCTCTCTCATCTGTTCTTCTCGTTGGTAGTTGAAGCTGAAATCGAGCGTATGCTCTTCGTTTCAGAGCTTGTGAGAAGATAGCCATCGTTTCCATATTCTATATTCTACGTTGTATTCGGAGATTAACGAGCAGATATCTCGAGCGAGTCTTGGGTTGACTCGCGAGCGCAGAATCGGCAGAGTCGAGGGGAACATGCGAGTGGACGCGTGTCCGCGTACACAACCTGGTTCCCCTCTCCCCCATTTTTTCTTTTCCCTTTCGACGCGGTTAATCAATGAACGTGCGCATTTTCCAACCGCTGACTCTCCCCGTCCCAGCCCGGGCAAATGAAATCCGGAAGCGATCGAGAATTAATGCGGGGATCACGAAAGGGGTATACGAAATCGCGTTGCCTTCGAGACACTGGCTGTGCCAGCCACGGCTGCACGGACGTATTAGCATGGGAGATTAATTTATCAGTCGTTGCCGAGAATGTGGGCATAAACAAACGTTCGTTTGTACGTAACGTTTCGAAACAAGCCTCGTGCTCCGATTGCGCTGGACGGGCGAGTACACTTACGCTCGTCGGCGCGCTCGTGTGCAGCACAACCGCGAACGAATTGAATTGTATAACGCGCTACCGTGTGCGTGAACTCGCTTTTATATCGGCTGGACGTCTATAGAGTAACGCTTGAATTCCAGTCGCTTTGTAGACTGGAGTACACGCAGGTATGTTAAAAGCGGAAGGGAAAAAAAAAAAAAAAGAAAAAATTCTCCCGTTACCGTAACCCACTCCGTGTGTAACTCCGTGCTTTCTTTCTTGGAAATTTTCTAAAAAAATCTCCAGATCGCCGAGCCTTCACCTGCTCGTCTTGATAATTATCATCGTGATGGAGGCGCGATACGCTTTCGTTTCTGTCTTTTTTTCCTTTTCGTCGCTGTTCGAAACGGTAATAACAAGCACGTGCTGGGATACGCCGTTGTAAATTAACTTGTGGAGATAAAATTAGGAGTGAGAAAGAGTTCCGGCATCGGAAGCGTTTCGTAAAAGTCGTCGCGAAAAAAGTGGAGAAATTGCGTTCAGAGCGTGATAATTGCCGATCGCGTATAATAATTACTTACGGTCTCGCCTATGCGCGAGCCGTGATAAAATAGTTTTTACATAGTGGTGCACAGGCTTTGTTCCTTGGACGTTGCGAAGGTTGCTAATTTTATTGCACCGCGAATACACGGGCACGTCGTCCATCGTTGACCGCTACTCGATCGAGGATTGATCGATCGGAAGGTCTCGGCGAGCAGGTTTTATCTCTTTTTCCTTTAATTCGTTGCGGTGTACGTTGGCGAACGTTGGTGAAAAAAAAGAAAAGAGAGAGAAAAAAGAACGCGCATTGTTCGATTTGAATAACGACTGCTGCCAAGTTCGAGTCCGTTGGACGACCGATTGGTATCGTGTCGTGTTTCTTGTCGTATCCGGGGAAATCGTTCCGCCATTACCTGCCATTTTCCTCTCGGTTCCCTTGAGAACGACTTTGTCCGCGAGACTGGTTCACTATCGATCGCGGTAGATAAATTCCATTTATTCGCAGACAAACGGAGCAGTCTGTTGTCTCTGTTATTAATCCGCGATTAACGTACGGCAATCGACGTACACATGATCGATCGTGATCATCCTCCCGACAATTGCTACGGTGACTCGGTTAGCAGCTGCCGGACGACAGCTTTCCGTTCCGCGGAATCGCGAATTTTCAATGTGAAACGCGGGGCAAACCCGATCTCGTTCCCAGTCGATCGATGATTCGGATCGGAGCCGAGATATAACAAACGCAGCCGCGATTTGACTGGCGTTCGAATAGTTGTCCGATACGTAAGCGTGCAACGCGCCGGCAACCGCACCCATGCGACAGCCTTAACGCGACCGGCGTGCGCGCATAATACAAATATCGTCCGACATAATGGCGCATAACATGCATAAGATCAACTATCACTGTACGGTGCGCGCGACGTTACAGTTAAGTTTGACGTTATATTCATAATTAATCGGATGCGTGAAACTGTTGGCCGCGACGGCGTTCACCGCCTGCCTGCGATTAACGAACGATCGTTGGGCGAGCCGATGCAATTTCCGAAACGGGACGACGTGACGGCCCAGCGTGAACGTAATGGTCGATAACAATCAATTTACATGATTATAAGAAATAAGCAGGGCGAAAAACGCACGAACGATGAGCGAAGAAGAAGGGAGGAGGAATGCGTCGATGCAAACGCGACCGATCTCTCATCGAGATCTCTTCTCACGCGTTCCCGCAACCAGCTTCCCCGTATTAATTTTTCGTTTTGACCCACATACTGACGTTGGCTGATGTAAGCGCCGGGGCCGAACCTTAAAAACGGCACCATCGGGGAACCATCTTGGCCCGACCTTGAAACGTTCGCAGGCTTAAAAACGGCTTTAAAACCGGTATCTAAACTCGGGGATACGCCGGTTCGTGTGTCGTCCCGCGCGCGGTTGTGTTTGTACGTCGAAATTGGTACGTTAGTATCGTCGAGCGTTTTCTAAGTACGCGTATACCACGATTTCGTGTGTAGTTACTTTCGATATAGATTTCTCCGTATTTTCGCAACGTCTCTTATTCGTTTCGGATTCGGTCGCGGTGCCGCTTCTACATTGTGCCGCGATTGTACTCGTCAAACGCAGCTGCTGTAAAATTGAATTACAAAGAAATGACACTAGTTGACACTAGAAATATGGTTACACTGGAATGGTCAAGTCTAGTCTCAGAAATATTCTAAAAATGTGTAAAATTTACAAATGCAATGTATTTTTGATCTTCCACAAAGAATTCAAGTAACCAATTGTAATTACTTTCCTCGCATGACGAGTGTACTCGTCGTTCACAACTGAGAGGTTAAATGAATCGTGTCGCATGCTTGAAATTGAAACGTTCCGACTCACGATATATATATTTATTATTATGCATATATTTCGTTGCAATTAGCAAACGTTCGAGCGACCACACCTTGAAAATTAATAACAAGAATTAGTTTGAAGTCGGTTCTCGGAACGGGCTTGAGCTTAGTGTGTGCTTGCGTTTAACACCTACGCGGACAACTTCTCTCTCGCGGCGAGCCTTCTTCGTTTAATGCCTTCCCGGTGCCGGCCGGTTCGGTCCACACTTTACGGTACTCTCGCGCGTATTAATTGTACAAATATGTGACCGGTGCGTCCGGCTCGTATAAACCCACGAACAGTCGTGACAGCCTGTTGGATAGTTGGTCGCAGCTATGACGCAGCTTTTTATCTTCCACCTGCGGCGGCATTAAAAACCATAAGTGCGAGATAATTAATACCGTCTCCCGTCGATGCTCGTCTCGTCGTTACGCGCTGCGAAATCCTCGACGAATCGCTCGCGTCCGATTGTATCCACGACGAGCGGAATTTCATCGTGCGAAAATATCATTCCACTAATTTCGTGGTAGTCAAAACTCTGGAAGAGCTGAGATCCTGTTGCTCGTGTAAGCGACAAAAGGTCTGCGTGCGCGACGCACGCCTCGCATTTATTTCCCCCGCTTTTATCGTTTAATCGGAGGAACGCCTTTGACACCGTTCCTTAAATCTTTGAACGGCGCTGCACCCCCTCCCCCCACCCCCCGTCTACATTTACACGCTCGAGCCACTTCGAAAGAATATATATACATGCACCGCCCTCCGTCGTATCGCGTTAATATCACCGTGTCGTGTACGTGCGTGTGTACGTGCCTCCTTCCTAGAGTGGCCAAGGAGGACAGTGCCCGGAGGAGATGCCCGCTACCGTAACGCTCCTACAGATTTATCGAGCCGCACTTTTACGCTCTCGTTGTCAGCCACCGGCCGTATGGTGTATATACTTGACCAGTTTCGTACGCGTCTATCCGCTGGTTTTACAGCGTCGAACAAAAATACGCACGACTTTGGCCTTTAATGACTCCGATTTCGGGCATTGCGGTTGCGAAATTGTATCCGGACGAGGACAGGGCCGATAAAAATTCGAACGAAGAGTTTTCTCTCTTTCTTTGTTTCAAAGTCATCATCATGGGATGATTGGTAGAAACCGGAGTAGAAAGCGTAGGAGGAGATTCCAGCTTGGCGCTGATATCTTACGATTTTTATCGTCGCGTAACGCAACGACACAGCGCCATGCTTTCGCTGCTTACTTCGTATTTTCAGATCGTAAATCGATAACGCGCAATGTTAACCCATTATTTCGTTCCCTTGTTCGATCTCTCGCAAACGTGACTCACGCGTGTATGCACGCTTGGATCGCGGCGGCGCGGGCGGACAAAAGTTAGCCAATGATCGTAGCCAAATTCGTACCGATCGTCGAATGACCCGAGGGAAAGAGTCAGCTGTATTTTCACGTAGCGTGTAAATCTCGAGTGGCAAAGTTTCGTTTTCTCTCATCGACCGAACGTAGTCGAACGGCGATATTTGGTACATCGGAAGGTACTTGTTAAATTCAAAATACGACGCCGTGAAATGATTTTAGTATAAACTCTTACGTAATCGGATTACGGAGAGAAGCCATCCGGCTTGAGGCTCGTAAAACGTATTATTTACAAAACTAACCTCCCCTCGTGGAGCTTTATACTCGCTAAGTGTTAGCCATTCGTCTCGTCGTTTTTGAAAATAACGTATTACCGGTCAGAATATGTTTGCAAAAAAAAAAGTCAGCGTAAATCATCAAATTATTATCGTTGCGTCTCGTACGTGTACGAAATTATGCGTGTACGAAATCAAACGCCCTATGCCAGCGTAGATCCCTTTGTAATCTCCACTGTATATCTCGCGTTCGTTCCCTGTCGGAATGGCGAACCAAGGCCACGCCACGCCGCGATTACGCCTAAATGCGAAAGATTATTGGTAATTGTCACGATCGAGCTGCGTAACGTAGTACGCCAGGGGGACGTGGTTCGATGTTAGATCCCTTTGTATCGATTTGTTCGAACGAGTACGAGTTCGATCGTTTCCCAGAGTCTACTGTTTGGCAATAAACGAGTATCGTGGGGAAAAAGTGATGGAAAAAGTCATCACGGATGAGATAAAGATCGGCTGACCGACCGTGTTTCGTCTCCTGTCGATCGGACACAGATTATGCAGTGCCCGCGATTATGATCTGCGTCCCGTTCTCATTCGGAAGTTTAAGGAGCGCGCGGCGCAATTAACGACGTCCCTGGCTTGTTCATCGAAATTTTATGGGCACGATCGATGTAATTGATATAAACCCCACGATTCTGTCGTATACGCGGTCGTTACGTGTCCGTGAACCAGCCACGGAGAGAAAAATGAGAGAAAGAAGAGCAGGGAACTCTTTTTATCGCGCCGAACGTCGGGTCGATTAATTTTTGTAATCTTACGCTTTGAAATCTGGGTGCAGCCTTGATTTATTTCCCTCCGGAGATGGTACCTCTGCAAACGAGCTCGTGTGCCAGCCTCTCCTCTCTCTCTCTCTCTCTCTCTCGATCCTCCCCCTTCTGTCTCTCGTACGCACGTACACTCTTGTTACCTCCCAACTTCTCGTCCCGTTTCTTCTCGGACCCGTGTCCACTTCGTTTCTTCCTCCAGCCACGAGCATACAAATATAAATCGCGCATAATTGATTCAAAGGCGAATGTGGGCGAATCATTTCTGCTGATCAGTGGAAAGCCCGTTATTCACCGATCGGCCTGAAGCCGCGAGGCGACGATTGCTCCGTTCGGCCAATGAAAGCATAAATACCCGTCGATTCGCTCGCCGATACGCTCCAATAAACGATTTATAAACGTGTCGTGCATCGCTTTCGGAAATCATTTGCGAATCTGTCGACGCGTAATTTGTACATCGGTCTCACGCGTGTACGATCCATTCGCGCGTCTTCGATCTTTACCGCTGTTCGTCGATAAAATCGATATCTCACGCCGGCGAACTTTCCCTTCTCGATGATTCGCGTTCGTACCATGAATCGATGTTCGCGTTCCAGTCCGTGAAATCGTTTCGCGATTGTACAATATTTCGTTTTCTATCTTTCCTTCTATCGATCCGCGAATTTTTGTCACGTACGTTTTATAACGATTATTCGAGATGAACGTAATTGCACGTGTTATTTCTGCTTTTTTGTTTCTTTCGAGACTCGTATCCACCTCGTTCGATGACGATCGAGACGAAAAATTGCCCGGCAACTGAAAACTATCGCTCACGCCGGCCGTGTCGCGGTAGCTGGCAGTTCTGGCAGTAAGTAATTAAGCACGGATACTCAGCCGCGTTCACGTGATGTATATACGTATATTCGTAATACGGCGAAATTGTTCCTGGTGGGCGTCCGTGGAGACCAGCGGGGAAGGTGGTTTCACCTGTGCGCTTTTTCACGGCCGACGCTTGGAGTGCTTGCTTTCAAGCATTCGAAACTGCTCTTGGACACTCGCGTGCTTCGATACGCGTTAATTTGAATAACAGTACTGTCCAACGTGTCGACACTTGTACACGCTCCACTTGAACGTTTCACCTTAAATGTCCGAAGATACAAGAAAGGAATTACTCGTTTTCTTTTTTTTACGTCACTTTAAAAAAAATTGCGTGCCTGTATATAGTGGACAGAAGAGTGTACAGGGTGTTTCGTAACTTGTGGGTACCCACTTCGAGAGTTGATTGCACGTCTAAAAATAATGAAAAAAAGTCATATAAATATATGTCCTATCCGTCTTCGTTTATGAGATATAATGAATGTTATAAACAGAGCAAACTCTGTTTCCATAGACCGCAATAGTTCGTAAGCAAGAATTCGCACTGTTTACAAATAATACTTACTTGATATCTTTCGTGTGACTATTTGAAGATTCGGCAAATTTCGCAATACTCTCTAAGTCAGTTCAGTTCTTACCAATAATCGTAATACGTGTCGTTTAAGATCGTGTTTGAAGTGATAATGGAGCGTTAGTCTGATTTAGAAATGACAGAATTGGGATGAAGAAAACCCACATGTTATTGTGCATTCAAGACATCAACATCAGTTTAGTTTAAACGTATGGGCAGGAATAATTGATAAATTTTTAATTGGACCTTTTTTTCTCGATGGGAAACTAATAGGCACAAAATACGTTGATTGTTTGAGCACGCGTTTACACGAAATATTAGAGGAAGTTCCAGTCGATACTAGACTTGGTGTGCGGTTTATGCACGATGGAGCTCCGCCGCATTTTAGCCGAGTGGCTAGGCAATTTTTCAATCAACACTTTGCAAATAAATGGATTGGTCGTGGAGGTCCTGTTGCATGGCCTGCTCGTTCTCCGGATTTGAATCCATTAGATTTTCATTTGTGGGGACATTTAAAATCTATTGTATACGCAACATCGATTGAAAATGCCGAAATACTACGAAATAGAATAGAGCAAGGCTTCCGACAAATTCGAGAAACACCAGGAATGATAGAGAGAGTAACCAGATCAGTGACAAGACGCGTGCAGGCTTGTCTTCAAATGCAAGCTGGTCGTTTCGAGCATCTTTTGTAAAAGTAATTAAAACAGAAAATTCATTATATCCCATAAAAGAAGACAGATAGGACATATATTTATATGACTCTTGTTTCATTATTTTTTGGCGTACAATCAGCTCTCGATGTGGGTCCCACAAGTTACGAAACACCCTGTATAAAAAGGGAATGTCTTTTTACAATCGCAAATTATAGCATTAATCTTACTTGAGGATAGAATATCGCAGCAGCGAATGGTAAATGCTTACCCACGTCGTTGCTGAAACAATTATAATGAATGATCGCTAGACGGTCGAGATTTATCATTCTCACGGTAGAAGGAAGAAAAGAAAATCGATTGACGATCCAAATATTTATCCAAGGCGATCAAGGAAAGGGTAACCGAGTACGGAGAAAATTCATTCGAGAGCACGCGTTACATTTATCGTCGGCGAATCGTCACTCGCGGTGTAATCCTTTTGCGTGGTCTAGGGTAAACAGGCTTTAGCAAGACTAGCTACAACTAACAAGACTTTAGCTACAACTTCGGGAAGTAGTGCCAGGAACTCGAGAACGCAATTAGAGTGTCGGAGTGTACGATGTGTGTGCAAGAGCTGGACGGTGCTAACTGTCGAAGCACAGGTGTGCTTTTATCCGATACTTTTGTGGCGGAGCGTTTGATGTGGAGCCGCCGTAATAAACTCAATTAATAATAACGGAATACGCTCGGGAAGTTCGATCAGTCTTTTCTTTTTTTTTTTTTTCCCTCCTCTCGAACACGACACGAGGTCTTAATCCTCTTCGCGCGATGGTTTCAAGAGCGACGCGACTGAAGATTATAAAGGAAGTTATTACGTTCGAGTCTCGCGGTCCGTGTAGCAATCGTCGGTGAAAAAACACGTTTCATTGCGATAAAGTGGCCGATAGAAGCTGTTGCGTCAACAACATCTACGTATTTTCGATTAAATTTATAATTAAGAATTGGACCGATGCTCAAACGAGAAGAGAAAAATTTTACAGCGACTTGCAGCGAATTTAGTAACTTGTAACGTTACGACGATACAGCCGTTATTAATCAATCATTGGCGGAACATTGTCGTAACGAGTGACATGTTTCTCAACAATATGATGTATCATTCGTCTAACAGCTTGTCCACTCAACAGCGAGCCTCTATCTAATATCTGTCTGCCTAATGCGTGTACGCGAACGTCTATCCTCGAGAGATATCTACTTTGCTGCTTTGCCCTCTCTGCGGTTCGCGAAGTAATAAGCTCGGCTCGCGAGAGTAATGAGGCTATGCGAGCTTCATCTTGGCTTAAGGTCTCTCTCTCTCTCTCTCTCTCTCTCTCTCTCTCTCCCTTTCTGTCGCGATCCATCGTCCTTCGTGGCGGAATCGCGACCCGATTGCACGAGAATTCCACTCGACGAACCGCCTTGGGACCAGGCCTCGGCATCGGTAATCCAGAATCGTTAAATTCAATCCAGCAAAAAGGCCGAGACCGAGCGTGTGAACGATCGTTCCGAGAAGTTTGTCGCGCCCGTGGTACGTTGGTGTTTTCACGAATCGCTAATTCCTTTCTTCACCTTCGGCGAACGTTAACGTGTAACAAATAGAAGGAGTGGCGAAGAAATTCGTGGGATACGCGAATTACGAGCGCTGCGTGTTGCGTATCGACGCGCGGAATGGGGAGGAGGTGGGAGAAGAACACAGGGATCTTTGGTTAAGAAAGATCGGTGGCGAACACGGGTCCCGTGGTAAAATTCTCACAGGGCGGCGGTGCCGACCGCGGTAAGAAGCGGTCGTTGGAATTTCATGGTGCATCCACGATTTATAATTAATTTAATTTCGCCGTCGGCCGCGCCACCGCGCCAACGCCGTTTAACCTTTTTACCGGGATTTCGTTAAAAATGGATCGGATTCATCAACTGGTTTTCTCGAGGGGTCTTTAGGCTGGCGAGAGCCAGTCCTCCCGGCGACTCGTCGCGCTCGTTGATTCACGCGTCTTCTGCCTGCAAAGAAAGGCGCAGCTCGCCGAGCGAATCTTTATAAAATCAGACTGTCCGCGGCGGCCTGCTGCCACGCCCGCTCATCAAGATTTCTTCTCCTTCCAGTCGTCCTCTTTGTTTCCCGGTATCCGGCTAGTTACTCAAATTAGCCAGGAAAAACTTGGTTCTCGTTCGTCGTTGCTCCCTCGATGCTTAGGCTGCCTTGTCCCGACGATTACGCTTCGTTAAAGGAAGCGCCGCGCAGAAACGACGGAACGCAGAAGAAACGGAGAGCGAAGAACCAACTCTGGCCAGTCGCAGCTTCTGTCATTTTTGTCCGTCGACGGCCAAGGATTGTCAACGCCGAGTCGATTCGAAACGAGCAACGTCTTAATGCTCTTTACGCTTAATCGTTAAACGTATGTACAACATAGTACGTTAGGTGCTATTATGGTAACGTGGTGTGGTACATACGTCTCGTACGATACGTAGTAATCCGCGACGTTGTTTTCCAATGAATGTTATTTACGAGCGCACGCACCGCGATAAAAGCACGTTACCTAGCGGCTGCAAGATTCCTCGGGACCTTTTTCTTTCATCCGCGGACCGAAAGAAGCAAGGCCGGAGGTGGTTTATTTGCATCCGACAGTTGCACAGCGGTACGTAGCGTAATTCATCGAGCATCGAGTTACGCCCAGCTTACCGGATATTCGTCAACGGCCGACGTACGCACAATTCGATAAATACGTCCCTTAATGATCGATGAATGAAACGGTAATTATTCCTCCGCACGAGGCTCCTCCGCGTGGCTTTTCACACGGACGACCGGTTGTCTCGCGCCGCATCTGGCACACGTCGAGCCTCTTTTTCTTACAATTAAGTTTACGCCTCATTGTCCTCGATGATTACCAATCAAAGTGAATGGGTCTCCAATGGTTGTTCAATTGTTCAATTATAATTGTAAATGTCGCAGAAAAAGCCACTTGCTCGTAACTATCGATCAGTGGTTAATTACACGCGAAGCGGCTGCTCTTCAGCTTTCCCAGCCGGCGTTTTCCAAGAAAGCTGTACGAATCGTGCTGTCGGTAGCTCTGCGCGGAATTTTTCATCGCTCGCGTTGAACACGGTCGAGGAACATGGAACGAAGAAAACAAGGGACGTCGTTACGTGGCAGCTATAAACAGTGATTGAAGTCACCTGTATCCACGTAGATGCAACCTTTCGCCGTTTCCCTTCGTTGCCCGATTGTCACGTACGACGCGCAGTGATTGTTTAAACATCCGAGGTTCTGCGCGGCTAGGTGAAATTACAGAAGACGATAGAAATTCAATTGAGCGAAATGAAATTGGGTCTGAGATAGGAGCGGAGTCGTTCGCCTTGTGACTTTTCAGCAGCTTCATTCAACCTACGTTGTATTGAAATTTTTAACATTTCTCACGAGTGACTTGTTTAGAAGACTCGTCGAAGACGCGTGACGCAGCAGTGTGTGTTTTGGCGTACGCGTCGGTCAAAGGTCGGTAAGGTGTGCATCGAGAATCGATGGGCAATGCCGCACCTTGGCGTCCCGCGTGCTCGATCGTAAACGTTTCACCTGTCTCGCGCGTACACTTCAGGTGTTCGTTCGTTTCATTGCCGCGGTTAATCTTGCGATCAAATATGGTCGTCGATGTAAATTACGGTTGTCGGACGCTGTCTTCGACTTTTCTTGCGCTGCAACTTTGCCAGCGTGCCAGTTTTGGAGATACTTCATCGGACATCACCGATGATCCTTATCAGGCTTCGCGGTACGTGCGTGGCAAATCCTTTAAAGCTTACTCGCGAATCCTTTAAGTCTTACTCTCGAATTTTCCCGTATACGTGAGTTTTATGCGCGCATCGGTCGTTTTCACGCAAAAAATTGTTCAACGCCAATCGTATCAATTGGTGTTTCGAGCCGCACGAAAAATCGAAGGCGAACCGTAGCGCAACGTTGTCACCGTAGCGAGACGCCGAGAAGTCGATAAGATCGGCTCTAACGGAACGTCGGCGTGACTTTTTCTTCGTTCGACGTTTACAGAAGAAGAAGAAGAAGAAGAAGAAGAGGCTGCGGGTAGAACTCCCTACGGCAGTACCACTAAAATTCAATGCCGCGCGTTAACACTCTTGATGTTTACGTCTACCTTAGAACCGAGTCCGCGTCGTACATCTTCTGGTACTCGCTCCTGGTACATCGTCCTGAGGCATCGTGGCACCGGCGGGAGCCTGTTTCTCCGAGTGGCGTCGTACGTTTTGCCAAGGTGTTTCACGGAAAGCCCGGAGACTTCTTGGCGCTCGCGTTGCCTACCTCGACGTTGTACACCGGCATCGATAGCACGGTAACCTACAGCTGACTAGGTTCTACCATTCAAATGGTCAACAGCGTAGCAGGGTGGTGCTCTATCTACATCAGGGCTGCGCTAACAAAGTCGTCAGTTCCGTACGAAACCCCAGTGAGCGCGGGGACGTGTCGTAGGAATGTTTGCCGAGGATACAAGGCGCGATGCCAATCAGTGATGCATATTATGCTCTTTGAACGGTGTACCAACTTTCAACTGACAATTGCGAATTTTCTTTCGCGTTTCTGCTGGTTGTTGTTGTTATTTTCCTAGCGAACGTATTTTCATCCGTAGGACGCGCGCTCTCTGTCAGGTCTGTAAGAGGCGTGGTACGAAGAAAGAAAAAGAAAGTTAATGCTAATTAACTTACGTCATATTCTCCCTTTCTCTCTCTCTCTCTCTCTCTCTCTCTGCGAACAAAACTAATTATACATACGGTGGGCGTGACCTTTGTTGGTTCTTTATTGGAACGGAGCAATTGTTCCGAGGAGAACACCGTGGTGGAAGTTCAAGGGAACGCGCATTGTCGATGAAATTTTCCTCGATGAGAGACCTGTATCAACAAGATTGAAGGTGTTCTAGGTGGTGCGCCGCTCGGAAAGGAAAGCCGAATGAAAAGTGAATTGAATCTGACGAGGTGGCAATTATGTAAGTGGGTCAGTGGCCAACACCGCCGTTTAGGTTCGTAGGTGGCTTTTGAACGAAGCGGTAATGCCATCGCTGTCGACGCAGGAAACGCACGATATTTCCTGGCTGACTGAATCAAGGTTGTGTCACGAGTTTAGCTCGTTAGCGAGTGCACAAGACTCGTCAGCGTGTCACCGTTCGCGCGATTATCCATCCTGCGCTCGATATCACGAACGTCCAGGCGTCTGGCGCGATTCTTGTTTACTCTTCGTGCCTTTTCGTGCCATTTTGCGACACGATGCCGCGTTCAACCGAGGAGCAGAATACTTCCTTCTCGAGGAAAAACCGCTTCCGGAGATTCGAGTGATTCACTGTTGGAACGAAGCGTTCGTGTCCTTTCGTGAACGACACGTGTATGTACTCGCCAACATACACACGTATCGCCGCGTACCTGTTTGTACTTATCGAACAGATGTAACGCATTCTCTTTGGTAATTAACCAGATGCTAACGTGACGCAACGTTTTTTCAATTCGTTGGTTCGTTTCGATCGTGAACTCGGCGCGTGTTTCTTTCACAGAGACGTTTCATCGTTGTTCGATGTTGCAATGGGAAAAGTCACCCTCCGCAGTGGTTGTAAATAACATAAAAATTTCAATATGTCGAAGAACTTGGAAATTTCAACGTTTCAAAGTTTCGATGAAATGTCGTTTCGTAGCGAGAGAAATTTTCTAGTTACTTGCAGCGCGATATGCCAGTAGAACGTTCACGTGCTTCGGCTCGAAAGCCAACACCTCTCCCCTTCGACATTCGCCTTCTCCTCTCGCTTGGCAATCGGCCGCGTGTCACTTGCATCTGGGACTAACCGCGCTGTCCGCTCACTTTGGTCCGATTTGGTAGACATTACTGCGGTATTTTCAATCGGGGACTCGATGGAGCAAGGACACCATTAGTTTGTCACACTCGACCAAACAAGACTCAGAACCATAGTGTGTTCACTATCTCCTCGTTGCCAGGTATAATCTGGCTGGCTATCTCGCTGTATCGTGTACACCGAGATACAACCGAATCGGTAGTCGGTCGCTCGCGTGTCTCCCTTCTGATATTCCAATCGACCTTTCGTTCGACGTTCAACGGCACACAACGACGATCAATTCCTTGATGGAAAAATTCGAGTTCGTCCGATATTTCGATATTTTAAGTGGACGTAGTAAAAACACATTTCTGGGCGACGCACGAGACACGCGTGGTTTTCTCCGTGGTGTCGACCTCGAAGCATCGAGCGATTATATTTTCTCCTGTGTGCATTAAAGTCCGTACTTAGGCGTACCGTTATTTAGTAATGCCTCACGCTCGCGCTAGGATTTCCAGCAGTTTTTCTTCCTTTCTCTCTTTCTCTCCCTATCTCGCTCTCCCTCTTTTTTCTTTTTTGTTTTTTTTTTTTTTTTTTTTTTTTTTTTTTTTACGGAACATCGACGCGAAGATTACTGCAATCAGCCGTAACCTATCAGTGACTTGCACAAGAGTGACGGCGACCGCAGGATTAACCCACGGACAATGTCTTCCTCCTATGCGAAACGTTGTGTTTGACGAACACTCATCCGCCGGTGGCATTGGCGTGTCCATACGCAGGTGTTTGATTATTTGCGAATGATGATGTTTGACCGCGGTTTTAGACCGAGATTAATCCTTAATGGCCTACCTTGTACGAGGATGACGAATTACCATTACTTTTTCTGCCCGGAAAAAGAAACTTATTCTCTGTACAGGATTCTCTTGCCTACTTTCGACGTTTGTCCAATTAGCGTGGTATAACAACTACGTATAACAACTACGCTAAGGAAAAAGGGTCGCAGCGTGGCTTTTACCTTTCGATTAAGAATCGACAATGCTTAACTTCGCATCGAGGCACGAAGTGAGGAGGTGTCTAAAAAGCATCGACGGACGCGGACTGTGCGTTCGTAGTCCCGTTTTGGTAAAACCGTTGAAAGACGTGTTCATCAAGCGTTCCAGGGTCAGTGGAACGTGGCTTACCGAGGAGAGGAGTAACTTATGCCACTTTCACGCGATACCGGAGACCATCGATTCTTCGAAGCCAGCGTTAATTTAACCGAAGATGGTCAATCCGTGGCGCGCAAATTCCTGAATGGAATTGTGCAAGCCGAGGAATAATTTGCAGCCTCGAGCCGCGACGGTACAAGAGTCGCGAACGTGACGGGATTTCTCGTAACTCTGTCACCGGATCCCACGACGTTGCGTTTCCAATCGAAAGTTCCAACGGAATCTAATCTGAAAGCTGGAGAAGGAACGTTGGACGGATCGTTGTTTCCCCTTGGTCGAATTCTCTCGATCCGCCAACATTGACTTTTGATCGTCAGTCCGTGGCGTAGAGAAACGAACGAAATAATTATCAACGCGCTCGCTGGCGGAATCTTGACGAGTGATTTTTATCTTTCACCGGGAATGACGTAGGGGCGAGAGCCGGCGCGGCGCGAGATCGCTCATAGTTGTTAACTCTGGCACGGTTGGAAAGGTCGTAGCCGTGGCATGAAAATTTATGCGTAATTGCTTTGAAACGAGAGTACCACCGTATCGGTACGAGATCTGACCGATCCTGTCACCGTGCGGACCCCAAGACCCAATACCACCACCACCACCAGCAGCACCAGCAGCAGCAGCAGCCAGACATTCGATACAGCAACCTACACCTTCGAAGAAGTCAGAGCGGTTCGTTCGGTCGTGGTTTATGCGACCGGTGAACGTGGCGTTGTCGAGGCACGGCTCGACCGCTGATTTAAGTAAATTGCATGCAAATGCACCAACTACCGGCTGGCGAACCGGGAATAAGGTCGGCCATTAACGGCCATTCCTATTCGGATAAATAACAATAATTGAGTCGATGGTGGAAATGGATTTTGCCGAATGGACACGCATCGAGGTTGGAATTCCAGAAACACGTCAGAGTCTATTTCGTTTCACGCGGAAGTGTATATATTTGGCGTTCAACGAGTGTGTTGCAAACGTACGTACGTTTGACGAAGGTCGGTCTCATTGTCGCGTTAGACTATTGGCAGATCGAATCTCGAAGAATCGTATCGCGACGGCGTTTCGTCGAAGGAAACCAAGTTCGAAGCGCAATCTCTTTTCGAAGAGGATCGTTCGCCTTCGAGCCTGGTCAGTCACGTCAGGAGTTTCGATTGCAAAATAGCGGGCGATTCTAATTGAAAATCCAAGGAACTCGAGCTCCGTTTGCCGTGGCTCACGCGCGTCCGTTTCACGGTAACCTTTGGAAACGAGCGATCGCGGAACGCTCGTGTAATGCCCGCTTGAAAAATTCCTTTGATGTCCAAACGCGGACGGTTCCGAGCGGTAAATTTAAATTCCTAATTGATCCGGTGTACACGGGAGAGGGAGACCGCTTGGTAGCTCGGTGTGTTGGCCACGTATACGGGTATATACGGCAGGCGACCGATACGGTGGGGGATGATCGTGTAACTCGCGACGTAAAGTTGCACCACATTAGTCCCCCGGTATATTTACGGCTGTGTAAAGGCCGTACGTGGGACCCCCGGGTTGGCATTAGCCGGGCCAACATAACCGCGACAAGCCGACGTATATGGCGAGCAATTCGCACCGTTAACTACCGTCCATACCCGGTACCAACGTAAACCTGTTGGTGCATCCCCAGCCTCTTTTCCTTTCACCGACTTTCTCATCCTCCCGCTCTTCTCCCTCCATTCTTCGCCATTGTCCGAAAATTAGCTCGATAAATCCCACTAGCACCGGCCTGCGCACGTTCGTTTAGTTTTATACACGTATATGTACTAGGGATGTGCGAAAATATCGCCAACTGTCGGGTCGGTTGGGTTCTCGAAAATTTCGGGACCCGGCTACCGTTTCTCGAACAGACAATGCTGTGTAGCAGCCTACAAAATATGTAAATACACAGTTCAGTTTCTTCTGCCAGTGAAGTTATTGGAAACACGTATTCTAAGAATCGTGTGACCTGATGTAAACGAACGTGCGACTGCGTGCTTGGTACTTGGACATTACGTACGTTGTTGAGCAGTATCGCTGAGAAATTCGGGAAGCTCGGACGTATATTTCAAAGCCTGTGTGAATTTAATAAAGATTAGAAATCTTTGAAAAAAGTGTCGAGTGATGGTGAGAGTGAAGTTGTGGTAGCAGGAAGCAGTGCAGAAGATATCGTGTAAAGGAAGAAGGTAAAGAGAAGCTCCGTTTGGGAACATCTTCAGGAAAAAGATGATACAAAGGCGGAACGCACGCATTGTCACCATGAATTTGAAACCAGGTATGCAAATACTACTGGTTTATTACGACATTTGAAGCATGTGCGTCCAAACATACGTGTACTAGAAAAGAAACTGAATCGACATAAAATTTGTCGCATGTACAAAATGATACGCGAAAGGTTGTTAAACCAAAAGATATAACAGAAGGAATTGCTCGAACGATGGTTCTAGATCTGCGACCTTTCGATATAGTAGTGAAGGCGTGGGCTTTAACGAATTATTTAAGCTTGTTCCTAATCCTTTCCCAAATCCCAACTTTTTCGGGAATCCCGATTCTTTCGAGAATCTCGAAATTTTCGGGTACTCGTTCCGATCCAGAAAAAATTTCATGTTCCCGACTCGACCCGATATTTCGGGTTCTCTAATTATGTACATACTCGTGGCGTGGAGGAAAGAGAAAACGTAACGAGGAAAAAGAAGAAACGCTTAGAAAATTCACGCGTAAAATTTACTCTCGATTATACCTTCGTTTCGTTTGACTGCTTTGACAAACGTACGCGCGGTACTTGCTCACCGCGGCGTTGAGTATGTTTGCTTTCGTCGTCTATTTCCTGACGGTCGTAGATCCGAGATAGTGCAAAGATAGCGAAGGTGACAGGCTCGTCCTTGAACGTCGCGATGTTCCGTCTTGTGTGCCAGTTGCCGCGAGATTCCCAGGCGAGGAGAAAAGACAAAAAAGGGTAGAGGAGAAGAAAAGAAGAACGTGGAAAGAAGGGAAATTATGATTATGCCCGTGCCAATCCCGTTTCGACGCCGCCAACTGTGAGACCGCCATTGCTCGAACGAGCAATCGTTATTTTTAATTAAGGGAAAAGATCGGCGTGGTTCTGGCACGAGGAGAAACCGCTCTTCCAAGATAATTCGAGGCCGTCGAACGTTGCAACGAGACATACTCGCACGGCGTGCATTAATTGCGAGCGTGGTGTTAATGGCATTGTAGCGATCTCCGCGAGAACGATCTTTTACGTCTTTATGATTCATTAACTACAGACACGTTCACGTGGGACAGAGACTACCGACTAGAGGTCGTCGCGTTTTTTTTCTTTCCTTCCTTCTCCTTAACGTGTAATAATGAGCGCCGTCGTAAATCCTTTCTCGTCGATCGGTCGTGTCCGAAGATCGTCCGTCACGCTTGTTACAAAATTTAACGATCGTCGTTCCTCGCCGTTTTCGTTCACGATTCAGTTGTTTGACACGTCGTCGCGTGAAAAAAAAAAAAAAAATCCTCGGAGCGTTGCTCCGTACGTTATTTCGTTTCGTCTTTTGCAATTCGTTGCATTCCGGTTCGAGCTGTTATTCCACTCTGGCACGCTCGGTTACGGAGTCTAAAAAGTTCTCACGACCATTTAGGCTCCGTCGGTGATCGTAGACTCTCTGGTATATTTCGTTAAGAATTGCCATTATTTATGGGCGCTCTGTATCGAATCGCAGATCGATATTTCGATGTTTCTCAATCTACCAGACACTACGGACAGTTGTTACTACTTGAAAAATAAAAGACAATCCGGATTCGTTCGGAACGCGTATTGTTCCAACAATACCACCGTCGAAACGTAATATCTCTCGGCAGCTAGAATCTTTTTCTACTTTGAAAAATTGGCACGCGTCGAATCGCCGAACATAGCCGTGGATTTCACGAGAGAAGGCGAGGGAACGACGTGGGCACGAAGAACGGAGGAAAGCGAGACGAAAGGGAAGACTGTTCTTTTCGACGATTATTATGCCATTATGTTCCCATGAAAACTGGCCCCCGCCTTTCTGCTCACCTGCCGCCATTTCTATCCTATAATTCGATTATAGTTAAACGATATCGTGGCGCTCGATTCCCAGAAGCCGATTAAGAAATTGGGCAATCAAGAGAGGTCCAGACTTCGAACGACTCGAGTCTTTTCTCTCTCTCCCTTTCTCTCTTCGTCCGTTCTTCCCCTCGCATTCACGGCACGAGGCACGTATTTTTTTCAACTAATGTCATTCATCCGCGCGACATTATGACGCGACTTGTTCGCGTACAACGCGCCCCATTCAACGAGGAGGCGAGAAAAAGGGGAAAAAAGAAGGAGGAACAACCGACTGCGATACTATTCACGCTCATTAGTCGGCGCGAGTGTGAACTCTGGTCTTTTCTTCTTCGTTTCTTTTTTTTTCTTTTTTTTTTTTGCGCGCGCCTGTCGCCCGTGTCTTCCGGCCGCGCATCCGCGTTTCCTTCGCGATTAGTGGATTTCCAGTGTCCCCGGCGCGCATAATTACGATCTTGCCGGAGTCCACGGGACACCGGTGGCGTTTGCTCGTTTCCCGCCGCGCCGTAATTATCGCGACCATTTTAACGGCGTCCGTGATCTCTCGAAACGTACGAACCAGTCGAGCCACAATTAGCAAACCGCCATCGAGATTTTTTTTTCGGGAGAAAATACTTCACGAAAGAATGTTCTCCAGTCGAACGGCCTCGGCGGCAAATGAGATCTCCGCGGGTACGTAACAACTCGCGGGACAGACAACAACAGAGAGAGCGAGCAATCGCGTACGAATGGAGTAGCAAAGTGGGAATCATAGTTCGGCCTGTTCCGTCATGTAAGATCATCCGCGTGATTTACGGTGGGAAGAGTGTACGGGCCGCTCCGCTCAAACGAGAGTACGTTTTTCAGACACGGGAGACAATGGGTGTCTAGCCGGGCGGTGGGCGTACCACCACGGCCTCGATATCGCAGCCCCAGTTTTTTCTTTTTTCTTTTTCTTTTTTTTTTGTTTTCTTTTTGCCAGTCTCCGCCGTTCCCATGCTGCAATGTCCAATGCTGTAAAAATCCCGTTACAACATCCTATAAATTACTTAACGTTCCCACAGCGGGCCCCACTACCGTTTCGCGGTGTATACCTATCTTGGGGCCCGAGCTCAGGGGCTCGTTCCTGAAATTACCGGCTAGGCAGTAGTTGCCGCTTCTATCCATAAAATCGACACCCTCCAATTAATTCCCCGATCCCAGCGAGAGGAACCAGCATCCTTCGTCTCTTCTTGGACTGTGTTTCGCGGCCCGGTCAAGGGTAATGATATATTTGCCGATTGTTGCGGAATTCTCATGGTTTCGTATGGAAATAAGGGGATCCGTTTGAACGTGGCCTCGTTGATCCCTCGCCTCGGAAATAATAACAGTTTCGGCGTGGTTGCTCGATTTACGACACGCGTGCACGGAACATTTCGATCGACGAACGCGCTCGAAATGCGCTTGCATTCTCTCTCTCTCTCTCTCTCTCTCTCTCGGATTCCTTTTGAGCGCTTCCCTCCTTTTCCTTTTTTCACCCTCTTCTTCGTTCTTTTTCTCGTGGCACGCCGAACGGGCACATCGGTATCGCGCGCGTATCGGCATTCCTCGGGACCGAATTGGACATAACAGCGTGTACTTACGTGCCGATAAGCGTCCCGAACGAAACGAATGTCCCCGGTACGAACCTTTTAAGAGGCGCGCACCCGTCGCCGAGGCGCGAGAGTAATTTAAGGCTCGAGTGGGAATCGCGATCGAAGCGTGCGTAGCATCCGCGATCCAACCGTTTAACCCAGCCGACCCTCCCTTGTCCCTCCCCCCTCCCCCTCCTCCGGATGTATTCGTCCGTCATAAACGCGACCAGCTTTAATTGTTCGTTTTAATTTGTATCAATTTACTGGACGACCTTGCTCGATGGTCTCGCGTGTCTACGAGTCGATCGAACGGACGATACGTTTGTTCGAAAAAAAAGAAAAAAAAAAACGAATGCGACGCGTGGAAAAGCGAGTTTCGTAATCTCGAAGCTCAAGATTCCACGATCCTGTGGCGCGTCTCGCTTTTCCATACGCGATTCCTGGTAGGCTTCGTGACCCCTGGCCCGGCTCTCGATAGGTCTCACGATTCCAAGGTTATCCGACGTGGTTTTCATGACCCTGTGGATTCGGAGTCCGCGGTCGTACGTCCCCGAGGAGGTCTGCGGCGAGTCCCACGGCCTCAGGATTACGCTGCATGGATTCCATGAATACAAGATGGTTTGACATTGGTTCCGTCACCCTGGGATTATTCCATCATGTGTCGTGTATCCTCACGGCGACGCTTGAGATTCTTCGTTAGGTGATCCGAAATATGTTAGCTCGCGCTATAATAGCCGCTACCTAACATTTTTGACAATGTCAGTTTTTTTGACAATTGTTCAGATTATCTCGTACGTAATTTCGAACGTTGCGTCAAATTCAATTTTCCCGATCTCATCGTTATTTTCTTCGTTGTCCCTGATTCGACACACGAGTCTCGAAGCAAATAATTTCGCGGATGAATCACGAGCGAGTGCGTTAATTGATCGACAAGTCCACTCAAACTGCACTTTATCGTCGTCATATCACACTCGGGGATTTACAGAAGCAGATAAGAATCGCTTCTTTCATCGAGATTGTCTAAACTCGTCATCGACGATTGTCAATGTGACAAATCGATCGTACGTACATATATATCGTTGAAATTAATCGTAAATTGCAGATAGCTCGAGTTGCTTGAAAGAGTTAAAAAAAAAAAAAAGAAAAAAACGGAACAAAGAAAAAAAAGGAAGAAGAGGTGAAATCAGCCAGGAGCACGAGTAATCTGATCGACTGGAACATTTGTATGGAATGTCGAGCAAGTGAGCGTCGCGCACGACGCGTTCCACGAGTCCTCAACTCCTCGGTTAAGAGCGCGGCGATCCGCTTCATTAACGTTCGAACGATCGCAGATAAAGCGAACAACACGTTGGGGCGGAGTCGCCGGGACACCGTCCACAAGACGAGGTTTCAGAATTTGAGGATCACTACACTCGAATCCCTCATTTTCTTCTCCATCTTCGATCTTAGATTTCAGTTTGACGATCTGTCCCTCTTGTAATTGGAGTCGGACACTTAATCGTTTATCGTAAAAATATCTTTTGTGGTAAAAGTAAGGGAACACAAAGATAAAACTATTTGTATTTAGGTTATGTTGACTTGTTGGTACTAGTGTTTTGCGAAATCGTTTGCTTAGATTTCAGTTTGACGATCTGTCCCTCTTGTAATTGGAGTCGGACACTTAATCGTTTATCGTGAAAGTATCTTTTGTGGTAAAAGCAGTAAGGGAAAACAGAGATAAAACTCTTTGTATTTAGGTTATGTTGACTCGTTGGTGCTAGTGTTTTGCGAAATCGTTTGCTTAGATTTCAGTTTGACAATCTGTCCCTCTTGTAATTGGAGTCGGACACTTAATCGTTTATCGTAAAAATATCTTTTGTGGTAAAAGTAAGGGAACACAAAGATAAAACTATTTGTATTTAGGTTATGTTGACTTGTTGGTACTAGTGTTTTGCGAAATCGTTTGCTTAGATTTCAGTTTGACGATCTGTCCCTCTTGTAATTGGAGTCGAACACTTAATCGTTTATCGTGAAAGTATCTTTTGTGGTAAAAGCAGTAAGGGAAAACAGAGATAAAACTCTTTGTATTTAGGTTATGTTTACTTGTTGGTGCGAAATCGTTTGCTTTACGCGCAGAGATCGATATTTCCTCTCACCGTAATAATATCGTCTAATTGCGTGTGTAATTACCGTTCTCGATCGTTTCGTCATGTATCATCGAAAAGGTAACCATTGAGCTGGTTATTTGGTTAAAACCAGTATTAAATAGGATTCGATCGCTATGAAATGCGTAGATTCGCGAGAATTCATCGTCGAGATAATAATTCTCAGATTGAAAAGATCGAACAGCCTTGCGACGATATCGTATCTGGTGCATTTAATCTTATCAGTTTTGCTTTGAAGATCTAACAATCTCGATGAGCATCGATAGGGGTTTATCGGAGCACAGGTTCGCGAGTGGACATTGCTCCCGTGATAATTGAATACCACACGGGATAGTTGCGTGCGATGCACGACTTATAACACACACACGCACACACAGATACGAGATTTATCTCGCAAATCGCGACTATATTTACAAAACAACGATGAATAGGAGCATTGTCGTGTAATTGTGTTGTAACTGTATTTTCGTTCTCAGGCGCGCTCTTGACGAAGATCGTCGAGCGCGATGCCTCGAGTGTGTATTCTGTCTAATACGTGCGAATACGCTTTGGACGTTAATGCCAGCTTATACATTTTGCCATTATTCCTACATATACTTACGCAAACTGGATGCGCGAATTCCTCGTGCGTCTCACAAGTTCTAAGAAACTCCACTTACACCCATTGTTAACCTCGAACGCTACGTACTATTTACCATCGTTCGCAGCGTTACGGTCAAAGTTTCCTGCGCGCAATTAACCCGGCTGTCAAAAGGAACGTTGTTCCTTGATAAAGAAATTCTTCTTACTACTTCGTTGGTCGAAAGTTGTTGAATAGATTCAGTGGTTGCCAGTTGACCGATATATATAACGTAATATTTTCGTTGGTTCGAGGATCGTTTCGATGAGTCACTGAGTCGCGGCTGGTGGCCGACGGGTTATTGATGGACAGAACGTTTTGTAAGGCGGCAAACGTGACCGTTTTAAATGCGCGATAGCCCGTGTAGCGCCTCTCGCCAAGGACGAGAGGAAGGTAAGGCAGGCAACCTGCACTTTGCTTAAAGAGGCGAACCCAATTGGTCGTCGTAATTTAGTAGTGGCAGGATTCTCGTGTTGCGGGCACTACGGAAGGCGGGCACGCCTACGTGTAACGCAGGATTTATCGTGTTTTTCGTATCTGGCTGGTCGAGCGAGCCGGTTCTTTTTAATCTCTTTCTTTTTTTTATTTTGATCGACCATCGACGACTCTCGATTCATCTTCGTCTGCTCCTTTTCAACGAATCCGCGCGAATTTACGAAATTGTCTGCCATGTTTCCGACGCTCTCGCTGTCGTGCAAATGTACGGTGTATTTAAGTAAATATCGATGCGTTGAAAAAAAAAGAAAAAAAAATACACGCAAGACGAACGGTGCACGATACGAAGCGAAGCGAGGAGAGAAGGGAAGGGAAGAGAAGAGAAGAGAAAACCGCGCGGGCCAGGTTGTTCCCGCGGGCCGGACGCAAGAAACGTAGGTAATGGTAGTTTAAATACACAAATTCAAGAGAGGGGCATCGGTGGTACGGCCGTTCTTATCCTTAAATGGGTGGACGAACGGCGGCACGGGGCCCATGCATCACTCCCTTACGCGACATCGGAATTTTTCAGTTTTATCGAATTATCTAGGCATTACGGCTAATGAAAGCAATCCTGGCGATCCCCGGGGCCTTTTGCCGCGTGGGTCTTTTGCCATGGTACGAATGCCGCCGCAGCCGCCGTCGACGACATATATTTCTGTACACCTATATAAAGATATACACGTCCGTATACATGGCCTCGTATACACACGTGCATAAACGCACACGGTCGCTGGACTTTACATCGTGGCGGCGGCGGCGGCGGCGGCGGCGGCGGCACCTCGGCGTCGTCACAAATTGCTCGGTGTGCTTTTTCCTCGGTGTGACCAACGGACCCGGAGGATCGCGTTCCAACAGCTCCTAAACACGCCGGTGCGAAAAAGAAGGAGCAGCCATCGCCGAGCGGACAATCGGCGAACGCGGACCATTTCTTGTCGAGTGCTACCTTCGGATCCATCCTCCGTTGTAGGACGCTCGCGACGTGGCTGTTGTTCGTCGGTTTTCTTTGAACGCGGTCGCGCGACCACGAGACGAGACGTCGCGCGTATTTAAACGAGCCGCGCTGAGTTACCACCGCCAATGGTACTTCCTAGCGCAAACAGATTTTCAAAGATTCTTTGTTCACCCTCGCGTTGCCAGGGTGCTCGTTCTTGCGTCCCTCGCGAAAGCTCGTAGACAATTTGCTTTCAATTTAGACGCGTATCGCGATCGGTACGATGTTTCGGCACGGTGTGTCGTAAAACACCGGGCTTGAAGCCCGTCTTTTCAGCTGTCCTTGTCGTAACGCGCGGCTGTCGGCCTTTACGCCTGGTCATCGTGAAGCATCGTTGCGCCGCGGCTTCGGCCGTTTCCCGCGATGATTGATTTATGGCGACCAGAGCGATCATTTATTTCCTCCGTTGCCGGGTTGCTTCTGGTTACATTGTTACGCACGAACTGGGATCCAAGATGGCGTTACAAATTGTCCCGGGGTACGCTAATACGACACGGTAACTGCTCTCCGTCTGGCTAGGTTTATCAGCTACTACTTTTGCTTCGTCTCGGCTCGGAACGACAATTTTCAATCGTTCTCGTTTCTTCGTACGCCTTTGTGCGAAGCCGATAAAGTTCGGTTTTGTTAAGCAGCTACCAATATGCGTTTCTTTCTTTTCTTTTCTTTTCTTTTTTTGTCAAACGAATAAAGCACGCGGAAATAAAATTTGTAATTTGATCGCTGTTTGTATCTTTTTCTTGAAAAAGAAAATACAGTACTTTCGTATTAATAAGTTTCTCGTTTAATTCTGCTCGTTCTCGCTGGAAGTTACGATTTATTACAAACACAATGACAGTTCTTTCTATTTTTTTTCTTTTCTTTTGCACAGTTGAGTTGTAGCTGCCTCGCCAACAATTTCTTACAAACGTTTATTTATACATTCAGCGACGCAGTAATTTTCACGACACGATCGCCAGCCTCTGTTATCGCGCAGCAGTGCAGGTGCAGTTGTTTCAATTTTCCTACGTAATATCCATCGGGCGATTAAATTCCAGAACAAAAACAATCTGATGCAATCCCAGTTACCATTGACCTGCGCAACTTAACATATTACTTAAGCTTCTTCTCTCATTCTCAAGTCAGTCGACGTAGGATCGGTACACGTGACCGATCGACTGAATTTCTTATCGCTTCTCTCTGCGCTCGGAGTTTTCTCATAAAATTCAATTTCCAACCTCGCCGATGAAAACGGGAAAACTCGAAAGGAGGGAAAGGAGGGGAAGGAGAGAAAGAGATACGAGAAATGGAACAAAGCATCCGGCACGGCCCGCGGTGCAGCAGATCGCGTCGATCGACAGCGACGTGTAACAAAGTAACAGGAAGCGCGTTCGCGCAGCCTCGTTTTTCCTTCGACTGCCATTTTTCATTCGGTCCGTGGTGGCCTTTTGCCGTGTTGCCTGCCAGTTACCTTTTTGTCGCATTCGTTGGAGTTCCGGGGACGTATCGTAAGTCTGTTGGACGAGGATGGCTGGGACGACGATAGCCGAGAGAGAAGTGGGAGAAACCAGCGGCGGTCGCTCGTAACTTCGTAGTTTCCGCGGTGGCCGCGTCCTCGTGTTCAACGAGCCTTTACGGCTTCCAACGCCGGGATCCTCCTCGTGGCGGCCGGTCATTGTCAACCACGGAGAGGAGCGGCTTACGCCCGCTGGACAATGGTTTTTTGCCACCTTGGCCGGTGGGGATTTATGCTAACGCGTTAATAATGATAGGTGCTTTTTGTCGTTTTCCACGGCTTGTTGCCGCTTCGCGTACATGCGCGCTGTTGTATCTTGGGCCATTTTATTGCCACGACGACCCTGTTGCCTCGCTTTATCGTCGATTAATGGCACGCAGCCACGGTGTGACGTGCGCCACTAAAAAAGAGGGGCGTGTGCGTGTACCGCTCCGATAAAACGTACACTGAACACACTTTGGGGCGACTCGTTAAGATGCGTTAGTTAACGACGTTGTCGCGCGTTATTCCGCCGTTTTTGTTTTCGTTATTTAATCAGCGTTATCGCGCTGCTGGGGGAAAGCACTCTCCTCGTCGCCGGACGATCTACCTTCGTCCCCTCTCGTTCGCGTTGAAACGCAGTTTGCTTAAACGGGATATTTCAAAGCGAGTCGAACACGCGTCGCTGGACGAAATAATTCTCCGATAATTCCTCCGATGAAGATTGAAAGTTCGCATGTAACCTGGACGAATGAACGTTGACGCGTAACCTGATTTTGATCGACGAGCGAACGAGGAACTGTGACTGGCCCCGTCGAACGTCAACGTGGTGCTTGCGCGTTTAGTACGTGAAACGCTATGCGTTTGAATTTGAAACGGAAACGTGTCGCGCGATTGGAATCGATTGACAGGCAATACTCTTTATGAATTCATCGACTCGGTCGTTATTTAGTCACCATTCCTGGAATCTGACGCCAATTCTACTCCAGAATCTCACGCCCGTTCCCAGAATCCAAATTTTAAACAGAAAGATTAAAAATTTGCCGATTGAGATGTCCGACGACGAACTACGGAAGAAGCGGGGTATAACGAACGTCCACGCCTATGTCGGGGTCCAATGAGATTCACCAGCACGTGCACTCTCGGATAATAGCTAGCGTATCATCACGTTGGCTTCGATGTGGCCCTGACCGCGTCGATATCGCGAAAAACTCCGTGGCACGTGTTGCACCACGCGTACACGTGCTATTTTCTACGTTTGTACAGATTCAATGGAGAAAATACTTTCGTCGTGTCACATTAAGAATCGTTCACCTGTATCCCCTGATAACTGAAAGATTTGAAAGGTATTGTCAATTGTCCTTTAGTATTGTTCCCTTTACCGAGAAAATTATAAGTGGAAGAATTAAGACTGTAACGTTTCATTACAGTTTGAGGTGATCTCTGCAGTGAGTTTCTTTTTTCGTGAAAATTAAAATCGTTTTGCAACAGAAACACGCTTTGTTCAATGACGCATGTGCGTGGGAAATTCTAGCCTGACCTCTTAGCCACTATGACAGCTTTCTGAATACGTAACTATAGCGACTCGTTTGTTTCAAATTTCTCGTGAAACCAACTATAATTTATTCATTCGTTCAATTTCTAAATTCTCGTTCATTCAGAGTTTTTATTCCAACGTAATTACGTTGTGTCAAGTAGTACAAGGCACAGCGTCAGGCCTTGTCTCGCTGAAGCGGAGCTTGGCGAAAAATTTCCACCGTAGCCGGAGAGGTTGAAGCCAAGAAACTGTATGTATAGTTCGCGTGGAAACGCGAGCGTAAGACAGGTAGCGAAGACCGAGGCGCACGGTGTTACGGTTAACGAGTATCGACGTGGCCAGGGAAACTGCCATGTCGCCGATGTCCAACCCGTTGCACGGATCCATGCATCAGTTTGCTCGCGCTCCTCTCTGTGCACCTCTTCCCTGTCCGCGGACGTTCGAGCGTCCTTATTGATCCACGCACGCGTTTTCCCCACCCTGTGCACGTTCGTTTCTGCCGCTTGTGTGCACGCGCGAACGCCCCATTGAATTGCCACCTAAAGTCCACCGGGTGTCTGTCCTCATCGCGAAGTAAGTGCATTTATATTTGCTGGAGGTTGGCGGTTGTACGTCGCCGTGGAACTCGTTGGCGCGCTCAGCGGCGCACACGGTCGTCCCACCGCCAGCGTAACGACGACGTGCCGCGTTTGTTATCGTCGTGAGAGGAGGACGCCGCACGCTAAAGTGCAAGTTCGCGGTCCCGGCCTTATATATCGCGGATCCCACGGTGCATCGGTGCACCGTGCCTGGGTGGACCTATTGACTACGGCTAACAAGGCCGCCGCTTGTACGAGGAAATGCAAAGGAGAAACGTACTACACGGCTCAGACTGCCGAGAGACGTTGATACCTCCGCGATCGGTCGCTTCGAGCTAAATAAAACGAGCGCTAAGTTTAATTTTGGATCACCACGTCGGATACCGAGTCGTGCTCGTGATGCAAATTGTGGTGTTTCAATTTAAAAGAGAGAGAGAGAGAGAGAGAGAGAGAGAGAGAGAACAAATTCAGTAGTTTTGTGGAATTTTATTTCATATTTGAACGTAAAGAAAGTCCGGTAGTGAAATTCACATTGAAGGAAAGACACGAAATAGACACTGCTACCTGAGAATTATAAATGATACTCGAAAGTAAAGACGAAAGTCAGTTCTGTTGGACGCAGCTTTTTTTCAATGCAACGTTTCTTTTTTCTTTTAACATCAAGTTTATAATTTTATCCTTTGCGTGAAATTTCAGTTTCTCAGATCGAAGATTAGCAAGTACGAGTCTGTTATGACGTATGTATGCGCGTATTAAAAAATAGGGAGTCGTAAAGCAAGGGTTTAGTCATGCTCGTGAGCAATAATTAACTCGATAAATTGGTTGTCGCAAGGTCTGTGTAATGTGAACTACCGTGTAATTTAAACTATCTGTGTTTACGCAGCTCGTAACGGTAAACGAAGAAGGGAAGCTGAAATTTCTCGTTACACAATGCCCGTCATAACGCGGAATACAGACGGCAGGGAAGAAGAAAGAAATTCGTCGGGACTGTCAAAAAAGCAACTGTCAAGGGCCATCGAATAACCAACTTTTCTGGCATACGGTGGTCGTCCGTTCCGCCTTGAAAAAGCCAGTGTCTTTTGTCGGCGAAAGGCAAGAGAATCGCGTGAAAGCGGCGTGTCAAATCCGTTTTCTTGCTTTCTTGCTCGCCACTTAAACAGCCTGTCGAACCGTGCTCACCCGATGCTTCTTTCGGCCGAAATCGTCGTGAAAGTTCTGAGAGGACAGGCTGGACGACACCTGTCGAAAAAGCTGAAAACAGTAGCCGAAGAAATTCAGTTAACGTTTCCATCGATCTGTTTCCTGTATCTTTTCGTTGAAAACGCGTACAAACTTCGTCCGTCTCTCGACACCTATCTCCCACAGTCTCGTCTGGCGGTTACTGTAATTTCACGACGGCGCGGTCCCGCGCTGAAAGCGAAACGGTAGCCAACGGCAGACTTATTGCGATCGCGTATATACGTAGCTCGACTACGTGCCGGACGAGTTGAAAGGGAGTTTCACGCGAAAAAGAACGAAGTTAGGGGGTTGGCGGCGGTTATCACGGCTCGAGAGAAGGAAGCTCTCTGTGGCGCGGAGTTTCGAACAATGGAGTGAGCGCGACGCTGAATATATCATCGGTGTTGGCGCATACCCCGGCGCAATGCATCGCGCCGTAACTCGTAGCAACGCATGAATATAATATGGGCATTAATAAATTCAAGCGAGTATTAATGCGGGCTAATGTATGCGCGCCGGGCATTTGTTACGCGTCCACTTTGTAAAAGTCGAGGCCGGGTCCGGGCCTGTTCCACAATGGGGCAGCGCGGTTGTTAGCTGTCCGTAAGCCCCGCGGAAAGCGTTCCACCGAAGTTGCGAGGCGCTCGCTGCTTGTCCGGTTGTTGCCTGTTGTACATCGCGTACAACGCGCCGCTCTGCTGCGCGTTTACGCTGCTCTTCCGGCCGCGCTGCGTTCGCCGATTGTTGCCACCGCCGCGCGCAATCGCGTCCTTTGCGCTTGCCTCGCTGAGACAAGGTTGCTTCGTGTCCGACGTTCTGACAAATCGATTTAGAATCACCCGAGTCGACATGGTAGAACACGAACCGCGCGGATCGGTGGACCATCTTCCGCCAGCAGCAGCGGGTTGTGGGCTGCACGCACGCACGCACGCACGCACGCACGCTGGCTGTTGTCGCTGTGTCGCCGCGTGCACCATGATAATTGCCGGTAACGTTACCGAGCTTGTTAGCAATGCGCTAACCGTTTTCTCGGTTGAAATACGATTGCGTCGCGGCGGTCGGTGATTTATGCCCCGTTTGTATTTCCGCGCAAGACGGAACGTGTTTTCGGTGTTGCGTCGCTACCGCTGACACGGAAAATCGCTTCCAGCTACGTCGATGTCGTACCTGCGAACTTTAACCCGACCGTCAAAGTCCCGTGTCGCTCGTTTTATGCACCTTTTTTTTTGCAGCCTGCGGATCGATCGACGCGAACGAAGGATGAAAGAAAGGCTCGTCAAAAAGCTGTCGCTACTACCGCGATACTGCGATACTACACGCGACGATCTCGCTGCACTGGACACACACACACACACTCTCTCTCTCTCTCTCTCTCTCTCTCCTCTCTCTTTCGCGGGGCAAAACGGTCGTGGCTGTGCAAAACGTCGCGTCGATGTGTATCGGTGGGCTGCGCGCGCCGCATATTACCATTACAATGGTTTACAACGCTGTATCGACCAAGATCTCACGTGGAGACGACCCCGGCCACTAGGTACACACTGTTTTGCGTCCCGTGAAAAACCTTATCGGCAACGGTCGCTGCTCCTGCTACCAGTTGTCCGCCAGACCTGTTGGCCGCCGCTGTTCACGTGTTCTACCTAACTCGGTAAAAAAAATTTCACCGTACACTCTCAGCTACACTTTGTCTAATTCATTCGAATCTGATTGGGAAGTTTATTCAAATCTTCCGGCGTCGTTTCGCATTTCCATATCGTCCCAACATCTTCCTCATTCTGCTCTCCGTGTTTCGTACGTCTCTTATACCTTTCCACACGCCGTCACTCCAAATTTCGCGAACGTTGGTCGGAAATTTCGACACCCTCCCCGACGCACAGTCGTTGTTGGATAGATTGTGCGCCGAAAACATGGCAGAGAGTCAGACACTTGGCGCGCAACTGTATTTTAAAACAGTATCGAGAGGAGCGATGCTCTCGGGGCGAGACACGCCGGTGTTGTTGCTTGCACGATGCAACACACACGAGGGGCGTCGAGAGTCGTATAGAGAGTCTTGTCGCTGCGACACCTAGCTCGGCCACCTATCCATGCATTATGCATCTAATGTTAGTTACATGAGGTATACGAAGGCGCTAGGCCCATCTTCCCAGGGCTTTCAGTTTATAAGATCGGACACCGACGTGTCTACCTGTCGTCAAGGCTTAGCCTCGTTCTTTCGCCCTCCTCACCTGCCGCGCCATCCTCCACCCGGTTGTATAATACCGCGGCATTTTCACCGTTGACGAATACGCGGCCAGTTTACTCTGTTTAACCGTTTATCGTCTGTCGTTTTATATTATATTTCCGCGCTCAACGGATACGGGTACTCTCTTGGAGGTTGAAGAACATTCTTAGGTTTCAAGAGCTATGAAATTGGTAAAGTTTTCCGATTCACTGTAGTTGTTGGATTTCTTTTGCAACGAACCGATCCGTTCGTTTATCGAAACGCAAAAAGTTTTTTGTCCGATGTTGGACAGTAAATCAATTGTGGATGAAAACATTCAGGAGCGTGAACGTATCGTTGGCCTATTGCTAGCCAGCGTACGGTGCGATAAAACGTAGATCGGAAAAGATTTTTCAGATGGTTCTCTGCATTGTCGATAAACTTCAAACGCTGTAACACGCTGTAAGAACGATTTTTTTGCATCAGCAGAAACGCGTATCAACAAGCAATTTTTCCATCGATAGATCGCGGCACGTATGCTTTGGATTCGGGTGGAAAAGAAGATTGCGTGACCATCCAAGATAGTACCACACGATAAACTTGCAATATTATCATATTACAAGCAGTGGCATATACTCGATTATCATATTACGAGCGAATAACTGTAAAAACCGATAGATTCGTGATGCATCGGGCTGCCTCGAGTAAATACTTAGCAGCGTGTGTAAACGCGCGTGCACGTACAAGGAAGAGGCGGCTGGCACGTGAAATCTAGCTTTCCACGAATTTCTAGCGTTTGAGCACGATTCTCGGATGTAGCAGGCAGCTCTCGCAACAATTAACAGACCCGTTTCGCCATGTATCAAGGAGTTCTAATTGATTTTCATTGGCGATAATTAATGAGCTTGACCACGTTCGTAAACAGCACTCCGATTTGTCAGTTTGTCGTATCGATTCCCTGCACTCGGTGATGCATCACGGCGTCCAGTGACACTGGATCTGAACTGAGCAGTTGGTTCAAAAACTCGCACTATCACTGCATCATTAGTCTTGTTTTTTTCGTAGTTAAGAATCCAGGTACGCGAGTGATCTTTTTGTAGTTGAAAGGAGGATTCGTTCTTTGAAATAAAATGATACGTACATACGTATGTGGAAGTTGGAATACGTTGTAAGGACGGTTATATTTCTAGGGGACGAAAAAAAAAAAAATAAATAAATAAATAGTATTCACAGTGAAAGGATCTAATAATTATTATAAATATGAAAATTTCTGAAGAAAACCAACGTCTCGTTGCGAGAATGCACCGTTCCGAAAATCATTTGTATATAAATTTTCGCTGTCTCGTGAAACCAAGTCCCAGAGGATTCGTTGGTCGCTCGAGAGACGCCTCGTCGAGAGAATAGAGCCGAGATTAATTACCGGTACCTCTTATTCGAGGAGAGCGCAACTCTCCATTAGATTCCAGGTAAGAATCACGGTGGTAGGGAAATGGAGCGGGCGATGGAAGCCGATGCAGAGAGTACGCAGCGTAAATGCAATCAGGATCGCGGGGCCTGGTTGCGCTTCGCGTCTACCTTCGCCTAGTTGGCCGGTGGAAAAGAGAGAGGGAATTCATTTGCATATTAATCTATATAATTAACTGCCGCTAACTAATCGCTCGCGTTTAATTAACGCGCTGCTATGTGCCTCAGCCTGTGTTCGCTTTGCTATTTTGCTTTGCTTCTCGTCGTCGTCGTCGTCGTCGTTGTTGTTGTTGTTGTTGTTGTTGTCGCTGTTGCTTTCGCCCGTCCAACCACGGTCCATCGAGTCGCATTTGTTCGCGCGCGGCGAACGCCATGTTCCAAAGTGTCGTGAGCTCGTACGCTCCTGATTAAACGCCGTTCATCCCCGTACCGAGTGCTCGGCAACCTTTTTCCCTCTGCGCCGTCGACAGAATACAGTGTGGACCAAAAATCACTTTCTACTGAAATAAACCTGTAATTCTTTTTTTTTATTATATTACGTTTAATAAAATCAGTCTTTCCTTATATTTTGATATTTTATTAAAAAAAAAAAAAAAAAAATAGGTGGGAAGAAATATATTATAGTTTCGGTCCACCCTGTATAACGTCGTCGTTGGCGCTGATTTTTTAAAAATTTTTAACCTGGTATTTGCTCGTTCAAGCGTCTCACGCCGCCTTGTTTTTACTTTGACCCGCGCCTGGCGTGCAGTTCGAAACTTATCGCACGCGTAATGGCTTAGAAGCTGTTGCATCTAAACACTTTCCTATTAATTGTAACGGTATATCGTGAAAATTGGCCGTCTTTCTTCATTTCTGCGTCGTACCACTGAAAATTTGCCTGATTCGTCAGTCATTAACTGGCAACTTGTTGGGTCTCGAATACCGATAGTAATTCTGATCGTGTTGATCGTGCGAATTTGGTTACGTGAAATTTTGAAGCTTCAACGTAGGCCAAAAGACTCGAGGACCAACTTCTGTCTGCAATATCCCGATATCAATTTGAAACAACGTAAAGAGGCTACCGAATCGCTTTATCGTTTACGAACAATAACAGTTTCTTTTATTTTCGATGACATACACGTCGTGTCTTGTCTATAGTTGTTCGCCATCTCTCGGCCCGTGCGGGGGAAAATTGGAGAATCGCGCAGGTAGATCGGGCAGAAATCTTAAACCGGTACGCGCGCGGAACCGGTAACGTGATCGTGGATCGCGCAGGTGTTGGCTTGTAAGCGTGTAAACACGCCACACGTTCGTATAGACCGTAAGAAAATTTTAAAGGTCGCGCGCGACGCCGGCTACGCCTTCGCGACTCCGAGAGTTCTCTTCGTCTTCGCCTCCTTCTCTACCTCCTGTTCTTGCCTCTTCTCTCAACGGTGCCGTATGCCATCGGTCTTTCGTTGCCGGCCCGTCGCGTCGCGGCGCAGCCACCAGGCCTCCTCGAGGATCATAACTAACCAACCTGCCGGTACAGCGAGCCGTTGTTTATGAAACTCGGCTGCGTTACAACCTCGCGTCCGAGTGGTCGGGTATTCCGCGACAATCCACGGCGGAAGCCTCGTGAATATTTATTACGCGGTCTCGCTCGAACGTGAAATAGGACGGTATCGGTTCATCAAAGCCCGCCTCGGGAACGATCGGCCAACGTGCGGCTCTTATCCGAGCCGGATTATTACCGATTCACCGGTCCGCCGAAATTACGGAGAGACGCCGTGGCCATCTTCCGCCACGTTGAAATTTCGACAACATTGTTGCACGAATTTGGAGCGTGTACACGGTTGTTCATAAATGAGGTGACAAACGGAGTAAGATCCAGAATTGTCGGCGGGTAATACTTTACAGATGGATCATTGTAGTTCAAACGATGTTAATTGAAATAATTATTAAATATTAAATAAAATAATCAGATTAAATTGTAAATATAAACTGAAATAGTTGGATAAAATAATTATAAAAGTAAAAGTAATGATTTTGGCAAAAATATCGAATTTCCCTGTGTGCTATTGAAATAAAATCTCGAATCATTGATTTCGTTTTGTTGTGTTGATGAAGATGTACACACACACACACACACACACACACACACACACACACACACACACACAAAACAGCAGTTATACAATAATTATATTGTTTTTAAATATTAAACTCATTGCTTCTTCTATTCTTATAAACATAGATATACATGTATGTGTGTAGTTATGTCGAACGTTCACAAAGCAGAAAGTCTCGTCGATCGTTCTCGATGAAACGAATGAACTTTTCCTCGATCCGCCGAGGAGGCCGCGAGGTGAGAACGGTTACTTTCGATGATAAGTTACAGCAAGGCGGCCGATTACCGCGCG